>BPTQ01000003.1:104239119-104277545 GCA_019973895.1 Chrysanthemum seticuspe | reverse complement strand
AACAAACCTTTGAGTCTTGATCAACTTCACTCGACATCTGCATAAAAGATGCATCCTTGGGGGGTTTCACACATTTCTCAAGTGCACTTAAACGCCTCCCAAATGAACGCTCAATAACCTCAACCTTCTTTGCAAGCGCTGGGTCATCCAATCCTTCATAGCCATGCACCTCAGTGCGAACATGTACCTCACGGTGGACCTCACGGTGAACCTCATGGTGAACCTCACGGTGAACCTCCGTGTGAACATGTTTACGCGGAATAACCTTCCTCTTTTTCAAAGGTCTATGAGATGCATCTTCTGTTGACCCATTCTTGAAATAGTCTAAACTACATGTCCACCATGATGTATTGATCTCCTTTTCAGTGGGGACAAGTGTATTAATTGACTCTCTAGAATAGAATAGCCTCTCACAATCACCTTTTGTAAATGTTATACCATTACTCCATGAAACACAACGGGGTACAACATCATCGACTTTGTGCCACCAATTTGTAGCATTCGGAAAAAGTTCCAATAACCATATCTGTAAAATTTTTAAAACCATTAATGTTAAATAAATAAGCTAACTTAATGGCTAGTTGTAAACTAAATTAATGTCCAATAACCAGATATGTAAAGTTTATAAAACTATATCTGTAACAACTTGTGTATGGGAACGTAACAAAGATATCTGTAACAACTTGGGTCAACATTTACACTGCATTGACATAAATGAGGCAAGCAATACATGAGACAAGCAATAAATGAGACAAGCAATAAATGAGAAAAGCATGCAAACCTTAAAGACGAAAACAAATCCATTCAAAGAATATTGAGGCTTGTATTTTTTCCCGTATGTTGCAATTTTTTGCAAAATATCCTTACGGTGTCTTGAATCAACATTATACACCCTAACGTGAAGCTCTTCCCAAATATATTGTCCCCAAGGGAAAGCATCAAAAGCACACAAATCATCCACTAGAGCCAAAATCTCATAGGGTATAACATGCCTAAGCTCATTACCCATGAATACATACTCTAAAGCCAGCAACAGACAAACACGGACTGAATCATCATGAGATAGATTTTTAAAATCCTTATCCTTCTCAAGAAGTGCTTTAAGATCTTCACCCTTTATTCTTGGTAGAGTAGGAAATACCCGGTTATGGAAATTTGAGACACTCTCACTCAAATGGTCTAAAGAAGGATTTCCAAATTTGAAACCGGTTAACAAACAAAATTCCCTCCTACCAAACTCTAATGTATTGTGACCAATATCAAAAATAAAAGGCGTATCAGTAGTAGCATCTTTGATATCCCTTTGGTGTTGAAGCAAAAAATTCAGGACAAGATTATCATGGTCCTCCGTTCTAATATCCAACCAAGGGCCAAAAACACTACTTTGAAACTTGTTATACCTTTCCTTTTTTTCAGACAACTTCTTGGATATTGTTTTCAGAAGGTGTAGCTTAGTTCTCAAACTAACCTTCGAATCATAAACCTAGGTAAACAAAAAACAAAATATTAAAAATAAAACTAATTTATACATGATACTAGCTACCAGATTATTCAGTCTTCATGGGTATATTGTGTTACTAAAAAATACAAAATACCAACTATTTTCAACCAAAATTGATATACCCAAACCTAACTAAATGATTAAACATTTATTACATCTAAATATGATACTTACATCAACACGATGCAACGATGAATCCATTGGAAATAAACAAAAATCCGATCTATCAATCGGTGACAATATATGTTGTTTTGTGTTTGTGTTTGTGTTTGTGTTTAACTTTGAGAATGATAATAAGATTTGGATTGATAATCATGTATTGATTAATTCTTGTGTATGATCCGATGGTTATTGCCGATCGGGTTTCCAGGTACATTGGAAAAGAAAGAGGTACGGTGACAAGAAGTTTTGTACTTTTTTTTTTTTTTTACTTTTTGCACGTGGATAAATGCAAGTCGAGTAAAAGTAGGTTGAGTAGCCGTCGGTTGCGCAAATATGGTGGTTATTTGGGTAGATTAAAAAGTAAAAAGTGTACTTTGCTTATGACACGTGTCATGTTTCTGGTGGAGCTGCGCGGTCGAGTGGTTGCGCATGACCATTTTGGAGATTGAGGAAAAATTTGACCACAAAGGGGACTACCAAAAAGATTTTGGCACTTTTTGGTACTTTTCTCCGTTTCAAATCCTTATCAATAGTCAAGTTTTAACCTTTATGAAACTTCCCATTCAAGTTATCTTGAGACCTACAACATATGTCAAAGATAAATAAGTACACTGGTGAAATATCACTCCAATCCCAAATAAGCAATACCGTACAAAAACCTCATAGTCATTTTATTTAATTAATAACAATTCTAGCCGTGAATAAGTATCCCCGTGAAAATTATAATACCATAATATCACTCTTTTTGCAAACCAAATTGCCAAAGTTACATTAGATGTTAAATGTTTAACCCAACTTTAGCAATTTTGATAATATACAACCCAATCCACGTTTTTATTTAATATAGCAATGTAGCCCACTTATTAACATTCTTTGTTCCATTCGAAATCAAACACAATCGGATAGACCAACACAACCCAAAATTGAGAAGCCCAGTCCATTATAATACTACACCACACAAATGAATGCATGGTATAAAACATTTATCCGTGATCACACGGGTCATATGTTTGAGTTAACCCTAACCCTAAAAAAACATACACAACATATTCATTTGCTCCGCCCCCACACACCAATAATCTATCCCAATAGATTACATCTTAATACAAGCTTGTCTCGATCTATCTCATCATCTTCAATCCTCCCCATTATCATCACAACACCAAATAATCACATAGAAACATATCAAGCTAATCCCTTTCGTTTCAAGACATCAAAAGGCAAATACAGAACATATTCATTAGCGGACGTCATGATGGGCACATTACATGTTCTTCAACTGTTGGCGCAATAATTACCAACTCAATTCTTCAAATGTGACTGAGGTGGCCTCCTCGATGCTTAATCTTTGATGAGCTCCAATCATAGTGCTTATAACATTGCACTTTACAGTAAACAATAAACTACATTTTTTTCGAATCGTCACATTTTTTTTACATCATAAATAAAAACATAACATCACCCCACTTGAGATAAACATATAATGAGAATCTGGGGGGTCTTCAATGATCTTCAAATATAAGTCTTTGACGCAAGCGTGATTTCCGAACCTCTCTACTTGAACCTTGAATTTAGGAAAACAATGACTTCCCGATCACAAATTAAGACTACATGGTAGGCTAAGGCGAATGGGTGTAACGAAACAATATATATTGGGTGAACAAAATGAAAGGAATAGCTCAGACGGGTGTATCTAGGGGTATCTTGCACTAAAGGTGAGTCATGGAGGTCGAAAAGTCGAGGTGACTAATCGATAGACGCACGAGGATAGGCTATTTGGGTGATAATCCTAAAAATAATGCCTTCTCAAACTAATTATTCCATATACATTAAGCGAACTCAAAATACCTCGTCTATGGTCTCGAAATGATGGAAAGGCCAAGTTCTAAAGTTTACAAGCTACCGGCACACTCATAATTTGGTGGATTTGGGTAAATAAGTGGAAACGGATAAGGCTAATCTCACCATAAAATATCAAGGGTTATATTGTGCTCGGCTAAGGTCTAATCTAGTTAGGTTAAGAAAAATATGTCAAAATTTTAAAAATGGCATAATTTTTCAAAATAAACTAGAAAACGAGGGCAGATAAGTTCAAGTAATAATTCTACTCCCGTCCCTCCACTTGAGATGTACAAAGTCCCTTTTGTACTAAACGTTAAATAAAGGTGAAGAGAAAGTAGAATTAGAGCAAGAACTTCCCTAAACTTGGATCCGAACCCATCTGGTAGTTTAATTGTTTTTACGTATTGACATAAAAATTTTCTATTATTGGGTGTGAGGGAGTACTTAGCATGAGGCTTCAAGTACTTCCCTTTTTTTTTTGTTTCCGAGCCACAACTCGTTTCGAATGCCCAAAGCTTGCAAGTCTTTCCTTGCCTTAGCCGTGTCTTTATATTAGTTATTGATTAACAAAGTGTTCAAGGTACTCTCCAAGACATTATTTTTTATATGCATGACATCTAAATTGTGTTTTAGAGAAAGAGAAGACCAATATTCAAGCTTGTGGAAAATAGACCGTTTAGTCCAGTTCAGTTCGACTGTAGGATTACATTTTATCTTCACACCCCCATAATCTGGGTGTTTCCCGGGCCAACGTGTGGGCAATCTTGCATGTTGAGTAAAAATATTATGATTGGTATCTTTTCTAGGAGGATCTCTTCCTTCGGTTTCACTATCGAATGTATAGTCACTCCTCTATTTATGATTCTTTTTTAAGAATCTTCTATGACCAACGTTAATTGTTTTGCTTAAAACACGCTTAGCCGGAGTGTCTACTTTGCATGTAGGGAATGCCATATAATCTTGCCCACTCCAACCAAAGAAACTACTTCGTGCAGGAAAATCATTGATGGTTCATAAAAGCATCGCTCTCATGTGGAAGTCATTGCCTGTAACAGCGTCGCTAGTCAAGATACCTGGTTTTTTCCATAAATCCTCCAAGTCATCGATCAAAGGCTTCAAGTAAACATCAATGTCCTTCCCAGGTGATTTAGGTCCAGGAATCAACAACGTCAGCATCAAAGAAGACTCTTTCATGCATAACCACAGAGGCAAGTTGTATGTTGTTAATATGATCGGCCACATGCTGTAAGACTAACTAAGGTTTCCAAACGGATTGAATCCATCAACGGCCAACCCTAATCAAACGTTTCTTGTTTCTTTAGAAAAATCTGAATGCAGGTGGTCAAACTTCTTCCATGCTTTACCATCAACCGGGTGTTGCATCTTACCGTATTCCCTAGACTTTCCAGTAAGCATGCCAAGTCATATGTTTTGCAGTGTGAATAGACTTGTACAAACGATGTAGTCTAGGAATGATAGGAAAGTAACGCAACACCTTGTTAGGAACTTTCTTCCCCGTTGTGTTCTTGTCTTTCCATCTACTCGTTTTACAGACCGGACAATATTCCAAATCTTTGCCATCAGCCACCCGATATAGAAAGCAATCATTTTCACAAGCATGTATCGACTCGTACCCTAACTCGATCTTTTTAAATGTCTTGTTTATTGTATAGTATGTCGGTGGGAGATTGTAACCTAATCTGGGCGGGAATACCTCTTGGAGAAATATTAACGTTTTGTTAATTGAAGTATCACTCCATTTACAACTGACCTTGAGATGCGTAATCTTTTCCATAAAATACAATGTAGTCACAAAGTCACATGCCGGGTACAGATCCTGGTTGGAACTGGCAAGTAACTCTTCAAACTCGTTACGTTGAAGAAGTGCAGCAGCTTGAGTCGGCTCGTTACTTTTCTCGCCAATATTTACTTGAGTTTTCTCATTTTGTTCATTAATCGAAGGAATATCAAAAATATCATTAGGGCACGCACCCATGTCACTCATCATCTCACGTTGTGTTGTGTTATGTACTAATTCCGGAGGATCCGGTTCACCGTGATTCCGCCATTGTTTATAACTTGGGTCCCACCCAAAGTCGCCTATGTGGTCTTTAAGAGTGGTCATAGATACTCATTCAACATTACGACACAAACAATATGGACATTTTATCTTTCCGTAACTATTCAATAACGGCTTGCAATGCTCGAGGAATGCAGCAAGACCATTAAAAAATGGTTTTGAACAACGACTCTCTAAAAGGGTCCAACTCTTATCAATTATCATAAATGTATTTTTATGATGCAATCAGTTATTATATGCACTTAAGTAAACACATTCAAAAGATTAAACACATATAAACGTGGAATTATTACAATTTGTTTTGTTCACCTAGTGCAACTATTGAAGGCAATCCTAACCCACTCTTTGAATGATTTGTCTCATATACGAATGCGTATAACTGATTTACTATTTGAGAAAATTTCGGCAGCATTTCCCCTCAACTCCCCAAATATGTGCATTAAAGACATATTTGTAGGAGTAAAGGAGAAACATTGTCGAAATAATCTCAAATAGTAAATCAGTTATACACATCCATATTCTAAATGAGACAAAACATTCAAAAAGTAGTCCCAAACAGGGGACTTTCGGAAATTAATTTCTAACAACATTAATTAATTTAACCAAAAAAAAACATTAATTACATTAACAAAAACAACATTAACAAATTAACAAAAATTGAAAAATTGAAAAATTACCTCTCGGGGTCTCGGCTGTTGTTAAACAAGAAGAAGAAGAAGAAGAAGAATTAAACAATAGAGGGGTTGAGGAGTGAATTAAACATGAGAAGAGGAGGAGGAAAAGTGCACAGTGGTGCTCGTGTAGTGGCGGGGCTATGGTGGTGTAGTGGTTGGGCTGTGGTGGTGTAGTGTTGGAGCTGTGGTGGTGTAGTGGTTGTGTAGTGGAGCTGTGGTTATGATAGTGGTGGTGGATACGGTGATGATAGTGGTAGTGGAGCTGTGAGGAAGATGAAGCAGTGGTAAGAGTTGAGAGAGATAGATGAAGTTGTTTTTTTTTTTTTTTTTTTTTTTTTTTTTTTTTTCTCCCTAAGTGTAGATTCAGATCTGCTTTATGGCCCTTTGTTTTTAGCTTAGTTTATTCCCGACGCCCTGTCGTCGGGAAATTATATCTATTTTTATCTTAGTATCTTCCCGACGACAGGGCGTCAGGACAATAAAAAGGTTTTGTCGTTTTGTGTTTTGGCGGGACGTCTGAAATTTTGGGGGTAATTTATTGAAAATAATACCGACGCCCCGTCGTCGGTATTATACAAATATAATTATTTATTTAATTTTTTTGTAAATACAAATACTTTCATTTAATTTTAAAATAATACTAAAATTATATAAACTGTAAAAAAAATTAAAATTATATAAGTTTAATTAAAATTAAACACTTTTAAATAATTAAAAAAATATATGTAATATATATATAATTAAAATTTAAAATTAAACATTTTTAAATAATTAAATTTTTTTTAATACAATCATTAAAAAATATTTTATAAAGTTATTGAATGTATCTTTGAATATAATATTTATAAAAAGTTTTCAATCTTCAACTTATCAATCACACACGATTTCGGTTCACCTTTTATCAACAAACACCTTTCAGCGTGTTAAACGAACGAGTCGAGGTGATATGGTTATACGTCACATGTTAAACGAACGAGTCGAGGTGATATGGTTATACGTCACATGTTAAACGAACAAGTCGAGGTGATATGGTTATACATAACATGTTAAATGAACGAGTCGAGATGATATGGTTATACATAACATGTTAAACGAACAAGTCGAGGTTATATGGTTATACGTTACATGTTAAACGAACGAGTCGAGATGATATGGTTATACATCACATGTTAAACGAACGAGTCAAGGTGACATGGTTATACGGCACATGTTAAACGAACGAGTCGAGATGATATGGTTATACATCACATGTTAAACGAACGAGTCAAGGTGATATGGTTATACGTCACATGTTAAACGAACGAGTCGAGATAATATGGTTATACATCACATGTTAAACGAACGAGTTGAGGTGATATGGTTATACATAACATGTTAAACGAACGAGTCGAGATGATATGGTTATATGTAACATGTTAAACGAACGAGTCGGGGTGATATGGTTATACGTCACATGTTAAACGAACGAATCGAGATGATATGGTTATACGTAACATGTTAAACGAACGAGTCGAGGTGATATGGTTATACGTCACATGTTAAACGAACAAGTCGAGATGATATGGTTATACATAACATGTTAAAGGAACGAGTCGAGGTGATATGGTTATACATAACATGTTAAACGAACGAGTCGAGATGATATGGTTATACATCACATGTTAAATGAACGAGTCAAGGTGATATGGTTATACGTAACATGTTAAACGAACGAGTCGATGTGATATGGTTATACGTCACATGTTAAACGAACGAGTCGAGGTGATATGGTTATACGTCACATGTTAAACGAATGAGTCGAGGTGATATGGTTATACGTCGCATGTTAAACGAATGAGTCGAGGTGATATGGTTATACATCACATGTTAAACGAACGAGTCGAGGTGATATGGTTATACATCACATGTTAAACGAACGAGTCGAGGTGATATGGTTATACGTCACATGTTAAACGAACGAGTTTTTGAGGTGATATGGTTATACATAACATGTTAAACGAACGAGTCGAGATGATATGGTTATACATCACATGTTAAACGATTACATCACATGTTAAACGAACGAGTCAAGGTGATATATATGGTTATACGTCACATGTTAAACGAACGAGTCGAGGTGATATGGTTATACGTCACATGTTAAGCGAACGAGTCGAGATGATATGGTTATACTTCACATGTTAAACGAACGAGTCGAGGTGATATGGTTATACTTCACATGTTAAACGAACGAGTCGAGGTGATATGGTTATACGTCACATGTTAAACGAACGAGTCGAGGTGATATTGTTATACATCACATGTTAAACGAACGAGTCGATGTGATATGGTTATACGTCACATGTTAAACGAACGAGTCGATGTGATATGGTTATACATCACATGTTAAACTACCCCTTCTTTATTTTTACACAGCCGCCCCTTTTAGTTTCATATTTACACATTTGGTCCCTCGTGGGGATATATAAGCCCGAATCAGGGTTCCAAGCCATTTGATACCACCACCTCACCAGAAAAAACTTTCAGGTGCCGTCACCAACTTCCGGCAAAAAATCCGGCCACCGTTACTTCGTTACCGATGCGTAGATCAAGGTCCCTACATCATTTCACACTAATTCAAAACCTGATATGGAGCGATATAATCCTTTTATGTGTTCTTGTGGAACAGGAAATATGAAACTAAGAACATCACATAAGGAAAAGAGCTTTGGATGGTAATATTATGCATGTCCTCTTTTGAAGTGAACAATCATACATTTCTTATTTATGTAAAATATACAAATAATTGGGTTGTAATCTCTTATAATTTTCATATCATGCTGACGACAGGGCGTCGGCATTATTTTGGCATGAAAATTTAACGCACCGGAGACTTGGTCAAGCAACTTTTTTATCGTTTAGTGTATATTGCCGACGACAATGTGTCGTCGGCAATATGGTCGTAGCCCATTCTACTTATTCTTGTAGTGAATTCAGTAATTTTAGATTTGGTGCTTTGTATAGTTTAATTTTAGCGTTGTTATTCGTTTCTCCAACTCAAGTAATTTTAGATACTTAAGGCATTTGATCTAGTGATACGAAGGTGGTTCATCATTTAAGAGTTTATGAGTTTTGGTCACGTAAATTGTGATATGCATGGCGTGAGTAAAAAATTTGCCGTCCAAAATTATCGTTATTAAAAAAGCACAAAAAACTATATATTTCCTCTCTTTTCCAGAAAATACTTGATATTAATAGAAGACTCGATCTATACCAAAAATTTGTAGTTTCATACCGTTGAGCTGTCGGTATGATTTATGGAACCCTGTTGTAAACCATATGGCATATCATATTGCGAGTTGCGACCAATAAGTTAGAATATAATTTTCTTTTTCCAAATAAGTTAGAATACTGTTAAAAAAAAGGAACAAACAAAAAAAAAAAAAGTTAGAATATACTTCAGTTGTTGGTGTTGGTAACATAACCATTTAAATAAATAAAAGCGATTTGAAGTTTCGCCAAACACGGAAGGTTGCGAACTCTTGTCTGTGGAAGCACCAACTCTAGTGGAGGACAATTGTATCTTTCCTCCCAAAATAATGTTGTACGAATTTGTCGTATGGTGAAAAATGCAACTACACTTTAGTTTAGCATGGTAGGAAATATTTTAATCCAAAATCTAAATGTTAAAAGGGGGTGAATAAGTAATTGGAGCTCAAATTATATAGAGATAACATTTGTTAATCCAGATATAAACCTTTAATCATCACTCATATGAAAATTGTTGATTAGAAGAGGACAACAACTAAATGACATTGTTATCTAACCGATAAATAGTAGAGATATACTAGAATTGTTGAATACTTGCACAATTTACTACTGTGCTTAACTGCTAAAAACATAATACCCAAGAAACTTCTAACATCTATTGCCATAAACATAGCAGCTCACTTATGTAAATTGAGCATGCAGGTTTTTGTCCAACAATAGAACAATCCCAGAAATCACCAGTATTCACATTCAGTATTTCCTATAAATTTCTTTAAAACAATATTCCAATATACACGAAGATTTTCTTTATCGATTCGCTAACAATAACTTTATAAATTTCGTTATTATTTTATTATATATTAGACATACAAACGACACCATTTTTAATGCAAAAGGAACAAAACGACGTTGTTTTGTTGTTAATGATGTCGTTTTGTTGTTGAGGCAGTGTCGTTTGGTTTTATTGGGCCATTTCCGTTTTTGGGTTGTAACTGGGTCATTGAATGTTATTTCTTGTTCGGATATCGTTATAAAGTAGGGGCAAGTGAGTTTTCGTTATAAACTAGGCAGCAAGAAGTTGTGTGTCTTCTTCAACACAGACGTGTCTAAATCCTTGTGTTTGTGTCAGATGCTCATAGTATTAAAACACATGGAGCCCTTATTGCTCTCTATACATTCAGCTGTCTCTCTCTAAATATAGAGAATGTGCTCTTGTTTTTCTTTCTAACTCAGCTGAGTTATATTTGAAGGAGTGGCGATTGTTCAGGGGTTTGGGTGATTCATAGATTGAGATACGAGTCTAATTGCCATCTGATTGCTTAACTTATGGTGTCTATGTATTGTTTTTACTTTGCATGCTATTATTGGATTAGTGGATATGTGTTTGTGTTAGTTTAAGCTTTGTGATAAGTCTAATATGTGATCATAAATTCTGATTTTATATTGTGTGCTCTAAGCTTATTAATGATTTTATCTTATATCTGAATTCATGTTTTTAGCTTGCTATTGATGTTATTATTGAATTTTGTGTATCGTCAAACCAAAAGTTTCAAAAATGCAGGTTGACTGCAGCACACGTGTAGGTTTTTTTTGTGTTAATAGTTTATGTTATATAATTTAATACATCTGCAAATAGATATTGTTAAATAATTTAGGCATGAGACACATCGTTTTAGGTCTTTTGCTCTGTTATAAAAATCGGCCCAAGTGTCCGATTAATCCCGGCATAATCGATGATCGCTCAGTAAGGGCCTTGATTTATCATAGGCCTATTTAATCGGTTTGATCAAAGATCGCTTAAAAATAGGTCAACAAACCGATTAATCGGACAAAATCGAACAAAATCGGTCTAATCGGACAAAATCGCTTAAAAATCAGTCAACAAAATATCTTAAAAATTAGATAAAACCGCTTAAAAATGGGTCAACAAACCGATTAATCGAACAAAATTGGTCAAAGCTCGCTTAAAAATAGTCAACAAACTGAGTAATATCTACGTTTGACTTTGAACTTTGAATAATTATGTATTATGTTTATATTTGAACACTTGAAATATTTGAACTTTGATGCACTATGCTTATCTCATACATATAATATAATACAAAATCTAAAATTACAATTTTGTGCTTAAAAATTCTAATATGATTAATCCCCAATTAATCCCCGCCTAACCAATTAATCGCTAGGCCCTACCTGACCGCCTCACTAGCGCCTAGCGATTTTTACAACTCTTGGTCTTTTGTTTCTCCTTTGGATGTCATACATTGGTGGTTTACAAATTCATTTAACAATTTGCTTGCCATCTGATTTGCTAACATATGGTCTGCTACAAGATGTGCTTTATTTTCCGTTGACGGGCTTTTAGATTTTATATTTTAGTTTGTATGCTATTAGTGGATTTCTGGATGTGTGTGTTCTGTTTGTGTGAGCTATATGATATCTTTTAGTGTCTGATTTGTGTTCATGATGCTCATTTTCTGCTTTTTCTATAATTTGTGGTCGTATGTAGTTATAAGTACTAATCGTATACATTGTATATAAGTTGTGGTAATAATTGTTGTTGTCATAATTGGTGTGCACTATTTTTGAGCCGCACAAAATAAGTGTTTCCTAATATCCTGGAAAGTCTGAAATGTCGGGGGTGGGGGGGGGGGATATAATGTGTACAAATTGTAGTAATAAGTGATAATTTAATAAGCATTGTTAATTATAAAAGAAAACTCATCTTTCATTTTAGAATCTAATGTGTTTACACGAGCTTTTTTTTACATGAAAAGTATGTGTCGTTGTATAAAGTGGGTTTGAATAAGCAAATATACAAAGCTTATCATTTTTTTCGCATGATGCCCTTCAACGTAACTTTGCGATCATCTTTGGAGTTTCAAAGTTCTTTAAGGATATGTTCTTATATTTGAGTTCATTTTTTCATCACCAACATAGTGTAATAACACAACCAACATTATCACCCAAATATACCACGTTTATACATAAATATAGCCCACATAAACAATTATACAACTCACACAACCGACTTCATAACTCGGTCTTAGCAACGACCAAGTACTATTTTTTCCCTTTCAGGACGCGTCTTGATTGAGTATGGCTGATAATGACGACGCGTCTTCAAGTGTCGGTAAACGCGGCTTAAAGGACTTATAACCACTAGTCTAACATTCTAATACTCATGCATATATACATGCGATGTAAAACTATGAATCAACAGTCTTAGGTATGTTCGCTCTTGAAACTTTCAAAAACTGTACGGTTGCAGAGAGGTTTTTAAATGGAGATTGGAATTGGCAATGGCGTCGGAATCCTAGAAATGGTGTCGAATCTTCTCAGCTCTCGGCTTTAATGGATGCATTGACGAACGTCTCTTTCAATGACGAAGCGGACAAATGGATATGGAATGTACATAACTCCCATATCTTCTCGGTTTCTAATGCTCGGCAGTTGATTGATGATATCAATCTACCGTCTGGTAATCGTCCTACTAACTGGAGCAAATTCGTTCCCATAAAGATTAACATCTTTGCTTGGCGCTTGCTTCAGAATCGGCTTCCAACGAAAATAAATCTCAATGACCGTGACATAGATGTTCCCAATATTCTTTGTTCTATGTGTAATGAGGTTCAAGAGGATGCCTCTCATATCTTCCTGCATTGTGAGGTGACATCTCAAGTTTGGGTCAAAATTTCTCATTGGATGGACCTTTCTTTTCCTCAATGGCTTAACATTGAAGACTTTTGGTCCTGGATTGCAGACTCTCATCTGAATGGGAAACAAAGAATCATTATCGAAGTCATTGCTCTGTCTACACTGTGGTCCATTTGGAGATATCGAAACAATGTGATCTTCCAAGACTCCAGGTTTAGAAAATGTCATATTATAGATAGCATTGTTGTTAACTCTTTTGATTGGCTTTCTAGTAGATTTAAAAAGTCTAAACTAGATTGGACGTTGTGGTTGCAAAACCCTATGACTTCCTTGTAATTTGTTCCTAGCGCCTTGCTAGTTTTAATTTATTTTTGCCGTTCAAAAAAAAAGATGCTTGTATTATTATTTTTATTTGATTAATTTGTTCAATAGGTTTTCTCTTTCTATTATTATTTCTAATTTTATATTTAATCAATCATTGGCATGTTATCGATATTATAATTAAAATGGGAAATTGGATAACTTCAAAATTATTTTAAGTAACAAGTTGCCAACTTATTTGGTAGATATTCTTTTATGACACAACTTTTTAAAATTAAAAGAAACAAATCATGTATATTTATTATACAAATCGAAATTGCTTTGTGTTTCTTTTTAATTCAAGGCTTGGCATGTTTTCTTTGTTAAACTTAGTAAACCATAAACTTTCAAAGGTGGCAAGAGTATTTCTAAAATATGTATATCAACAATTGGCAACTCGCGTTATGTGAAAAGTGTTCGGATCAATTAATCGTTTGTAGACTCAAGTAGTGTTTAAAACATGTGTTAGATAGATTTGTGTATATATAATTTGAGATAGTTGCATGTCAAAATAGCTAAAGAGTGAGGATCAAATGAAAAGTAAAATTACAATGAGAAGAGTGAAAAGAAATCATAGCCATATATTTCATATTCAACTAAAAAAATATATGCATCTCCATTTAAATTTCTTCACCTCATTTGAAATGTGTGGCTGAAATTTATTCTCATTCTTTTTATTTCAATTTCTCTTTTCACTAGGATTAAATGAGAAGAAAAATTAAAATGAGAAAGATGAGATAAAACCACAACCACACAATTCAGATGCACTCACAAAAGTAGATGCATTTTTCTTTAAAATTCCCTCTCTTATTTTAAATGTGTGACTATAAATACATCTTATTCTTCTCATTTTAATTTTTCTTTTCACCGGATCACTTCCATAGCTAAATAAATATATCATGTGTTAAATTTTTTGTTTATACTTTTAGAAAGTTAATTTCATTTACATACCAAAATTTTAGCCACTAACTTTTTAGATTATATAACCAACTCACTTTCACTCTCTTATTTTTTTTAAATATTAATATCTCTTAAAAACTTAAATCGTTAATCGTTAAGCGAAAAAATTACACTATCATGATGATCATCTAATTATCTTTCTACAGACGGGTATTTTGATATACTTTCAGAAGAAAAAAAAATCTCATTTTTTTCACGTTTTTTCGTCTTTTTTTTTATCATTTTTTCCGTTGTTTGATACTTGTATGAGAAATCATATGTGATTAAACACTAATTTGAACATTCGAATATCTAAACATGTACTAAAATGAACATAACATTTTATATAATATTTTAGAAGTTTCATAAAAAAAAATTATCTGAAAACTAGACATTAATAGCTTTTCAACCATATATAACACATTATATTTCGAATTATTGATTAATCCAGTTAATTCATCAAAGTTCGATAAAACACAAAAAAAAAATCACATGTGATTTAATCACACGTGATCTCAATCACATGTGATTTTTACTGCATGTGTTGTTTTCACATGTGATTATAGAAGTTTCACGAATGAACTGCTATAATATATAATTCGAATACAGTGTGTGATATATGGTTGGAAAGCCATGAATATGTGCTTTCATTGTAAAAAATGAGAAAATATTTGATTTATAAACAAATACTTATGTCAATTTTAGTACAAATGTTTAATGTTCGAACTTCGATATTAGTGTTAAATCACATGTGATACTTTATGTGTTTTTTAATACCGAAAATAAAACCTGGAAAAAACAACTTTGTCGAAAATATATCAAAGTGTTCGTCTATAAAAAGATAATTAAATATTCGTCGTAACAATATAAGTTTTTTGTCTAACGATTAACGTTATAAGATATTTACATTAAAAAATAGGTGTAATTTAAATTTTAATTCAAATAGTGATTGAGAATTGTCATTCGATATGTTAGAAACTTGTGGTTAGTAAAATGGGAAATGATTGTGAGGCTTAAACTCATGTCTAATTTTGTGGCTAAAAGTAAGGGTTATTTTTTCATTAGTTGTAACTTAGAGACCCACTTCATCATAACCAATGAGCTAATGTCACATATTTTTAGACACAAACTTTAAGCATGATTTTAGGCATTTCAATCATTTCGCTAGTAAAATAACTCTCCTTCTTTAGGTTATGAGATCAATTAGACATGTAAAGATAATAGAATCTGAAAGGATGATGAAGATATAATTAATCAAATATATATTTTTAGGGTAGTATCAAAAATAAAATAAAAAATCTAAGAAACTTTACAAAATATTTTGTTATAGTTTTCGTCAAAGTTCATAGCATATATAGAAGTTGAGAAACTACCGATTGTCTAAAATCTTCTTAATAGTGTTATGTATTGTTTACATGCTAGGACTCAACGCAAATTGATAGAACAAGCTACATTAAAAAATGAGTATTTACAAATAAGGAATATTGTGCACGCGATTGTCTAGATAATTTTATTATGTGCATAATCCAATTGCATATGAAGAAGTTTTTAAGAAAACCAGACGTGAATGACATTCACAACTTATACAACGCACATAACGCGGTTCATAAGATACCAGGAATGTTTGGAAGCATTGATTGTATGCATTGGTAATGCAAAAATTGTCCAACCGAATGGCAAGAGCAATTTCACAGAGGTGATAAAAAGTATCCGACTATAATGCTTGAAGCCGTTGCGTCATACGACTTGTGGATTTGGCATGCATTTTTGGGGTAGCGGGTGCGAATAACGATCTTACCGTTTTGAATAATTCTCCGTTATTCGACGACTTGCTCGATGACATCGCCCCTGAGGTTCCGTTGTAAATGGGCGTACATTTAAACAAGGGTATTATCTAGCTGGCGGAATTTACCCAAGAGTGGTAATCTTTTGTTAAATCATTTACGGTTGCACATACCCCCCAAAATGTCGTATTTAAAGCGAAACAAGAAAGTGATCGAAAAGATATTGAAAGAGCTTTTGGTGTCCTCCAAAGACGTTGGCATATTATTGCCCAACCGGCACGTGCATTTACTGTGGGTAAGCTATGAAGAATCATGTACACGTGCATCATATTGCATAAGATAATTTTGAAAAATCAAGAATTTGCGTTATCCGAAGTTAGCGAAATGTATATTTGTCCGCGAATAAATTTACAACGGGCATGCGTCGAGCGCTGCGAAGTGCATCGAAAGCAATCTCAAAAACTCCGTGATAAACGCACACACGTATTGTTTCAACGAAATCTCATTGAGCATGTTTGGCAACGACATCAATGAGAACAATTTCAACAACAGCAACAGCAACAAAATAATTAGTTTTTTTTTATTAATTTCATGTATTTTTTAAGTTGCGTATGTTTGTGTAACACCCCCAATTTCGTGATATGCAGCGGAATTCAAACTGGGTGTTATTTCATGACACAACAGTCATAACAATAGAAAACGAACTCTAATGGAGTCGTTTTAAAAGATTTATCATTCGATTTATATAAATATCAGAGTTTACAAAAATGAGGTCACAGTAGTTTCACAGTTTACAAAATACATTAAATGGGTTTTCGAATGATAATAAAATTTATAGCCTTCTTGAGTATCCGTGCTCCTCCGTGCCAGCCTCGTACAATATGGACCTGAAATACATGCTTAAAACTGTCAACACAAAGGTTGAGTGAATTCATAGAGTTTATTGTTAAATGTTGAACACATAATGTTTGTGTTGGTTACGTTGTTATACACCCATAATGTTGAAAACAAAACAGTTATTATTGCACTAAGCTCATGATACCGAAAACGTTAACAGCTTGTCAATAGAAATTGATATAATAGTTTGCCAGGTCTTGATCAAACAGTTGCCCTAATAGGTAATTTGCGAATAAACCTATGGTTCTTCAAATAGAGTGCGTTTGTTTACCGGACTTGGTCAAACAAACGGGATTCGTCAATCCCGATAGATCTATCCACATTATTCGTGTTCACCCGCAAGTGATTAATGGTTCATGATAATAGGGACTTAAGTTTGGCAATAGTGGTACTTAGTGCACATAATACATTCAGATAAGCATACAGTTCCAAAGCAACGTGTTCGGTTTAAAATAAAGCATGTATCCCCCCCCCAAGGGTTTGTAAAACAATTAAGTAATAGAAAGTGGGGCTATGAACTCACCTCAGAGTAAATTATATCAAATGTATAATGAGAATGATGGATATGCCGTGAGAACTTCTACGAGCAACCTAGAAATGAAATGTTGCGACTTAAGTTTGGAATAATGTTTTAGGAAAACATAAACCATCCTATATATGTTTCTATGTCGATCATGATGTAGTCAATTATCATTTGATGTTTATAGTAAGATCTTTAATATGTGAAAACGTATTTAGTTTATAGATATCGTACTACCGTTCGGGCCATCATAATTCAGAGGTCATGCAGTAAACGTTCGAGGAGCTAGGACACTTTAAATCGTAAATCCAGCAACTCGTCGATAGGTTTTACTCAAATGAAACCCCTCACATGAAGCTCCCTACTATTGTAGCACTTAGTAGATACAACATATGTTTTGAGTGAAGATTGTTATATAAATAAGTTTATCATGTTTTTACAAGTTCTCGTCGTTTCATAAATATGGTCACCTTAGTTAACGGTCTTGGGTAAATAAGCCTTGAGGCTTTAGCCATGGCCTTGCCGTGGCTTTGATCTTGACTACCATGGTCTTGAGACTTAGCTTTGACCTTAGCCGTATCCGTGTTCTTGGCTTATGGCCATTAGGCCTCTTGGTTTGCTTTTAGTTGTGACAAAAGTATAGTCGTGAGACTATATATAGGGCAGTTTCAGTTTTTGAAAGATAATGGCCTATTTAAGCGTTTTCAAGGTCCGAGCTTTTTTGACAATCAAGGAAAACGTCGTTCCGGACAACTTTCGTGTTTTAACTTTTTGATGATTCGGACCAGTAGTACCACTTATTTTTCGACAGACCCCACAGTAAGCTATTTGACGTTTCTAGGTTTTCGCTAACTTCTTTTGACTCACTTGTCCGTTTCGGGTGATTCAAGTTGCTATGTTTACCTTTTTATCTTGTATACCATAGTATATAAGTTAGAAATTCCATATGTGATTGGTTTTAATGGTCTCAAACGTGTAAAATATGACTAGTTTACTAGTTTGTTACTTTTACGACAATATGTGAATTAAAACATGTGATTGAGTATATGTACATCATGAATCAACATAGTAACTATATATATAGCATGAAATTGTCAAGATTATGAATAATAAACATGAGATGATGGTGGTGATTAGTTGCTTACAACTTTTGGCTTTCAATTAAGAAAGGAGTAACTAGTAAGGATAGGACTTTGATTGAACACTTAGGACCTTGGATTGAGCTAGCTTTCTACACCTTGGCACCCTTGTAATCTTGAAGAGTTGGTGATGAAGTACTATGTGACTTGATTCGATCTAAACTCAAGAAGATCACTTAAACTTGCTAGAGATTTGATGTAGTAACTTACTACTTGAAACTTCATAGCATAAACTTGGAGTTTATAGATCAAATTATGGAAGATATGATTGCTTTATGATATGAACGACCCAAATAAGTGTATGAGGGTTTTTAGGATGTCTTTCACTTGTTATTTATAGGAGGGTAAGTTTGGTTAACCATATATTGGGTTAAATGTTAACCATGGTTTAGTTAGGACACATGTAATGATCTAAATGAAGCATGGTTAGGATTAAGCCACCAAAATGATGAATCCCCCCCCCCTTAAATTCGGCCATATGAAGATAAGATGACTTAGGTGGATAGTCTTGGTATTATCTTGAGTTTAGAGCATAATTTGGTTCCGTTAAATGCCAACCGTAAGTTGTTAAACCATAAAACGTAAAACCAGGTATCGTAAAAATACGAAACTTGTAGGAATGATGAAACTCATCATTATACTCCATCTAAAAATATAAAATGAGTGATAAGTCTTATTAGGTGCAAAAACGCTGTCTAAAGCTGGAAACACGGGTCAAAAACGCGTAAAATGCAATTTATCAGAAAAGAACGAGATTTCAGGGAAATGACCGTGAATTTATTTAAAGTAGACTAAAATTAGTCTATAAGTGATGTGAGATGTCAAAATGTGGTTTTCGTTATACGTGGGATAACTTAACAGTTATACGTGAAGTCTAAAAGTTACGCGATTTAAGCAAAAATGTAGAACGTTCAAGGTTAATTTCTTTATGGTCAAAGGAGGAGGGAAATATGTTTGACTTTTCCAAAAAATGTAAAAGTTTCTAAACATCCTAGAAAACACAGTGCAGGAATGGTTAAGTCTGGGTATACGTAGAATTGTTTAAAACGTAAGTTTAGTCTCGTACGGCTCAGGGTTTATTTGGTAACATTTAAATGAAATCTTAAAAATTCTCTAATTGATTATGAGTGATCTAAAAATTAATCTGATGTGAGGAAAATTGTCAGAGCTGATTTTCGTTATGCGCGTGATGTTTAAATGGTGTTCCGACCAAAACGAAACTTTAAAACGATGTTTTCTTAATAACTTTTGCGAAGATAATCTAACGATTGTCAAACTCTCAGGATATTACTAAAATAATTTAACTTACGAGAATGTGAAATAAAATTTTACGGGATGAATAGTGAAAGTGAATAGTAAATTCTCAAAAAGGAAAAGTAACCTGAAAATGCGGGTGGTTACAGTCTCACCACCTTAATGGGAATTCCGTCCCGGAATTCAAGGTGTGTTATCTTTTTTTTTTTTTTTTTTTTTTTTTTTTTTTTTTTTTTTTTTTTTGACAGGTGACTTTCCAACTTAGGTTTCACCACCCTCCCGAAAGAGGGCCCTAACCCCACATCGACCAGTCTATGTTGTCTTAACCGGGTCCACGCAGGTACGATATGTGGCTTCAGTGCCGCGAGGAAACCGTACCGCCTCCACACAAGTTTCCTTGCTGGAGTAACGGCCGGATTAAAACCCCGACCTTGCTCAGATTTGAACCCCCAGCGGCTTAGTCTAAAGGGCACAAATCCTCATTGCAAATATCAACAGAGCATGTGGACAATTGTCTAGGAAAATGGTGGCTTAAGTTGATAATCTAAAGGGTTTTGTTAAAATCTTATAGAGTCAAATATACCTCAAGTTTGGCTTTTCCCGTTTCTCAAAACGAATCATACCTTATTGTATCGAGGCTTTCAACAAAACCTTAATTTCCGACATGGAGTTTTTGTTAAATTTTAACGCCTTACATCTATGTAATTGTTGTTTCTGGTGATAGTGTGCAGCATGCAGCCAAATTTGTATTTGTATGGTTTCCTTAGTTGTTTCGTGGGTGATCTCTGAACACCTTAGTCCAGCAAATGGTTGACTTACACTTTCGTCTATATAGTGCCTAAAATGGAATAGTTTTGTTGTTGTTACGGTAACTGTTGTTAATCAAAGGTGTAATATATGGTTGATGTGAAATGGTTTATGATGATGTGATAATTGTCGTTGTAGGAAGATCTTGCTAGTGGCAAGTGGTTATCCAAACCATTTCCAAAGTTGATCATGTCTTAGGTGGTTTCGAGATGAAGGCTATATCGTATAGTGTTTATGTCTACTAGTGTTTGAAAGAAACGTGGTACTGTCAAGTTTTACTTACTGACTTTCAATGGGGTTCAGATAATGATGTGATATGTTGATGATTAGAAGAGTTTGGCGTACGCTTACCATTATTCTTAGGTAGAGATGTCAAGTTTGTTTTAAAATCAAAAGTGGATTGTAAAGGATTATGGCAGAATGATGTCCTTGAAACCTAATCAGGCTAGTACTTCTAAGAAATGACGAGAAGATTTGATGGCTATCCCAAGATAGTAGTTAGGATTATCTCATAAATGAAAACTTTCAAGAATGAAATTAGGTAGTATAAATAAGTGTTAAGATCTCGTTGAGTGGTAAAATACTATCGTGTCTCTAGATTTTTTTAATGAATTCTCGTGGTTTATCGAGTTTAAGTAGGAAATCAACCTGAATATAACACTTGTATAACTATTGTAACGCCCCGACCCCACAAGGGTAAAGGAATCACAAGTAATGGTGTCATATCAAAGCAAACATATAAACCAAAAGAAATCTTTAACATAAATATGGAAATAATCCAGTCAAAAGACTTCAATACATAGGTCCCAGCGGAAAAATAAACTCCAAAAGAAATGTCTAAAACATAATTCTAAATGGTATCATAGAATCAAAGCTAAATCTCTAAGGTAAGTCCACTCATCACTCATCCCAAAGCAATACCCAGCTCCAATGCTTAGATACCTGCCGCGGAAGAAAAGAAAAGTGCGGCTGAGCTTCAAAAGCCCAGTGAACAGATATACAAGTAAAAAGAATACGAAACGAAAATCGAATACAAAGCAAAGTAAAAGAAAGATAGTGAAATCATAGTCTTTTCAGAAGATAATTCAGAATATCAGAATAAGTTTTATAGCTAACTACCTCGAAGCCCAGAACATATGCCATATCAGAAACATATCATAATCACATAAGGCAACATATTTGTAGGGGAGACCTACCAGAGTTATGAAGGACGTGCATGCACGCAGCATCAATCATCAGATAACAAATAACATATAACAGATAATATATGGCATATAACAGATCTAGGATGCATCCATACGCCCCACAGACAAATATTCATAATATAATTCAAATTGAGCTCATACAGATAACAGATAAGGGACGTGGAAGAACATCACTCTACTGCCCTAGAGTCATGTCAGAAGTGCATTTGCTGACACGGACATGGAACCCCCATGACTAGTTAAAATTGGCTCGGGTGTCATACTATCAGAGATCAAATAAGAATGTCATAACTGACATAGATCATATTTTATCAAATGTTTAATCATGTTTTCAAAATCAAAGTCTTCATATCATATAGTTCAAAATCAAATGGTTTATGATTCAAAAATCAAAGTTCAGATAAGCAACAGCTCAAATAGACACATTAGGGTTCATAGCAAAGGTTTAGGAAATCCTAATATGAAAACGAAAAGAAACTTCATACGAAACCTTTACTGAAAAGGTCAGAATATCCGTACCTTATTCAAAAGCAAAAGATCAAAAGTCGAAATGGGGAAGCAAAGAATTACTCCTTCTTCACAGAACCTATATACATTAATGTCGTATATATTATTAATGATTCCATAATCGTCAAAATGATCCTTTAATATTTTAGGGTTTCCATAATTAAATGAGACTTAAATGTTTTAATATTAATATCGTAAATTAGGATTTATATGTCTTTTATTAAAGTTTAGGGTTTCTCATTCTTTAATGTCTCATTAATGTATATGTACTAACATGTTACGTCTTTTAATGACTAGTTACTTAACCTAACACGTCACAAAATAATCTTTCCCTTTTATGTTTTCAACGTACATGTTTATGATTTTATGTGACATATAAGTTACTTATTACTCGTATTAATTACGCATTTACTCTATTAGGGTTTAGCATAACTTATTAATTAACATATCAAATTAGGGTTTATATTAACATAACCTTTACTTAAGTAATGCATCTTCAAATCTCATATACATGTTTCGGTTATTAGGGTTTTCGCATATTAGGGTTCAACACTAGTCTTAGCTCATCTTCTTACTTCACATATTCAAGTTATTAAGCTTATACACCTTATTCGAAAGTTAAACATAGTTCGGTCCTAATATATATGTTTCGGCCCTTATTAAATAAACACAAACATGACTCGATCCCATATTACATCTTACGTACATGTCTCTTATTAGTTACAAGGTTAAGTTAGTTAGGGTTTCTTGGTTCTCGATTCACACCTCTCGGCCACAAAAGAAAAACAAGAAAAACGCGACGAAACAAAATATAACTTGACATAAACATGCAAGGTACGTTAAAGGAAGACAAATAAACGATATACCTTAACTTGGTTGAGCAAAATCGACACCAAGGGTGTGTTTGGGAGTCTCGGCCGAATAGGGAGAAAAAGAAAAAGAAGAGACAAATAAACTAGGGTTCCAAACTTATGATTATGTATGGTATATATAGTTGTAGTATTTGAGTTTAACTAGGAAAGTAATTGGGTTTGGGTTTGGTCCAACCGGTCACACCATCTCACACGCACCACCATTGGGCTTCGGCCCTAGGCTCATGAATTAAACAAATGCGACCCAAATCATTTACGAAACTTTAACTCTTCGTCGTACCAAAATCAATTACGTAATATATTTTAGTTAGGTTTTTTAAATATTCGCAAGTTAATCTTTTAATCTCTTTAAGTGTCATAAATATATTTTACGTATTTTATAAATTCTAGTTCCAAGGGTATTTTAGTCTTTATCCGGATTTTAAATTTTCAGGTTTTACAATTCTTCCCCTCTAAAGAAAAATTTTCGTCCTCGAAAATTGAATGAAACGAAAGGAAAATGAAAACGAAACGAAATGAGAACATACCAAACTATTCAAAGAAATGAGGATAACTTGCACGCATCGACTCCTCGGTTTCCCAAGTAGCCTCACGTTCAGGATGATTCTTCCAAAGGATCTTAACGAATGGAATAACTTTATTCCTCATAACTCTTTCTTGTCTTTCCAGAATAGCTTCTGGTTCTTCAGATAAAGACATATCGGATTGAATTTGATCAAACGGATAAGAAGCAACGTGTAACGGATGATAGTTGTATCCCCTTAGGAGTGATACATGAAAAACGTCATGAACATGCGATAATTGAGGCGGAAGTGCTAAACGATACGAAACTTCTCCTATACGTTCCAAAATCTCAAATGGTCCAATAAATCGAGGACTAAGCTTGCCCTTGATTCCAAAACGTTTCACACCTCTAAACGGCGAAACTTTCAAAAACACACGATCTCCAACCCGAAATTCCAAATCACGACGGTGCTTATCAGCATAACTTTTCTGACGAGACCTAGCTTCCTTCAATTTCTCTCTAGCCACAGCTACTTTCTCATTAGTGATCTCGATCATTTCCGGTCCTTCAATCAAACGCTCACCTACTTCATCCCAACAAATAGGTGCTCTACATTTCCTTCCATAAAGAAGTTCAAACGGCGCCGCCTTAATGCTAGCATGCCAACTATTGTTATAAGCAAACTCTACTAAACATAAATATTCGTCCCAACTGCCAGTCCATTCTAAAGCACAAGCCCTTAGCATATCCTCTAAGGTCTGTATAGTCCTCTCTGACTGACCATCTGTTTGAGGATGAAATGCCGTACTAAAGTTAAGTCGAGTACCCCAAGCTTTCTGCAAACCCTTCCAGAAACGAGAAGTAAAACGCGGATCTCTATCGGACACAATAGATGTCGGAGTACCATGAAGTCTAACTATCTCTTGCTGAAAAATCTCTGCCAGTTTACCAATACCATAATCCTTTCTGATTGGCAAGAAATGAGCAGATTTGGTTAGTCGATCAACAACCACCCAAATCGCATCATGCTTCTTCCTAGTAAGAGGTAGTCCAGTCACAAAATCCATAGATATCTTATCCCACTTCCATGTTGGAATCTCCAATGGCTGTAACAAACCACTAGCCCTCTGATGTTCAATTTTAACCTGCTGACAAATCATACACTTCGACACAAACGTCGCCACATCTTGCTTCATACCGTTCCACCAAAAGTACTGCTTCAAATCCCTATACATCTTGGTAGAACCAGGATGAATAGTGAAAGGAGAACTATGAGCTTCAGTCATAACTTTCTCACGAAGTACCTGATCATTGGGAACACAAAGCCTAACTCCATACCATACAATACCGTCATTATCAACCTTAAATTCCGTATGCTTACCTTCTTCAACATTTTGCGCTACGGCCCACAGCTCGCCGTCATCTTTCTGAGCTTCCTTAATTTGCAGTATAAGGTTCGACTCCACCTTCATACTAGCCCAGTATCCATCAAAACCTCGTACACTCAACTCAACATCCAAACTCTCTAAATCACACAAAATCCTAGGCTCAATCTTGATACTCGCAAGAATGCCTGATTTCCGGCTAAGTGCGTCAGCAACTACGTTAGCCTTACCTGGATGGTACTGAATGTTGGTGTCATAATCCTTAAGAAGTTCTAACCATCTTCTCTGTCTCATATTAAGTTCCTTCTGAGTGAAAATATACTTGAGACTCTTATGATCAGTAAATATATCACACGTCTCTCCATACAAGTAATGTCTCCAGATCTTCAACGCAAACACCACCGCAGCTAACTCAAGATCATGAGTTGGGTAATTCTCCTCATAAGGTTTTAGCTGCCTCGAAGCATAAGCTATTACCTTCCCATGTTGCATCAAAACACAGCCTAATCCTTTCTTAGATGCATCGCTGTAGATTTGATATCCTCCTGAACCAGTTGGAAGAGTCAAAATAGGAGCCGTCACCAATCTCCGTTTCAATTCTTCAAAACTCTTCTCTCGTTCATCCGTCCATACAAACTTTTCACCTTTTCTCATCAGTTGGGTTAGGGGTAGAGCTAAGCGAGAGAAACCTTCAACAAAACGTCTATAGTAACCAGCAAGTCCAAGAAAACTCCTGACCTCAGTTACTGTCGTAGGTCTTGGCCATTTAGTGATAGCCTCAACTTTAGACGGATCCATGGTTATACCATCAGCTGATACGATATGACCAAGGAAAGCAACTTGTCTCAACCAAAATTCGCACTTCGAAAATTTGGCGTACAACTTCTTCTTCCTCAAAATCTCCAAAACTATACGAAGATGTTCTTCATGCTCTTCTTCAGACTTAGAGTAAACCAAAATGTCATCGATGAAAACAATAACGAACTTGTCGAGAAACTCATGAAAAATACGATTCATCAGGTCCATAAACACAGCAGGCGCATTGGTCAAACCAAAAGGCATAACGAGAAATTCGTAATGACCATATCTGGTACGAAACGCGGTCTTAGGAACATCTTGCTCCTTCACACGTAACTGATGGTAGCCAGACCTCAGGTCAATCTTAGAAAAGAACTTAGCTCCTTGCAGTTGATCAAACAAATCGTCTATACGCGGCAAAGGATAACGGTTACGAATAGTAATACGATTGAGTTCGCGGTAGTCGATACATAGACGCATGCTTCCATCCTTCTTCTTCACAAACAAAACAGGTGCACCCCATGGAGAAACACTAGGGCGAATAAATCCACTTTCTATCATCTCTTGCAGCTGTTCCTTCAACTCCTTCAGTTCTACAGGTGCCATACGATACGGAGCCTTCGAAATCGGTTCAGCACCAGGAATTAACTCAATGCTAAACTCAACTTCTCGAGCTGGGGGAAGTCCAGGGAGTTCATCCGGAAAAACGTCAGCAAATTCGCAAACAACCGAAAGATTATCAATGTTAGGACTCTCCAAAGATGTGTCCTTAACAGATGCTAGAAAACCTTGGCACCCAAGAGCAATCATGATCCGTGCCTTCATAGCGGAAATGAGCTTAACAGATTTAAGGGGTTGAGAACCATGATAAACGAATTCAGGATGTTTTACGTCTCCAAAGATCACCGTTCTAGCATGGCAGTCGATTGAAGCTCTATGGTAAGCCAACCAATCCATGCCTAGAATGATATCAAAGTCGACCATATTGAGAGGATACAGATTTGCAAAGCGAATACGATCATCAAAACGATTAGCAAAATGAACAAAGGTGAGATACGAAATGGAAGTACGAAGGAATCCTAAAGTCTACCCAAATCCTCACAGGTCAAATCCTAAACTCTAAAGTCTCAAAACCTAGGCTCCATACGTCACAGGTCCTGACTACAAGTCGTAAACCTGGGCTTTGATGCCATAAATTGTAACGCCCCGACCCCACAAGGGTAAAGGAATCACAAGTAATGGTGTCATATCAAAGCAAACATATAAACCAAAAGAAATCTTTAACATAAATATGGAAATAATCCAGTCAAAAGACTTCAATACATAGGTCCCAGCGGAAAAATAAACTCCAAAAGAAATGTCTAAAACATAATTCTAAATGGTATCATAGAATCAAAGCTAAATCTCTAAGGTAAGTCCACTCATCACTCATCCCAAAGCAATACCCAGCTCCAATGCTTAGATACCTGCCGCGGAAGAAAAGAAAAGTGTGGCTGAGCTTCAAAAGCCCAGTGAACAGATATACAAGTAAAAAGAATACGAAACGAAAATCGAATACAAAGCAAAGTAAAAGAAAGATAGTGAAATCATAGTCTTTTCAGAAGATAATTCAGAATATCAGAATAAGTTTTATAGCTAACTACCTCGAAGCCCAGAACATATGCCATATCAGAAACATATCATAATCACATAAGGCAACATATTTGTAGGGGAGACCTACCAGAGTTATGAAGGACGTGCATGCACGCAGCATCAATCATCAGATAACAAATAACATATAACAGATAATATATGGCATATAACAGATCTAGGATGCATCCATACGCCCCACAGACAAATATTCATAATATAATTCAAATTGAGCTCATACAGATAACAGATAAGGGACGTGGCAGAACATCACTCTACTGCCCTAGAGTCATGTCAGAAGTGCATTTGCTGACACGGACATGGAACCCCCATGACTAGTTAAAATTGGCTCGGGTGTCATACTATCAGAGATCAAATAAGAATGTCATAACTGACATAGATCATATTTTATCAAATGTTTAATCATGTTTTCAAAATCAAAGTCTTCATATCATATAGTTCAAAATCAAATGGTTTATGATTCAAAAATCAAAGTTCAGATAAGCAACAGCTCAAATAGACACATTAGGGTTCATAGCAAAGGTTTAGGAAATCCTAATATGAAAACGAAAAGAAACTTCATACGAAACCTTTACTGAAAAGGTCAGAATATCCGTACCTTATTCAAAAGCAAAAGATCAAAAGTCGAAATGGGGAAGCAAAGAATTACTCCTTCTTCACAGAACCTATATACATTAATGTCGTATATATTATTAATGATTCCATAATCGTCAAAATGATCCTTTAATATTTTAGGGTTTCCATAATTAAATGAGACTTAAATGTTTTAATATTAATATCGTAAATTAGGATTTATATGTCTTTTATTAAAGTTTAGGGTTTCTCATTCTTTAATGTCTCATTAATGTATATGTACTAACATGTTACGTCTTTTAATGACTAGTTACTTAACCTAACACGTCACAAAATAATCTTTCCCTTTTATGTTTTCAACGTACATGTTTATGATTTTATGTGACATATAAGTTACTTATTACTCGTATTAATTACGCATTTACTCTATTAGGGTTTAGCATAACTTATTAATTAACATATCAAATTAGGGTTTATATTAACATAACCTTTACTTAAGTAATGCATCTTCAAATCTCATATACATGTTTCGGTTATTAGGGTTTTCGCATATTAGGGTTCAACACTAGTCTTAGCTCATCTTCTTACTTCACATATTCAAGTTATTAAGCTTATACACCTTATTCGAAAGTTAAACATAGTTCGGTCCTAATATATATGTTTCGGCCCTTATTAAATAAACACAAACATGACTCGATCCCATATTACATCTTACGTACATGTCTCTTATTAGTTACAAGGTTAAGTTAGTTAGGGTTTCTTGGTTCTCGATTCACACCTCTCGGCCACAAAAGAAAAACAAGAAAAACGCGACGAAACAAAATATAACTTGACATAAACATGCAAGGTACGTTAAAGGAAGACAAATAAATGATATACCTTAACTTGGTTGAGCAAAATCGACACCAAGGGTGTGTTTGGGAGTCTCGGCCGAATAGGGAGAAAAAGAAAAAGAAGAGACAAATAAACTAGGGTTCCAAACTTATGATTATCTATGGTATATATAGTTGTAGTATTTGAGTTTAACTAGGAAAGTAATTGGGTTTGGGTTTGGTCCAACCGGTCACACCATCTCACACGCACCACCATTGGGCTTCGGCCCTAGGCTCATGAATTAAACAAATGCGACCCAAATCATTTACGAAACTTTAACTCTTCGTCGTACCAAAATCAATTACGTAATATATTTTAGTTAGGTTTTTTAAATATTCGCAAGTTAATCTTTTAATCTCTTTAAGTGTCATAAATATATTTTACGTATTTTATAAATTCTAGTTCCAAGGGTATTTTAGTCTTTATCCGGATTTTAAATTTTCAGGTTTTACAACTATTCTCAGTGTTTGAAAAATTTAAGTCGAACATAGTTAGTCAGACTATGTTCCACTATCCCTAGGTTAAATATAGGTGACTAGACTATATTTAGCCGAGGTTCGATAAATTTTCCAAATACCTAAATTAGGTATACTTGTGATATGTCCATAGCTTTAGAGAAATTGTCCAATAAGCAAAGGCGATATCAAACCATTCAGTTGCAAGTCCTGGCCATAAAAGACTTGTAACCTATGTTTTCACATTCCATTGCATAGAAGATAGTATTGGTAGATACGTGTGGAAAGGAAATCTTAAGTAATTCTAAAATAGTCTATACTTGGATAGAATCACGAACCTTTAACAATGAAGATTTCAGAAGAGAATTTTGATGAATGTAGAGAAAATTGCTGAACTTCAGCTTTTTGTAGATGATGACTCAGTTTATCTTTTAGAAATCCCATTTCTTGTATTTCCATTAGGAAAATCGATAGATTGTGACGGGTTTCATGCAAAACAATATCATATAAGGTTTTTATAAGATAATTTCTAGAGTCTATTGTATAACTTACAATATCTGAGAAGTAGTTGAGACCATTGTGCAACTCACAATGTCTGAGAAATAGTTGAGACCATTGTGTAACTCACAATGTCTGAGAAATAGTTGAGACCATTGTGCAACTCACAATGTCTAGGAAATAATAAAGACCATTGTGCAACTCACAATGTCTAGGAAATAATAGAGACCATTGTGCAATTCACAATGTCTGAGAAATGATGGAGAGATCATTGTGTAACTCACAATGTCTTGAGAAATGATGGAGAGATCATTGTGTAACTCACAATGTCTAAGGAATAAACGAGTTAATTGCTTCATTTACAGTGTCTGGGGATGTAATTGATACCACTGTAGGATTTACAGTGTCTGAGAATGTAATAAAGACTACTGTAGGATTTACAGTGTCTGAGAATGTAATAGAGACCACTGTATCTCATAGTGTCTTGAAAAATGAATGAGACCATTGTATCTCACAATGTCTGGGAAGTAGGAAAGACCATTGTAATCAGTTACAATGTCTTGGATAAAGTTTCGTAATCCTAAAATGCACGAGTAGATGCATGATTTGGAAAAAAATATGATTGTGCCCGTAAGGCCTTAGAATAGGCAACTGGAGATATGTTTAGTCTATCGTTTAGCTAAAATGATTGAAAGTATGTCGAGTGTATATATCAATATACTAGTATGTTTGTGTAGCATAAACTACCTAGAAGTCACATAATCGTCTGGAGGATGGAAGGCACGGAGAGCGAAAGGCTATAAAATGTTTTTGTTTGAAAAAGTAGTTATAGTTTAGGTCACAATTAGACCCGTTTCTCCACAACTGTGGCTCTGATACCAATCTGTAACACCCCCAATTTCGTGATACGCAGCAGAATTCAAATTGGGTGTTACTTCATGGCACAACAGTCATAAAAATAGAAAACGAACTCTAATGGAGTCGTTTTAAAAGATTTATCATTCGATTTATATAAATATCAGAGTTTACAAAAATGAGGTCCCAGTAGTTTCACGGTTTACAAAATACATTAAATGAGTTTTCGAATGATAATAAAATTTATAGCCTTCTTGAGTATTCGTGCTCCTCCGTGCCAGCCTCGTACAATATGGACCTGAAATACATGCTTAAAACTGTCAACACAAAGGTTGAGTGAATTCATAGAGTTTATTGTTAAATGTTGAACACATAATGTTTGTGTGGGTTACGTTGTTATACACCCATAATGTTGAAAACAAAACAGTTATTATTGCACTAAGCTCATGATACCGAAAACGTTAACAGCTTGTCAATATAAATTGATATAATAGTTTGCCAGGTCTTGGTCAAACAGTTGCCCTAATAGGTAATTTGCCAATAAACCTATGGTTCTTCAAATAGAGTGTGTTTGTTTACCAGACTTGGTCAAACAAACGGGATTCGTCAATCCCGATAGATCTATCCACATTATTCGCGTTCACCCGCAAGTGATTAATGGTTCATGATAATAGGGACTTAAGTTTGGCAATAGTGGTACTTAGTGCACATAATACATTCAGATAAGCATACAGTTCCAAAGCAATGTGTTCGGTTTAAAATAAAACATGTATCCCCCCAAGGGTTTGTAAAACAATTAAGTAATAGAAAGTGGGGCTATGAACTCACCTCAGAGTAAATGATATCAAATGTATAATGAGAATGATGGATATGCCGTGAGAACTTCTACGAGCAACCTAGAAATGAAATGTTGCGACTTAAGTTTGGAATAATGTTTTAGGAAAACATAAACCATCCTATATATGTTTCTATGTTGATCATGATGTAGTCAATTATCATTTGATGTTTATAGTAAGATCTTTAATATGTGAAAACGTATTTAGTTTATAGATATCGTACTACCGGTCGGGCCATCATAATTCAGAGGTCATGCAGTAAACGTTCGAGGAGCTAGGACACTTTAAATCGTAAATCCAACAACTCGTCGATACGTTTTACTCAAATGAAACCCCTCACATGAAGCTCCCTACTATTGTAGCACTTAGTAGATACAACATATGTTTTGAGTGAAGATTGTTATATAAATAAGTTTATCATGTTTTTACAAGTTCTCGTCGTTTCATAAATATGATCACCTTAGTTAACGGTCTTGGGTAAATAAGCCTTGAGGCTTTAGTCATGGCCTTGCCATGGCTTTGATCTTGACTACCATGGTCTTGAGACTCAGCTTTGACCTTAGCCGTATCCATGGTCTTGGCTTATGGCCATTAGGCCTCTTGGTTTGCTTTTAGTTGTGACAAAAGTATAGTCGTGAGACTATATATAGGGCAGTTTCAGTTTTTGAAAGATAATGGCCAATTTAAGCGTTTTCAAGGTCCGAGCTTCTTAACTATTGAAGGAAAACGTCGTTCCGGACAACTTTCGTGTTTTAACTTTTTGATGATTCGGACCAGAAGTACCACTTATTTTTCGACAGACCCCACAGTAAGCTATTTGGCGTTTCTAGGTTTTCGCTAACTTCTTTTGACTATAACTTTTGACTCGCTTGTCCGTTTCGGGTGATTCAAGTTTCTATGTTTACATTTTTATCTTGTATACCATAGTATATAAGTTAGAAAGTCCATATGTGACTAGTTTTAATGGTCTCAAATGTGTAGAATATGACTAGTTTACTAGTTTGTTACTTTTACGACAATATGTGAATTAAAACATGTGATTGAGTATATTTACATCATGAATCAACATAGTAACTATATATATAGCATGAAATTGTCAAGATTATGAATAATAAACATGAGATGGTGGTGGTGATTAGTTGCTTACAACTTTTGGCTTTCAATTAAGAAAGGAGTAACTAGTGAGGATAGGACTTTGATTGAACACTTAGGACCTTGGATTGAGCTAGCTTTCTACACCTTGGCACCCTTGTAACCTTGAAGAGTTGGTAATGAAGTACTAAGTGACTTGAGTGGATCTAAACTCAAGAAGATCACTTAAACTTGCTAGATATTTGATGTAGTAACTTACTACTTGAAACTTCTTAGCATAAACTTGGAGTTTATAGATCAAATTATGGAAGATATGATTGATTTATGATATGAACGACCCAAATAAGTGTATGAGGGTTTTTAGGATGTCTTTCACTTGTTATTTATAGGAGGGTAAGTTTGGTTAACCATATATTGGGTTAAATGTTAACCATGGTTAAGTTAGGACACATGTAATGATCTAAATGAAGCATGGTTAGGATTAAGCCACCAAAATGATGACTCCCCCCCCCCCTTAAAGTCGGCCATATGAAGATAAGATGACTTAGGTGGATAGTCTTGGTATTATCTTGAGTTTAGAGCATGATTTGGTTCCGTTAAATGCCAACCGTAAGTTGTTAAGCCATAAAACGTAAAATCGGGTATCGTAAAAATACGAAACTTGTAGGAATGATGAAAATCAACATTATACTCCATCTAAATATATAAAATGAGTGATAAGTCTTATTGGGTGCAAAAACGCTGTCTAAAGCTGAAAACACGGGTCAAAAACGCGTAAAATGCAATTTATCAGAAAAGAACGAGATTTCAGGGAAATGACCGTGAATTTATTTAAAGTAGACTAAAATTAGTCTATAAGTGATGTGAGATGTTAAAATGTGGTTTTCGTTATACGTGGGATAACTTAACAGTTATACGTGAAGTATAAAAGTTACGCGATTTAAGCAAAAATGTAGAACGTTCAAGGTTAATTTCTTTATGGTCAAAGGAGGAGGGAAATATGTTTGACTTTTCCAAAAAATGTAAAAGTTTCTAAACATCCTAGAAAACACAGTGCAGGAATGGTTAAGTCTGGGTATACGTAGAATTGTTTAAAACGTAAGTTTAGTCTCGTACGGCTCAGGGTTTATTTGGTAACATTTAAATGAAATCTTAAAAATTCTCTAATTGATTATGAGTGATCTAAAAATTAATCTGATGTGAGAAAAATTGTCAGAGATGATTTTCGTTATGCGCGTGATATTTAAATGGTGTTCCGACCAAAACGAAACTTTAAAACGATGTTTTCTTAATAACTTTTGCGAAGATGATCTAACGATTGTCAAACTCTCAGGATATTACTAAAATAATTTAACTTACGAGAATGTGAAATAAAAATTTTACGGGATGAATAGTGAAAGTGAATAGTAAAAGTGAATAGTAAATTCTCGAAAATGAAAAGTAACCTGAAAATGCGGGTGGTTACAGTTTGTTTACCGTATTTTTTTCGCATCGTTATTTTATGTTTCATATGTTTTTTAATATGATGTATTGTATTTTTAATTTTAATGAAATGAATTTAGTTTATTTGGAAATGTAGAAAAAAAATGTAAGACATCCACTATGGTAAACCTTTTTAAAGGTTTATAATTGTGTATGACATTAATTTATAAACTTTTTTGTTTTATAAAACTATCTCCACTATGTATAAACTTTTTCAAGTTTTATAAACATCTCACATAATTCAAATGCATTAAATTATGAAAAGGTTCAATATCCTAGACCTCTTAATAACTTTATAAACCTTTCATAAACTACCATAGTGAATGCCCTAAGTGGTGGGACTCAAATGAATAAGTTGTGGTTAGTTGTGATAAAAGAGTTGTAGAAAAAAGCTTTTTTAAAAGAGTAAATTGCAAAAATCGTCCTTGTGATATGGCCAAATTGCACGTTTAGTCCTCGTGGTTCATTAAGTGCAAAGATAGTCCGAATTTGGCACTGTTACGTGCACTTTTGGTCCTTCATGTTAACCGGCGTTAAGTGAGTTCCGTTAGTAGTTACACGTTAGCCCTTTTGGCTAACGATCCATCCTTTACCGTTGCAGAGCCCATCCTTTACTAACGACCGTTTATAATTTAACGTTTTCGTCTGTTTCTTTTATTCGTTTCGTCCGTTTTTTACGTTTTCGTCTGTTTTTTTTACGTTTTTGTCTATTCTTTTACGTTTCCGTCCGTATTTTATGTTTTCGTCTGTTTCTTTACGTAGGGATGGCAACGGGTCGGGTTCGGGGCGGGTTTTAGTGAACCCGTACCCGTACCCGTTTATAATATCCAAACCCGAACCCGCCCCATTACCCAATGGGTACCCGATTATTATTATCCATCGGGTTATCGGTTTTCCCCGCGGGTATCGGTTATCCCCAATTAAAATCATCGTTGTACAACTCAACCTAAAAAAAAACCAAAACACCATAATATATTCAAAGTTTTTAGAAGTTAAAGAAAACGACTTCAATATTCGTAATGTTTGAAGATTAAAGAGTTAATGTGTCATGTGTGTAAGAATTAAAGCGTCAAGCGTAAGTGTTAATTTAATAGTTTGTAATTACCAAGATATATGCTATTAAGGAGTAGAGTAGGAAAAAAAATATACAAGGTTAAGAGCTCAAAACTTATTAGGACCTTATATAAATTAGCAAAAAAAACGGGTACAAATTCGGGTATACGGGGTACGGATACGGGTACGGGTAAACGGGCGGGTATTACTAGAACCCGTACCCGAAAAGAAAAAAATATATCTACCCGAACCCGCCCCCGAACCCGACCCAACCGGTTCGGGTTTCGGTTTTCCCCATCGGTTTCGGGTGCTTTTGCCATCCCTATCTTTACGTTTTCGACTGTTTCTTTACGTTTTCGTACGATTTTTTTTACGCTTTTTGTTCGTTTCTTCAGTTTTTTACCTTTTCATCCGTCTTTTACGTTTTCGTCCGTTCTCATATGTTTTCGTCCGTTTTTTACGTTTTCTTTTGTTGTTTAACATTTTCGTCATAAAAAAATTTGACATAAAAATTTTGAAAATTTTATCGACATAAAAATATTTCGTCATTATTTTTTTTATAATTTCTATTTTTCGAAAAAAAAAATATATTTTTGATAATAAAAAAATTTTAAATTTTATGTCGAAAAATTTTGGAAAAAAAAATTTAAGTCGAATTTTTTTTCAATTGAATTTAGGTAAAAAATTTACAATTGAAATAAAAATTCGAAAAAATTTTCGACGTAAAATTTTTTTTCCAAAATTTTTTGACATAAAAATTTTAAAATTATTTGACATAAAAGAATTTCGAAAAAAAGAATTGGAAAAAAAATCTGAAAATTTTTTCAACATAATTTTTTTTTTTCAAAATTTTTCGACATAAAATTTTTCAAATAAATTTTTTTTTTAAAATCTTTTTCAAAATATTTTGAAAACGAGTTTAAAAAAAAATTGGAAAAATATTTATCATGAAAAAAATTTTATGTCGAAAAATTTTTCAATTTTTTTTTCCGAAATTTACATGTAGAAAATTGGACGTAAACGTAAAAGAATGGACGAACACGTATTAGAATGAACGAAAACGTAAAAAAATGACGAAGACATAAAAAAACTAAGGGTGAGCAAAACCGCCCGAGACCCGCTAACCGACCCGAGCCCGACAGAATCCGATCAGCCCGATACCGACTAGCACCTTCTCGGGTCGGGACTCGGTTTACCATTTCAACAATTTCGGTAATCGGGTCGGGACGGGACGGGTCGGGTCGGGTCGGGACGAGCCAAAAACCGAAAAAACCAAGCCAAACTAGCCCGAAACCGATTAGCCCGAACCCGATTAGCCCGAAACCGATCAACCGAATACTTCTCGGGTCGGGACTCGGGTTAGAAATTACGTGACTTTCGGGAGTCGGTTTAGTCGGGACGGGTCGGGTCGGGTCGGGCTCCGACCCGATGCTCAGCCCTAAAAAAAACGGACGAAAACGCAAAGAAACGGACAAAAATATAAAAAACCAACGAAAACGTAAAAGAACGAACGCAAACGTAAAGAAACGAACGAAAACGTAAAGAAACGGACGAAAACGTAAAAAAACGGACGAAAACATATAAAAAACGGACGAAAACGTTAAATTATAAATGGCCGTTAATAAAGGATGGGCGATGCAATGGTAAAGGATGAACGCTGCAACGATCGTTAGCTAAAAAGGCTAACGCGTAACTATTAACGGAACTTACTTAACGCCGGTTAACATGAAGGACTAAAAATGTACGTAACAGTGCCAAATCCGGACAATCTTTGCACTTAATGAACCATAAGGACGAAACGTGCAATTTAACCATACCACAAAGACGATTTTTGCAATTTACTCTTTTTAAAATGATGTGACATCCCGTGAGCCTTAAACGAGAAGTTTATTCCGCTCGGTACACCTTGTGCTCTAAACATCTTAGAGAATGATATCTCGACCTCAAACAATATTCTCGCATCCTAGTCCACGTTAAATGAGGATTCTCTATTTCTCTTTCCCTTCTCTTTTATGATACTTGAGTATTATTGTTGAAGTCTATTTACGTCAACTTAAAAACAAATGCAGAAGTGTTAATACATTTAATTTTCTTGTACAATTTTTTTTTCCCCTCGAACAGTTTGGATTAGCTTCCTAGAAAGACTTTGGCAGACAAGGAACCAAGTAAAATTACAAATGAGGTTGGAAGAGCCTAATAAGGATAATTAAACCACTCAATCAAGTTAATAGAAATTTTTCTATACCTATTTGATGTTTAATTGTAATTAAAAGAACTTGACATCACTGAACAAGCGTGAGCTCAATCTTTGGTCTTTTAGATACAAAATCGTATTCATTTCTCTAACGCCAAAGGATCCACACAGTTGTGTGCACCACTACGTTAAGAAGATGGAATGAGTAGCCTTAATACTGATTTTATCCGAGAGACTGAAAACATCCGGGAGGCACGAAACATTGACATTGTTAAATTTCCACCACAAGACATCTTTCCAAAGCTTTGCGGCTACCTTGCAAGAGCAAAAAATGTGTTCTTCCGTTTCAATAGCATGATCACATAGATTTTTTGAGAAAAAAAAAAACACAAAATTGACAATCTATATCTATACTACTTTATAATGCATTTAGGCCTTCTAAAATTAAAAGGCTTAAAAATTCAGACTTTTTTACTTGCTTATTATGGAAAGAGTTTTTCTAACAAAAAATTAATATAAGGAGCTCCAATCATGAGATGACATGTGTCACTTCTTAACAAACTCAAAACCTAACTTCTAACAAACTCCAAACCTAACTCCTAACCACTAAAAATTAAGATAAAGAGCTCCAATTATAAAATGACATGTGTCATTTCTCAACTAAAAATTCATCTTTATTTTTAAATTAAAATATCTTTTTATCTACTTATTTTTTTATAATCTAATTT
>BPTQ01000003.1:104206619-104234119 GCA_019973895.1 Chrysanthemum seticuspe | reverse complement strand
TTGGTGGTGGTCATCGTGATTAGTGGAATTTGGTTAAATAGTATTGATGTGGCTACATGTCATGACCTGAAGACATACCTACATCTAGTAAATGGATTTGAGCTTAACTTGCCCATTCAGGCACCTATACAATAATTCCTATGTAGTATACTTTTTTTTTTTAGCAAATGGATTTGAGTTAGTTTGGTATCTTTCTCTACAAATGGTATAGTTGGTAGTTATATATGTCATAATTTTTTTTTGGATGTTTCATGAAATGATTATACAAATTCGAGGACTAAACATGTAATATACTAACGAAATCAGTTAACGAACGTTAGTAAAAAACCCAAATCCGCAAAAAAAAATTTGTTTGGTACCTTTTTATGCAAGAAAAAAAGTAGAATACCTTAATTGGAAATGAACCATAACTTTGATGCTTTTTTGTGCCATTTGCCCTAATAATAATCATTTCATCCCAAAATAATTGTCCTCATTGACTTTTTAAAGTCCTAATTTCTCAAATTTCATCTTTTATATTTTTGTATGTGTTATATAATACTTAATGAAAATTATACCAATAAAAAAAAATATAGAAAAACCAATCAATTCATATATTTTGCATCAATTATTATAAAAGTTGAAAAAAAAAAAGTAATAATAAAAAAAAACAGAAAAGTATAACTTGTAAATTTGGGGAGTCTTAATACCCTATCCCATAACATAAGGGGGGGGGTGATACTCACACCACATCTTTTGATGCATGCACCACAATTTGTGAATTATAATATTGTACGGTATAAATTGTAATGCATAAATTATGGTGCATGTATCAAAAAATGTGGTATAAGTATCAATTCCCATAACATAAGGAGGTGATTTGCACACTCCATAAAAGAATTGAAACACTCAAATTAATTGTATTTGGATATTTATACCCTCACATGAGTGAAAATGTAAAAGTAATTGTGAAAGTATAAATATCCAAATATCATTAATTAAAGTGTCTTAATTATTTGATGGGGTGTGCAAATCATCTCCCGTAAGATAACCCTTTGGAACCAATGTGGATGTTGTACAAAATACATAATTTTCATAAGATAAAGTCATAACCCTGTTGAAGTTAAGAGGTGCTATGTATTGATTGACATCTGACGCTTGACGGTCACTTGGTATATGAGGCTATGCACAATGGTGAACTAGTTCGTCGGTGCCACATCAGCTTTCTCTCTCCGACGACCTGACGACGACCTAGTCGCCACAGTGGTGACCTGAGATTTTTTTTTTTTTTTTTTTTTTTTTTTTTTTTTTTTTTTTTTAATTCAAATATTTTTAAAAACAAAATTAAACTTCATTAATAAAAATACTTAACATTACAACAATAATTAAAAACTTAAACTAATAAAACGTAGACGTTACAATACTTATTAAAAACTGCAAACATCACATAAACTCTTCATCGTCAGTTACGTCTTCGTCACTTTCGTCTTCGCCTTCAATCTCTTGATTGCCTGCATTTCCACGGTTTCTCCAAATGTGTTCGACCAAATCAGATTTTACGTTTAGATGAGTTGATCGATCCGTTAACTCCTGAGTAACTACTAAGGATTCTGCATGGGATCTTACCGGATCATGATCACGGTGGCCCTCTTGTGGAAACCATGTAGGACAAATCGCCCGCTGCTTGTGTTTGATGATCATATTATGTAATATGATGCATGTATACACAATATCTTCGAGATCCTGTTTATGCAGCCCTCGAGCCAGAACTTTAAGCATTTTCCACTTCTTCTTCAACACACCGAAAGCTCGTTCGGCATTTTTCCTTGCTGCTTCGTGCTTCCTCTTGTACAACATTCTTTTTTCATCACCAGTAGGAGGATTTGAAATGGACTTAATAAGAATAGACCATTCTGGATATATCCCGTCAGTAAGATAATATCCCCTTTTGTAAGCAACATCGTTAGCCTCGAATTCAAGTTCCGCTGCTCTCCCAGATTTGATATCATTGAAAACAGGGGAACGATATAAAACGTTTATATCGTTATTCATCCCGGAGACACCAAAGAACGCATGCCAAATCCATAAATCTTGGGAGGCGACCGCTTCCAATAAAATGAATGGATGTGGCCCGTGATCACCCCTAGCATGTTGACCTCTCAAACTATTTGGGCAGTTCTCCCAAGGCCAACCTGTACAATCAATGCTTCCCATCATCCCAGGAAACCCATGCTTATGCTCATGATGAGCATATAATCTTTCAAGGTCCGAATACGTGGGCTTTCGCAAATACTCAGCACCATATAACTCCATGATAACCGTGCAAAAGTTACGGAGACAATCACGTGCTGTTGTTGCACCCACTTGCAGATACTCGTCAAGAGAATCAGGAATTGCCGCGTATCCTAATTGACGAATTGCCGCAGTACACTTGACCAATGGAGATATACCAAGTACCCCTCTACAATCAGGAGTTTGTTGAAAATAAGGAGAATGATTGGTTACCTCTTGCACAATTTGAGTGAATAGGTCTCGGGGCATCCGGAACCGCTGACGGAATGTTTTTTCGTCATACAACGGTTCTTCGGAGAAGTAAGCGGCAACTAAATGATTATGAGCACCTACACGATCCCTAGCCGTGTGGTTTCGTTGAGCCTTTGGCAGTGACGCTTGGTAAGTGTCCCAAGCATACTGCGTATACTCCATGAACTCCGTAAACTCGCTCATAACTTCTTCCTCGTCGGAAGACGAAGAATTAAAAAATAACTCGTAAGACATAATTATCAAAATGTGTTTGAAAGTGTTTATAAGAAGTTGTTTGAAATTGTGTGTTTAAAAATGTGTTTGAGGTTGGTATTTATAATGTTGTAAAAGTGGTAAAGTTTAATTTTTTTTTAATTAGAAACGGTAGGATTTTTTGGAGGTTTGTGGCTTTGCCACTCGGTTGATGAAGCAACCGAGTTCCTCCATTCTCTTCCCCCAACCGACGCCAGCCAACTCCAACCGACCCAGCCACAATGGCTCAACCTTGCTCGACCGAGTCGTTCAACCGGAGGCAACCGACACCATTGTGCATAGCCTGACAAAGTGACAAACACATCACTATTTATTGCAAAATAATTGCAAGCACTAATTGGATAGCAGTATTTCAATATCTTTTGAAGTTGGGAGATGATTCGTGCATTTCATAAAATGATTGGTACACTTAAGTTTTTTGTGTTTGAATATTTATATCCTCACAGGATAAAAATGTAAGGATATTTGTGAGAGGATAAATATTCAAACATAATAAATTTGAGTGAACCAATCATTTTTTAGAGTGTACAAATCACCCTATTGAAGTTGAATATATCTTTAAAGTTATTTAAATGGAAGGGCTCGAGCACGAGGGAGGTTAATGGCTTCAAGCTATGGTACTCGGGCTCTAGGTCCGCGAGAAACGGAGTTGGTGTTATTTTGGCGGCAGGGCTTAAGGATAATGTAGTGCAAGTGACCCGGAGTAGCGATAGGATCATGGAGATTACTTTGGTTATTGACGGGGAGACCGTCAACATTATCAGCGCATACGCACCACAGGTGGGCCGGAGTGAAGCAGAGAAGAAGAGCTTTTGGGACGCTCTCGACGAGCTCGTTAGGGAGTGTCCGTCAGACCGCCGTTTGTTTATAGGTGGTGACTTGAACGGCCACATTGGAGCGGAAGCAGATGGTTACGAGGAGATTCACGGAGGGTTTGGCTTCGGAGTTAGGAACGACGAAGGTCGATCAATTTTAGAGTTTGCTACCGCTCACGACTTGGTAGTAGCGAACTCTTTCTTCAAGAAGAGGGATGTCCACTTGATCACCTTCAGGAGTGGGGGTCACAACACCCAGATTGATTATCTGCTGGTGCGAAGAAGTGATCTTAGATCATGCAGGGAATGCAGGGTTTTCCCTGGCGAGACATGCTCATCCCAACACAAATTGGTAGCAGTTGACGTGCTTTTCGAGAGGCAACAACCGAGGAGAGTAGTGACCGGGCCGCCGAGGATTCTTTGGAAGAATTTGAACGGTGAGGCGGCAGAGGTGTTTAGAGTAAAAGTCTCAGAGGGACACGCTAGTCAGTCGGATGACTGGGCTGCTAGAGACGCGGACCAGTTGTGGGACACTCTTGCCGGCATTATCAAAGACGCTGCAAAGGTTTCCCTCGGGGTGGCTAGAGGGGGAGCGAGGCCCCAACAGGGCAACATGGAATCTTGGTGGTTCTGCGAGGAAGTGCAATCCAAAGTCGCGGAGAAACAATCTAGGTTCAGAGAGCTACTTCTGTGCTGAGAGGGTCGACAAGCTGACATTTCCTCGGCAGAAGAGAGGTATAAAGTAGTTAAAAGAGAAGCGAAAAAGGCAGTAGCTCTGGCAAAGGACAAGGCGTACGAGGATATGTATAAGAGATTGGACTCCAAAGAGGGGGCTAACGATATTTACAGGATTGCTAAAGCCCGAGAGAGAAGAAGGGGGGACTTGGGATGCGTAAAGTATATCAAAGATGAAGGAGGACGGACCATTGTGAACGTAGAGGATATTAGGAAGAGATGGGGAGAGTACTTCTCTTCTCTTTTCAACGAAGGAAGTGCTGAAGGCAGCGCGGTACAAGAGAACCCTAGCCAACGAACATAGTGCTACTATTCGAGGATTAGTCAACAAGAAGTGAAGGTTGCACTACAGAATATGGGAAGAAACAAAGCGGTAGGGCCGAACCAAATCCCCATAGAAGCTTGGAGGTGTCTGGGAGATAGGGCATTAGATTGGTTGACCTGCCTCTTCAACAAGATCTTTTCCGGGGATAAGATGCCAGAAGAATGGAGACTCGGTGAAGTCATCCCCATCTACAAGAATAAGGGGGATGTACAAGAGTGTAGCAACTATAGGGGCATTAAGCTTCTCAGCCACACCATGAAGCTGTGGGAGAGAGTTATTGAGAGAAGGTTGAGAAGGGAGACGAGGGTGTCCGAGAACCAATTTGGTTTTATGCCAGGAAGGTCCTCGATTGAGGCTATTCGCCTTCTCAGAAGCCTCATGGAGAAGTATAGAGAAAGACAAAAGGACTTGCATATGGTGTTCCTTGATCTTGAAAAGGCTTATGATAGTGTCCCGCGCGAGTTGATTTGGAGAACTCTTATCGACAGAGGAACCCCAAAGAGATACGTGAGAGTTATTAGGGATATGTACGAGGGAGCTAAGACTCGTGTACGGTCCATTGTGGGGATCTCAGAGTTTTTCCCTGTGGAAGTTGGGCTCCACTAGGGATCCACAATTAGTCCCTACCTATTCGCCTTGATCATAGATGAGTTATCTCGAGGGGTACAAGAGGGCATCCCGTGGAGCATGATCTTTGCAGATGACATTGTGTTGGTGGCAGAATCCGCGGAAGGGTTAAACACCAGACTTGAGCGCTGGAGGGAGGCTCTTGAAGACAATGGTCTTCGGGTGAGCAGAGAGAAGACTGAATACATGAGATGTGATTTTGGGAGGATCGAGACAGGCCACCACAAACAAATTGATATTCATATCGGTGACCATATCCTGCCACCCAAGGAGTCTTTTAAATACCTGGGATCGATTGTACACAAATCAGGGAGGATAGATGAGGACGTAACCCACCGGATTAGAGCGGGGTGGGCGAGGTGGAGGGCGGCGTCAGGAGTTCTTTGTGACAGGAACATTCCCTTAAAGCTTAAGGGAAAATTCTATAAGGTGGCGATTAGACCTGCTATTTTGTACGGCTCTGAATGTTGGCCCATATCAAAGGCTCATGCTAACAGGGTAGAGGTGGCAGAACTGATGATGCTAAGATGGACTTGTGGTAAAACCTTGCTTGACATGATCCCGAACGGAGTTTTTAGAGCAAAACTTGAGGTCGGGAATATTGTTTCGAAAATGAGAGAAGGAAGGCTGAGGTGGTTCGGTCATGTCAGGAGGAGGCCACAGTTAGCGCCAGTTAGAAGGGTCGAAGCACTAGTGGTGGTTGATGGCGTGAGAATGAGGGGTAAACCCAATCTCTGGTGGGAGGATAGACTTAAGCAAGACATGATGGAGCTTCATTTGACCGAGGACATGATCTCAGATAGGAAGGGGTGGAGGGATAGAATTAGGATTTGCGGGTAGTTTTGCTAGGTGCTCTGTGTTTTGTAGGTTGTTTTTTTGGGTGTTTAGCTTTTGTCGTCCCTTTTGCCTTGCCCCTTGCGTTTTTGGTTTTGTGGCCTTTTCTTTGCTTCTTTGCTTTGCCGTAGCTTTAGGCCCCGTGCGTAGTTTGTGTTGCTTTGTTGTTTCCCCTTAGGTTTTCCTGCTTTTTCTTGCTCCTTGCGTTTTGGTTTAGGTGTTGTTTTGCTTTGCTCTGTGCTACCCCCTTTAGTTGGTCTGCTTTTAGGTGTGCCTTGGCTCTTTGTTTTCTGTTGCGCTTTGTTGTTTGCTACTTTGCGTGTGCTTGTGCGCGGTTTTCTTTCTTCCCTTTATGCTTTGTTTGCTTGTTCGGTGTGCTTTCTTTGTATGCGTTTTTGCATATTGTTTTATGTCTTATGCTCTTTTTTCTTTACTATCTCACCCGCACACATGCACTTGCCGGATGCCTCGTTGGAAGCAGTCTCTCTACCCACGGGTTTACCCTGGTGTAGGGGTAGGATATGTCTACATTTTACCTCCCTCATACCCTGCCTCGGCGGGATTAGGTTTGTTGTTGTTGTAAGTTCTTATAAGCTTGTTTCAACTTGCTTGAACTTATGAATGCTTATGGTTTATAAAAACTTTCATAAGCACGTGTTACAAACAAAACTTTATTTATAAGTTAGCAAAATTTTAAAAGCTTAATTCCCTCTAAAACATTACAAACCTTGCACCAAACATAAAATGAGGAGTTAACCAATTTTTTATTTTATTTTATACCCTTCTTTCTTCTGAATTGCAATTAACCATGGACGTGTTTCGTGATTTAACCAATTTTTATTTATGTTTCTTGATTTAACCAATTTTTATTTTTATTTCATGCTTTTCTTTCTTCTGAATTGCAATTAACCATGGATATGTTTGACGATACTAGAGTAGTTGTGAGGAATAACTGTAAGCAGTACTAGACATGCAACTATAAACCGGTTTTCAAAAAAACCGGACGACAAAACCGGAACCGGTTTTCAACAAAACCGGTTTTTACAAAACCGAAACCGGTTTTAGTAAACCGAACCGGTTGTACCGGTTTTAAGTTTTTCCAGCGGACCGGTTTTTTACCGGTTCTAAAACTGGGTAAAACCGGTTTTTTGAAAAAACCGGTTAAAACCGATTTTTTTTTTTTTTTTTTTTTTTTTTTTTGGCGAAAACCGCTAAAAACCGGTTTAAACAGGTTAAACCGGTCAACGCAAAGTCAAACGAGCCGTTGGATTTGAATACCGGCGAAAACCGGTTTTAAAAACCGGTTTTCGCCGGTTTTTAAAACCGGTCAGCTGGAAAACGTGCACTGTAGCACAGTAGACGTTGGGACATGTTTGTTACCGTTTTTTCTTGTCTTTTTTTTTGATTTTTTGAGTATTTTGAAGCTAGAACTTGTAGTATAAATATGTGTTTTGGGTTGAGGCTTAAAACACATCAAATCTCTCTTTAATCTCTCTATTATCTCTAATTTCTTTATAATGGAAAACACACAATCACAACAAGCTTCCACTAATCCTCCCTCCGTTGAGTCTTCCCGGTCACGAAAACATTACACACAAGATGATGTTCATCATGTTAAACCAACTTCACGAAATCCCGAGGTTTTTAATCATATGGATTTGTGTGTTATGAAGGATGGGACGGAAAAGGCGTGTTGCAAAAAATGTTTGAGCTTTTATGCTTCCGGGGCTAACACTACACTAAAGGGTCATATAGCCAAATGTTCCGCGGTACCTCAAAATGCCGACGGTACTATTGGTGAGGATGGTCAAATTTGTGTATATGATAATGATGCGCTTCAAAGAGATTTTGCGGGGTGGGTCATTCAATATACTTATCCATTCAACCTCTTCGACAACGCCAAGCTTACGGCCATCATCAAAAAGAGGCTACACTCGCGGTATAAACAAGTAAGTCGTACTAAACTTAGAAGTGATGCTTTTAAATTATGGGAAACGGCTAAAAATGATATTATTAATGGTTTTCATGATTATAAATATGGTGTTTCTATAACTACGGATGTTTGGACCGCACCACATGGTTCGGCAAATTCTTATCTCGCCGTTACGGCTCATTGGTTTAATCCCGAATCTTGGTTATTAATGAAACGGACAATTGCTTTTAAACTATTTGGTTATCCACATACGGGATCTAATTTAAGAAAAAATTTACATGACACTTTAATTGAATATAATTTAGATGATAAAGTTTTTACGATTTCACTAGATAATGCATCTAATAATACTAGAGCTATGGAATTGTTAAAATTACGTATAAAACCCATTTTAGATGGTGCTTTTTTTCATTCCCGTTGTGTTGCTCATGTTATAAATTTATCCGTTCAAGCGGCATTAAAAATATGTGAGAGATTACGTTTGACATTTAGGGGTATGTTAACAAATATATATCGCTCGAGTAATGAACGACAAATGAACTATAAACGTTTTCGTAAACAATGTGGTGAACCATGGCTAGGACCGAAATTTGATACACCTACTAGGTGGAATTCTACTTGCATTATGTTTGAAAATATATTACGACAACGTACTACTTTAGATGCTTTTAATGAATTACTTGTTGAAAAAAACCGTTCTACTTCGATAGATGACCAAGATTGGCAACGACTACATGCTTTAACTATTTTTTTACAAGTTTTTAAAGAGGCAACAACTATAGTATCGGGTGTTTATTACCCAACTAGCCCATTAGTTTTAAATCAAGTTTATGCTATGACGGAAAAATTAGACGAATTAAAAGACTCACCTACTCAAATGTTTAGAAAAATGGTTAAAGTTATAAAAAAGAGATTTATAAAATATTTTGCTAGTTTACTTTTGGTTTATACTTGTTCCGCCGCACTTAATCCATGTTTAAATGTTGGAGGCGTAGAACTTTTAATAAGAAGAATAATGGAAAATTTAGAATTATCTTTTGGGTTGGACGGTGAAGATCCCAACTATATAGAATCTCAAGTTTTTAAGTTTAATGATTATTTTAAAAAATTGTTTGAAATTTATGCAACAAAATATGGTCAACAACCAAACCCAATTCTCGACCCAATGCGGGCCGGTTCGTCTCGAATGACAAGGGACATTAACATAAACCTTTATAATACTTTACGTGAAGACGCTACAAAGCGTCAACGATCATCGGCCCCGACAAGCGAGTTGGGACAATATATGGCTACAAACTTTTTAACAACTTTAAGTCCCGATGAGTTTGCAAACTTTGACATTTTGGCTTGGTGGAAAGAAAGGGAAATCCAATTTCCAATTTTAGCCGCTATGGCTCGTGACTTATTAGCGGTCCAAGCTTCGACGGTAGCTTCCGAATCGGCCTTTTCTCATAGTGGTCGAATTATATCGGATAAAAGGACAAAACTTAGCCCCGAATCCGTGGAAGTATGTGTATGTTTGAAAGATTATATGGACGGAGTAGATAGGGTACAACATCAAACATCGTTGGAAGGTTCGATTGAAGAAGTTGAAGAAACTATAGCACAAGAAGAAGATGACATGGGGATATCACCTCCGGCTACCGAATTAGATGAAGGTGAATTTGAACCATTTGATGTTGAAGAGTTAGATGTAGAAGAATTTTTGGATGATTTAATTTCTTGAGTATACACGGGTGATGGCAATGTCGAAGCTCGATATACTTGAGTATACTAATATGTTTTTGGGTGATGGCCATGCCGAAGCTCGAAATGTATTAGTATTTATTTATTTTTAGTTCTATAATTGTATTGTTTAAATAAAAGTTATGATTGTATTAGAAATGTATTAGTATTTTATAGTTTTAGTTGTATGATTGTATTGTTTAAATAAAAGTTATGATTGTATTCGAAATGTATTAAATGTTTTAAATTCCGAAAAAAAACCGAACCGGTAAAATACCGATAAAAAACGGATCCGAACATTTAAAACCGAAAAAACCGAACCGGTAAAAAACCGATAAAAAACCGATTCCGAACATTTGAAACCGAAAAAAACCGATTCCGAACATTTAAAACCGAAAAAAACCGATTCCGGAAAAACCGAAAAAACCGAAACTGATTTTTGGCAAAACCGGTTTTTTAAAAACCGGTTTTCCAAAAACCGAAAAAACTGGTTTTTTACAAGAAACTGATTTTTGGCAAAACCGGTTTTTTACAAGAAAATATGAACCCTAAAATGGGGAATTGAGAAAATGAAAATTGATTGTTGTGGAAGAAAGAAGTGAGGCGTGAGAATGATACTCATGATGTTTTTGGGATTGCGAGGAAAGGGACACGTGGCGTAAGGTTAGTGGGTGCAGTTAAAGTGGTTACTTTAAGACTTTTACTGAACGTTGAAGCTATTTGAAACTTTTTTACTTTGCACCCATATTTTGAAAATTGGAAAAAATATAATACTCCTTCCGTCCAAAAATTATTGGTAGAAGATAAAAATCACAAAATTAAATAAAAGTGTAACATATTGGTACCTCTAAGCAAAAATTATTGGTAGAAGACAAAAATCACAAAATAAAAGAAACCGGTTTTTGTGCACCTCTAAGCAGTACTACTACTGTAACATATTGGTAGACACTTGACGTAAAGTTTCATGAAACATCGGCCACATTAGGAGGTTGGGAATTCAACTCAATTTGGACATGATCCTATAATAAAAGGGTTCTTAATATCGACCAATCTCTACATGAATTCGTCTAGCCACATGTATAGCATGTATTCCTTGTAGGGTTCATGTCGTGTCAGGAATTGCAAGCATTAGCGGAAAACATTTTTCTGCCATTCAGGATCGTTCAACAGGTCAGGAGTTAACTAGTTTTCAAGTTAAAGTTTAAGCAATCAACAATTATGTTGCTCTATAAAAGTTTTGGTTTAGATAGATGGCCTCAATTAATCCTAATCAAGTATTACTTCTTAACCTCCCTAACAATATTCCTATCACTTACTAGATTAATTAGAACTAATTTTATCAACAAATAACGAACACCAAATGAGGGATTTGAGCCTTTTTTATAATTAATTTTGTGAATGAGTTTCTAACCATATGAGTGGCCCATTAAACAAATCTTAAGCTCATGTTGAGGAACAAATATGAAAATGTTTATCGGATCATGGAGTAGAGGAGAATCCATCATGATTCAGCATGTTGTCAAACGTTGTCATCGATATTGGTCCTATGAAGACTTGTAAAATGGGAGTTGACCTCCTTCGCTACAACATAACATTACTATTTCCAACAACATTTGATCACTAGCAGATGTGCATCGTTCCAAGAAGAAACACAAGTGAAAGGACAAGTACAGCAAATACATAAAAGTTTAAAAATTATTATAAGTGCAAGCAATCTTACCTAGAAATTACACTGGGAAGTGAACAATTAAGACCCTGTAGTAGCTCTTTACATGTTCTTCAAAACTATTAAATCTTATGTGAGTCGTTCCGGGCATTGGAAAAATAGTAGGTTAGGCTGTTTATTAGCTTGTTCAAACAGAATATGCAAACCAATTTGCCAAATTTGATGTCGAAAAATTAATCTGCAGTAGGCTAAGCTATGATACTGTGACCTTTGCTGACATGATACCTTGGTCTCTTATAGTTGCTATAGATCACAGACCTTTTACCTTGCCTTTGATACAATCTTGACGATGTGTGTATTCGCACGCATGTAAATTGATTTTGAAAAAACATTAAGAGTAGTTTCTTACAGGTTTGACGATATATCAAAAGGTTTGAAAAAACATTATCACTTATAACAAACGCAAGCATAATTTTGGCTGAGAAAGCTATACACATGGCTTATTCCTGATTTAAAATTTAGATATATCAAAAGGTTCTGAAACAAGTGGCATGCTCAGATTATCTAAAGCATGAAATATAGAGCATATGAAGAATTAGTTGAGGTTGAGTATGCTGTTATTAACATGCATCATATAAGCAAAACTACAACTAATCTTTCTGAATTCATAAGGTAGGAGTCTTTCCGACGCCTCTTTACAGAGTATAATGTTTTCTGGCTGCCAGTTTAATTATAAGTGCTCGTGTTTCTGGGAGTTAAATGTGGCTGAGAAGGTGAAATAAGACCTGCTTAGTGTTTATAGACTATAAAAATTTACTTTACAGGATTCTAGGAGATTTCTACTTGGTGGAATTTTCTTCACGTCATATTTTGAGGACAAGGGTGAGACCTTTTCGGACCAAGAGGGGTCAAAAGGACTGCAACTATCTAATCAGTTAGGCTAGGCAGGCTTAGTTTGGACCAAGACTTAGTAGCAGTTCATTAAAATGACTAGATCAGTCCCTAGGAACATGTTAATATAGTCACCAAGAAATTTATCATTCTTTAGGTAGTGGAGATTGTGATTACTACTAATAAAACCCATACAGACTGTTAGCTGCATCGATATTCTGGTCCAGCAATCTTATAATTCTCTACACTGATGTAGTATCTGCTAAGGTCCAAGTAAATCAATGTCATGGGCTCTTTAGATGAAATAAAAAATTTATATAAATGCAACTACAGTCTACAAATAATATGATTAGGAGATGAACACAAGACCCAAAAAAGGCAAAAACTATTTAGGGTAAGAATGCACTATTATCCTAGAATCAATATTTGTTGACTTCCTAGAATTAGTTAGATAATCGGTCCTACATAGAACCTTCAATTGCTTCCAAACTGGTCATAACCAGGCTGCTCAGGGGTTAACTGATTGATTAAATGCCAGGACTATAAGAAAGAAAAAGACTGGTCACATCCTGTAAGGAACAAGTTTATGTTTCACAAGATGATTAACAGTAGTTCAGTTCAAATGAGACAAATGGCGATGCCATAACCAAGCTTGAGAAGAAGATGCTTTAGCCGTGAGACAAACTGAAGAGTTTGAAGTTATTTCCGAAAGAGCAATTGTATACAAAGTTGAAAAATGAGATGGCTAAAAAGAAAAAGTGGAGTATGTGAAAGGGTTGAAAGAAATGAAAACCCTCCCTAAACTAGGATAAACACCGGGTCAATACATAATCAATCGGATTTCATACGTCGAGTTCTGGTATTGAAGTAGGACCATACGCCTAGGAACATAATTTTATATGCACCTCTAGCTTATGATGCATTATTATTTATTAGTCTTCCGAAAAATTGATAGCAAGATAAATGTTGCGCAAAATAATCTAAAGATATTAGCATTATCAACTATCGTCAAAGGTATCATGTTTAGATGGACGAGGCCACGAGGGTTAAAATGCAAAGCAAGACATAAAAAAAATGCCCAATTCGGGTATATATCATCTTCTTGCAATCTTCATTTCGCCTTAAATAACCAGAACTCGCATGTTTTACCCTCTGTATAAAAGGAATACAGCATAAAAATCACTAAGGAAACAGAACATAATACCATAAATAAGAAGTAATTTATTTTTCTTTACCTTCTCATCTTCATTTCATATTATTCTTCTATGCTTCATGTACTTACATCCACCAAAAGATTAAGTTCTTTAATCGTCATCCAACTGTCTCAAACCCCATTGCTCGCCTCAAATCCCAACACCCTATTCCGCCGAGAAGAACCACCACTACCCGACCTCCCACCACCACTAAAACACGAAAACAAACTATTCACTACTCGCCTAAATCTCCCACACTCTCTAGCACCATTACCTCTCGAAACCCATGATATCCTCCTCGGAGCACCATTATTATTAAAACCCCCATCCATTTCCGTAAAAACCACCGGAAACTCTCGTTCCCCACCTCTCCTCCCACCCGCAAACCTCCCCACTGCAAATCCACCACCTGGCAGCCTCCATATCGTTAACCCAACCGCCTCATCCCCATTACCCACTTGACCACCATCCAACTCCCTACTATCCGATGGCAACTCATGACGACACACAGGGCACGAATTACGCAAAGCAAGCCACGGCAAAATACACTCAGAATGGTACAAATGCTGACACGGCATTTCCTTAACTTCTGTCCCTAAAACAAACGCTTCTTTACAAACAGCACAATGTGGATCGTCAGTCAACACATGTTTCTCCTCAATAACAACATTCGGCATTTTCTCAACAGCATCTTTAGACGCAGGCGGATTACCATCATTTACCCCCAACCCCAATCCTAACCCATTCACATCAATCTGTGTCAACTGATCAAGAAACCTATCAAAACCAGACCCTAATAAAAACTCAGACATACTATCAGGTAACGGCCTTAAACCCGACCCCGCCCCATCATCGTAATAAAACTCGAAAACATTCGCGTTCGCGTTCGCTTCCTCCCCCCCTCCCCCACCACGCAACACCACAACCGGGTTAAACGGAGACCGATCACCAGTATTCCTCCTAGCTCTCCTCAACACAGGCCTGCTAGGGTTAGGGTTTGAGTTAGGGTTTTGATCATACATCGCGGCCGCCGGAAAACGAAGACGGATTGATTCCGGCAAGGATGTTCCGGTCAATTGGGTATCGTTAATTTCTTCAACAAAGCCACCGTTGCAATTGGGGCAAACTAAAGATGATGAATTATTTGAGTTTGTTATTTGGGTATTGAATTGATTGCATCTGTAGCAATAGTACGATGATGAATTGCCACTAATTGACATTTAATTTTCAATTCTTGATTGCTTGATTTGATGTCAATTGAAGAATTGATGTTGAAAAAGGTTGGATTGATTGAAATTTTACAAGAAAATATGAACCCTAAAATGGGGAATTGAGAAAATGAAAATTGATTGTTGTGGAAGAAAGAAGTGAGGCGTGAGAATGATACTCATGATGTTTTTGGGATTGCGAGGAAAGGGACACGTGGCGTAAGGTTAGTGGGTGCAGTTAAAGTGGTTACTTTAAGACTTTTACTGAACGTTGAAGCTATTTGAAACTTTTTTACTTTGCACCCTTATTTTGAAAATTGGAAAAAATATAATACTCCTTCCGTCCAAAAATTATTGGTAGAAGACAAAAATCACAAAATTAAATAAAAGTGTGACATATTGGTACCTCTAAGCAAAAATTATTGGTAGAAGACAAAAATCACAAAATAAAAGAAACCGGTTTTTGTGCACCTCTAAGCAGTACTACTACTGTAACATATTGGTAGACACTTGACGTAAAGTTTCATGAAACATCGGCCACATTAGGAGGTTGGGAATTCAACTCAATTTGGACATGATCCTATAATAAAAGGGTTCTTAATATCGACCAATCTCTACATGAATTCGTCTAGCCACATGTATAGCATGTATTCCTTGTAGGGTTCATGTCGTGTCAGGAATTGCAAGCATTAGCGGAAAACATTTTTCTGCCATTCAGGATCGTTCAACAGGTCAGGAGTTAACTAGTTTTCAAGTTAAAGTTTAAGCAATCAACAATTATGTTGCTCTATAAAGTTTTGGTTTAGATAGATGGCCTCAATTAATCCTAATCAAGTATTACTTCTTAACCTCCCTAACAATATTCCTATCACTTACTAGATTAATTAGAACTAATTTTATCAACAAATAACGAACACCAAATGAGGGATTTGAGCCTTTTTTATAATTAATTTTGTGAATGAGTTTCTAACCATATGAGTGGCCCATTAAACAAATCTTAAGCTCATGTTGAGGAACAAATATGAAAATGTTTATCGGATCATGGAGTAGAGGAGAATCCATCATGATTCAGCATGTTGTCAAACGTTGTCATCGATATTGGTCCTATGAAGACTTGTAAAATGGGAGTTGACCTCCTTCGCTACAACATAACATTACTATTTCCAACAACATTTGATCACTAGCAGATGTGCATCGTTCCAAGAAGAAACACAAGTGAAAGGACAAGTACAGCAAATACATAAAAGTTTAAAAATTATTATAAGTGCAAGCAATCTTACCTAGAAATTACACTGGGAAGTGAACAATTAAGACCCTGTAGTAGCTCTTTACATGTTCTTCAAAACTATTAAATCTTATGTGAGTCGTTCCGGGCATTGGAAAAATAGTAGGTTAGGCTGTTTATTAGCTTGTTCAAACAGAATATGCAAACCAATTTGCCAAATTTGATGTCGAAAAATTAATCTGCAGTAGGCTAAGCTATGATACTGTGACCTTTGCTGACATGATACCTTGGTCTCTTATAGTTGCTATAGATCACAGACCTTTTACCTTGCCTTTGATACAATCTTGACGATGTGTGTATTCGCACGCATGTAAATTGATTTTGAAAAAACATTAAGAGTAGTTTCTTACAGGTTTGACGATATATCAAAAGGTTTGAAAAAACATTATCACTTATAACAAACGCAAGCATAATTTTGGCTGAGAAAGCTATACACATGGCTTATTCCTGATTTAAAATTTAGATATATCAAAAGGTTCTGAAACAAGTGGCATGCTCAGATTATCTAAAGCATGAAATATAGAGCATATGAAGAATTAGTTGAGGTTGAGTATGCTGTTATTAACATGCATCATATAAGCAAAACTACAACTAATCTTTCTGAATTCATAAGGTAGGAGTCTTTCCGACGCCTCTTTACAGAGTATAATGTTTTCTGGCTGCCAGTTTAATTATAAGTGCTCGTGTTTCTGGGAGTTAAATGTGGCTGAGAAGGTGAAATAAGACCTGCTTAGTGTTTATAGACTATAAAAATTTACTTTACAGGATTCTAGGAGATTTCTACTTGGTGGAATTTTCTTCACGTCATATTTTGAGGACAAGGGTGAGACCTTTTCGGACCAAGAGGGGTCAAAAGGACTGCAACTATCTAATCAGTTAGGCTAGGCAGGCTTAGTTTGGACCAAGACTTAGTAGCAGTTCATTAAAATGACTAGATCAGTCCCTAGGAACATGTTAATATAGTCACCAAGAAATTTATCATTCTTTAGGTAGTGGAGATTGTGATTACTACTAATAAAACCCATACAGACTGTTAGCTGCATCGATATTCTGGTCCAGCAATCTTATAATTCTCTACACTGATGTAGTATCTGCTAAGGTCCAAGTAAATCAATGTCATGGGCTCTTTAGATGAAATAAAAAATTTATATAAATGCAACTACAGTCTACAAATAATATGATTAGGAGATGAACACAAGACCCAAAAAAAGGCAAAAACTATTTAGGGTAAGAATGCACTATTATCCTAGAATCAATATTTGTTGACTTCCTAGAATTAGTTAGATAATCGGTCCTACATAGAACCTTCAATTGCTTCCAAACTGGTCATAACCAGGCTGCTCAGGGGTTAACTGATTGATTAAATGCCAGGACTATAAGAAAGAAAAAGACTGGTCACATCCTGTAAGGAACAAGTTTATGTTTCACAAGATGATTAACAGTAGTTCAGTTCAAATGAGACAAATGGCGATGCCATAACCAAGCTTGAGAAGAAGATGCTTTAGCCGTGAGACAAACTGAAGAGTTTGAAGTTATTTCCGAAAGAGCAATTGTATACAAAGTTGAAAAATGAGATGGCTAAAAAGAAAAAGTGGAGTATGTGAAAGGGTTGAAAGAAATGAAAACCCTCCCTAAACTAGGATAAACACCGGGTCAATACATAATCAATCGGATTTCATACGTCGAGTTCTGGTATTGAAGTAGGACCATACGCCTAGGAACATAATTTTATATGCACCTCTAGCTTATGATGCATTATTATTTATTAGTCTTCCGAAAAATTGATAGCAAGATAAATGTTGCGCAAAATAATCTAAAGATATTAGCATTATCAACTATCGTCAAAGGTATCATGTTTAGATGGACGAGGCCACGAGGGTTAAAATGCAAAGCAAGACATAAAAAAAATGCCCAATTCGGGTATATATCATCTTCTTGCAATCTTCATTTCGCCTTAAATAACCAGAACTCGCATGTTTTACCCTCTGTATAAAAGGAATACAGCATAAAAATCACTAAGGAAACAGAACATAATACCATAAATAAGAAGTAATTTATTTTTCTTTACCTTCTCATCTTCATTTCATATTATTCTTCTATGCTTCATGTACTTACATCCACCAAAAGATTAAGTTCTTTAATCGTCATCCAACTGTCTCAAACCCCATTGCTCGCCTCAAATCCCAACACCCTATTCCGCCGAGAAGAACCACCACTACCCGACCTCCCACCACCACTAAAACACGAAAACAAACTATTCACTACTCGCCTAAATCTCCCACACTCTCTAGCACCATTACCTCTCGAAACCCATGATATCCTCCTCGGAGCACCATTATTATTAAAACCCCCATCCATTTCCGTAAAAACCACCGGAAACTCTCGTTCCCCACCTCTCCTCCCACCCGCAAACCTCCCCACTGCAAATCCACCACCTGGCAGCCTCCATATCGTTAACCCAACCGCCTCATCCCCATTACCCACTTGACCACCATCCAACTCCCTACTATCCGATGGCAACTCATGACGACACACAGGGCACGAATTACGCAAAGCAAGCCACGGCAAAATACACTCAGAATGGTACAAATGCTGACACGGCATTTCCTTAACTTCTGTCCCTAAAACAAACGCTTCTTTACAAACAGCACAATGTGGATCGTCAGTCAACACATGTTTCTCCTCAATAACAACATTCGGCATTTTCTCAACAGCATCTTTAGACGCAGGCGGATTACCATCATTTACCCCCAACCCCAATCCTAACCCATTCACATCAATCTGTGTCAACTGATCAAGAAACCTATCAAAACCAGACCCTAATAAAAACTCAGACATACTATCAGGTAACGGCCTTAAACCCGACCCCGCCCCATCATCGTAATAAAACTCGAAAACATTCGCGTTCGCGTTCGCTTCCTCCCCCCCTCCCCCACCACGCAACACCACAACCGGGTTAAACGGAGACCGATCACCAGTATTCCTCCTAGCTCTCCTCAACACAGGCCTGCTAGGGTTAGGGTTTGAGTTAGGGTTTTGATCATACATCGCGGCCGCCGGAAAACGAAGACGGATTGATTCCGGCAAGGATGTTCCGGTCAATTGGGTATCGTTAATTTCTTCAACAAAGCCACCGTTGCAATTGGGGCAAACTAAAGATGATGAATTATTTGAGTTTGTTATTTGGGTATTGAATTGATTGCATCTGTAGCAATAGTACGATGATGAATTGCCACTAATTGACATTTAATTTTCAATTCTTGATTGCTTGATTTGATGTCAATTGAAGAATTGATGTTGAAAAAGGTTGGATTGATTGAAATTTTACAAGAAAATATGAACCCTAAAATGGGGAATTGAGAAAATGAAAATTGATTGTTGTGGAAGAAAGAAGTGAGGCGTGAGAATGATACTCATGATGTTTTTGGGATTGCGAGGAAAGGGACACGTGGCGTAAGGTTAGTGGGTGCAGTTAAAGTGGTTACTTTAAGACTTTTACTGAACGTTGAAGCTATTTGAAACTTTTTTACTTTGCACCCTTATTTTGAAAATTGGAAAAAATATAATACTCCTTCCGTCCAAAAATTATTGGTAGAAGACAAAAATCACAAAATTAAATAAAAGTGTGACAATTACAATTTTCAACCACTCATATAAAATATTTTTTTTAAAATTCTCTTTTTATTACTTAAAATAAAAAGTGGACAATTTTTTTAAAACATCAAAAAAAAAAATAAAGATCATCAATTTGAAACGGAGGGAGTAATATATTTTACATTAAGTGTGTACGACGCTGATTAAGGGGCCAAAAATTAGAACGACGTCGTTTTGTTGAATGACATGTCGTTTTATAGTTTTGGTCATGTCGTTACGTGAATGGGCTAAGTAGTTAGGTTTTTTGTCTGATATTGCCTTTTGGCATTTTATTTTTTTCCTTTCTTTTTTTAATACTTTGTTTAGGTTTTTCTTTAGTAACATTCATGCACACTAATTTATAACCTTATTTCTAATCTATAACATATTTCTTGATGATTCAGTGTAGGTATTACATATCCTCGGCACAAGTATCATGCAGATGGGACATTGAGCCGTTACAAGGCTCGGTTAGTTTCTAACGATAATAGTCAACAACTTGCTATTGATTTTGATAAGACATTTAGTCGAGTTGTTAATCCGGCTACTATATGTACCGTACTTAGTCTTGTTTGTCTCGTCAGTGGCCTATTCATCAACTTGACGTTAAGAATGTGTTAATACAAATAAATCGTAAAAACGTTTATTAATATTTTGCGATCTCTTTGTGTTTTGTTGATAACAAATATAATGTTGTCTTAAGTATAAGATAAAATTACACGGTTGGTCCCTGTGGTTTGCTCGTATTGCAAGTTTGGTCCCTAAGTCATTTTAATTACCCCACAGATACCTATTTTTGAAACGTTGCACTCTTTTAGTCCCTAATTTGGATGGCCGTTAGTGCAGTCCGTTAAGTGTTTTGCGCTGTTAGTCCTTCGTTAATAAAATTTGCACCGTTAGTCCTTATTTTTTAAAATATAGTTTTCCACAGTTAGTCCCTCCGTTAATAATAGTTATCGCCCGATTTTTTACGTTTTTGTCCGTTTTCGTTCGTTTTTTATCCGTTTCCCCTCGTTTTTTACGTTTTTCGTCCGTTTTCTTTCGTTTTTATAGTTTTTGTCGTTTTTCTTACGTTTTTATCGGTTTTCATCCGTTTTTGTCCGTTTTTCTAACATTTTTCTTAAATTTTTGTCCATTTTTCTTACGTTTTGTCCGTTTTCGTACGTTTTTATCGGTTTTCATCCGTTTTTCTTAAATTTTGTCCGTTTTTATTTCGTTTTTGTACTATTTCAACATATTGAAACATTTTTCAAAAAAGAAAAAAAAATTGGAAAAAAAATTTCCAAAAAAAAAAATTGGAAAAAAATATTTCCGAAAAAAAAAAATTGAAAAAAATAAAAAAAAAATTCAAATTTCAAAAAAAAATTGAATAAAAAATTTCAAAAAAAATTTTCAAATTTTTTTTTGAAATTTTTTATTCAATTTTTTTTTTGAAATTTGAAATTTTTTTTATTTTTTTTCAATTTTTTTTTTCGGAAATATTTTTTTTCTAATTTTATTTTTTTTGAAATTTTTTTCCAAATTTTTTTTCTTTTTGGAAAAATTTTCAATATGTTGAAATAGTACAAAAATGAAAGAAAAACGGACAAAAACTGATGAAAACCGATAAAAACGTACGAAAAACGGACAAAACGTAAGAACAACGGACAAAAACGGATGAAAACGGGCAAAAAACGAAAGAAAACAGACAAAACGTAAGAAAAATGGATAAAAATTTAAGAAAAATGTTAGAAAAACGGATGAAAATCGATAAAAACGTAAGAAAAACGGACAAAAACTAAAAAAAACGAAAGAAAACGGACGAAAAATGTAAAAAACGGGGGTAAACGGATAAAAAACGAACGAAAACGGACAAAAACGTAAAAAATCGGGCAATAACTATTATTAACAGAGGGACTAACTGTGGAAAACTATATTTTAAAAAATAAGGACTGACGGTGCAAAATTTATTAACGAAGGACTAACAGCGCAAAATACATAACGGACTGCACTAACAGCCATCCAAAATAGGGACTAAAAGAGTGCAACGTTTCAAAAATAGGTATCTGTGGGGTAATTAAAATGACTTAGGGACCAAACTTGCAATACGAGCAAACCACAGGGACTAACCGTGTAATTTTGTCTAAGTATAATTATAAGGATACATGATATTTTTGTAAAGCATTTACATATAGCCATTTAAATACAAAAATGAAGTAACTAAGCATTTGTTGTAATAGTTTATTAGGATGGGTAAAAACCATAACCCATGGATCTTAACCCATACCCAAGAAGACTAGATACAATGTATACTTAGATACATTGAATCTAAAGAAAACCCATGGACCAACCTATAACCAAAAAACCCATGGGCAAAGAGGAGCGTTCCACGGATCCCTAAGTTTACACTAGACGGATCCCAAGTGGAAGGGATCCGTGGGATCCGGGGAACAGTGAATAATTTTGCCTATAAATAGAGAGCCATTTCTTCATTCTAACTCACCCCTCTTCTTACAAAATCTCTCAAACACTCTCATTCTCTTCTAACATATAGATCACTTGATCTAGAGAGTTGTTCATCTTTCTTTCTATTGTGATCCTCATATAGGTCCTTCTCTAAGGCGAGATCACGAGCATTCTACAAGTCATCCAAGCAAGGGGTCCTTGATTGATTTGTCACTCCGCAAGATTTCTGTAGCGAAGATCTTGTATTTGATATTTCACATAGTTGTTGTGTAATAGTCGTGTTGGTTTGGTCCACCTTGTTACGGACTCGGTATCTAGCTTTGTACCGGAAAAAGTGTAAGCAACGTTGTGAAGGCTTCTCCGCCAAGTGAAGGAGTTTGTTGACATAGTGCTTGAACTCTCGAGTAGGTGACTCGGGGAGTGGAGTAGGGCAAGGAAGGTGTCCTTGTAGCCGAACCACTATAAATCGGTTGTGTCATTTCTATCCCTTAACTTTATTTATTTTCTTACATTATCATTAGATCTATACATTCTCAACATCCATAAGATCTCACATATTAACGAATCTAAAGTTTTTGAAATCAACTTAAAATCGGCAAAACTATTCAACCCCCCTTCTAGTTTTCCACAATTGGCATCAAGAGCTAAGTTTATAAAAGTTTTAAAGTAAAATTGTATTTTAAAAACTTTTCGATCACTATGGGTTCTGAAAATTATAAGGAAGGGCAATCTATGCAACGACCACCACTACTTGAAACTAATGGTTTTATATATTGGAAAAATAGATTCGAAACATATGTGAAATCTAAATATATTGATCTTTGGTACATTATTGTTGAAGGCAACTTTGAGGCTACCTCAAAAGACGATAAATGGAATTTAGTTAACATACCTCATGATAAACTAAATGATGAAACGAAGAAAAAGCTTTCTAAAAATTGTGAAGCAAAAATGGTTTTATATAATGCTTTACCGAAAAAGGAATTCGAAAAAATTTCTATGCTTAAAACCTCTAAAGAAATTTGGACTTCTTTAGTTGTAACTCATCAAGGCAACCAACAAGTTAAGAATAATAAAATTGATTTAAAAAGTTCTTTAGAAGAAAGGGAAGATACGTCAAACAACCATATGACGATAAGAAAGGCTTTCGGAAAAGCAAAGAGGACGAGAAGCCAAAGGATGATCGTACTTGCTTTAAATGTGGTGATCCTAACCACTTTATTAGTAAGTGTCCCAAACGGGATGATCAAAAGGCATTCGTGAGCGGCACGTGGGGAATGAGCGACCAGGAGGATGAAGAAATTTGTCTCATGGCAAATGACGAGGTATGTCACGAATACTATAGTAGCTCATCACTTGATGACGATTCTTTGCATAATGAATATGACAAACTATGCAACATTAGCTTAAAACTAATTAACAAAAATAAGCTTTTAAAGAGTCAAAACCAACGTTTAGATAAATAAGTCATAGAATTAAAAGCAAAACTAAAACGTTTAGAAAAGGGTAAAATAGCAAGTGGTGAATGTGAACTTTGCGTTCAACTTCAAACACTAGTTGATCATCTAGATTCTAAAATTGCTAGAATGAGTACGAACACTTTAGATACGATATTAGATAATGTTAAAACCGGTAACAACCAAAAAGGTTTAGGGATTCAACAACTTGATCCATCAACTAGTGAAAATAAAGAAACAAAATTTGTTAAAGCACTAGAAAAACCAGCCACTGTTGTGGCGGATCCCACGGATCCCTTGATAAGGGAACCGGCTAGTGTATAGCCAGGGATCCGTGGATCTGCTGTAGCAAACAGTAGCAATAACGTAGCGTCTTCATCTAGAACTGATTTTTTTATCATTAATAGGAAGAAACCAACTCACGTCACCACTAGACAACCACCTCCAAAATATAATCCTACTTTTGCAAGAAACAAAGCTCCATCTTTTTCAAAACCTAATTCATTTAGGAGACCTAATAACGTTTATCCAAGAAGTAACCATCAAATGGGATGGAACCCAAATATGCAAAACGGTTTTCCTTTTCAAAACTTTGCTCCATGGAATGCATATTCATCTTATCCATACATGTCTAACATGAATGGAATGTTTAACACTAATGGACCCATGAACAAATGGGGACCAAACTTTTGAGTTTATTATTATTTTAGGTGTGCTTAAAGGTCGATCTAGACCCCAATGAATGGGTCAAGGATAGCGGGTGCACGAGGCACATGACCGGCATTAGGGATCTATTCTCCACATATGAATCCGTAAATGGAGGTAATGTGGTGTTTGGAATAGCAAAAGTAGAATCATCGGTAAATGTACGATTTCTAACAAATCTCTAACCATTAACGATGCGTGTCACGTAGAAAACCTAAACTTTAATCTCTTAAATATAGGAAAAATATGTGATAAAAAGTGCAATGTACTTTTTACCGAAACCGGTAGTAAGATACTAAAAAATGGCATAACCATAGGAAGAGGAATTAGGTAACATGTAGTCTATGTCATTAAAATTGGTAATAAACCTAAAGACAAACTTTGTCTTACCTCTATGGATGATACTTCGACCTTATGGCATCGAAGATTGGGTCATGCCAATATGCGACTTCTTCAATCGCTATCATCCAAAGATCTAGTAAGAGATCTACCTAAGTTAAAATATGAACATCACTTTTGTGATGCTTGTAATGTAGGAAAACAAGCTCGTTCTAGTCATAAAGCTAAAAACATGGTGTCAACAACTAGGTGTCTAGAATTACTACATATGGATTTATTTGGTCCATCCGCTATCCAAAGTTATGGAGGCAACTACTACACTTTGGTCATAGTAGATGACTACTCTAGGTATACATGGACAAAATTTTTAAAGAACAAAACGGAAACCTTTAATTATTTTGAAATATTAAGCAAAAAGATCCAAAGACAACTAGGAAGTCCTATAGTGTCCATTAGGACGGATCATGGTAGGGAATTCGATAATGAAGTGCAATTTGGAGCCTTTTGTGACGCTAATGGTATTACTCACAACTTCTCGGCTCCACGCACTCCACAATCGAATGGGGTAGTAGAAAGAAAGAATAGAACCCTACAAGAAATGAGTCGAACAATGCTTAATGAACAATCCATACCTCAAAAGTTTTGGCCAAAATTTTTTTTTGGAGTAAGTGTTTTACACTTTCTCATTTGGTTATCAGTCCGCCATGTCTGTAAGACAAAAGGATTGGCTAATCCAGGAGCAAACGGCTCTTGGTAAAGATATATCAAATCCGTTTATATGGCTTGCAATTTGCCCAAAATTGTATGGTTCTCAGCTCACCATATCCTAAAAAGTGAAGAGTTGGCTAGCCCGCAAGATTATGGCTTGTGGTAAAGGCAGTGGAAAAACCATAATTGGTATTCAGCTCACCAAAGATAATATTGATAATTTATCTAAGAGTTGGCTAGTCCAGAAGGGTACGGCTTCTGGTAAAGACAAACATCAAATCCGTTTACAGCTTATGATTTGCTCAAAATCATTTGGTTATCAGTGTACCAAGATTCTTACTTGAATCAAAACAATTGGCTACTCCAGAAGTAATGGCTTTTGGTAAAGAGTTTAAAATCCATTATGTTTTCTCAAATCATTGCTAGGGACTAGCAATATCTCAGTGTGGGGGATTGATGAGTGTGTAAATACTCATCATTTTTGTACAATATAAACTGCAAAATCATCTGAAAACACTCAAAAATGCTTTAAAATGATCAAAATATCACAAATCAGTGTTTTATGTGTTTTAAATGCAAAAATATCAAAATCAGATGAAAAACGTATCAAATTTGCAAAAATGGCAGTTTTAGTCCCCCAAGTTTCAAAAATTGTCAAAAACAGTCCCTGGTAAATCAAAACAAAGAAATGTCATTTAAGGTCCATGGGATTCTAAAGTTGTCAAAACAAACCCTTGAAATGTAAAATTTGCAAAATTACAACTTTGGTCCCTAAAATTTGAAAAATGTCATGTTTAGTCCTTGGACTTTTCAAAAATGGCAAATATGGTCCTTATATTATTTGAGATTGTCAAAACCAAACCTTGGACTACATTTTCAGATTTACAGTTTTGGTCCCTGGAGATTCGAATTGTACACTTTTAGTCCCTAAATTACACCTTGGGTCCTAAACTAATCCTAAAACACAAACCAAGTCCAATACACAATCCCTAGGCCCAAATCCAATCTTATACCAGCTGGCCCAATCTTTTTACCCATCCTACCCAACCCCGTTTGTATTAAGACCCGGTCAAACAAGCTAATATCTGGTCAAACCCAAGCCAACGCGCCAAAAACACTATCCCTCCCACTTGATGCCTGAAATCACTCACCCACCATTCCCACTCCTCAACCTATCACCCTCCTTGTCCCCCCACCTCAACACAATAACAAAAACCATTAAATGCTCATTCCACCCTTTCACTCAACCTATCCACCTGTTAAAATCCTTTTGGCGCCAAAATGATCAAATGGCTAAAATTGCATCTAGTCATCCAATGGTCCTAAATTGATGTGGGATTAGCTCTGAAGTCAAAGGGGAGCAGTTTGGCATATAAAAGTGGAAAAGAGATGCAAGAGAGGGCAGTAGCTAGTTTTTAAGTTTTTCTTTTAAATATCGTTTTTAAAATTAATGTTGTAGTTTAATTAAATTGTTGTAATTTCTGTGTATCTGTATTTCCTTTAAGTTAAAAAACAACTTTGTATTGTACCTTGGAGCATAAATTCAAGCTTCCTTATAAATTTCAAGTTTTCATTCACTGTTGAAAAAGCTATCTTCAAATTCTTGTGTTAAAGCTTCCTAGTAGCTTTGTGTTAGCTTAAATAAGTTTCTTTGAGCTTGTCATAGCTTCTTGCAAACTGATAAGTTATTTCCAAGCAAAATTGCTTGTTGGTCAACAAAAGTCAACTGGGATTCAAATTTGGTGTGGTAATGAACAATGGGTGTTGCAGAAGCTTATTTGGGTTTACATCTGGATTTGATTCTGGGTTTACTTGAGTTTATTTGAATTATTCGTACTTGGTGATCCTGAATTGACGACTTATCTGGTGATACTGTCTATTTAGTCAGTTAGGTTTGTGGGAGAATTGAATGACAAAATTCGAATTTTACTCTTGTGGTGATTTGATCGGTTAAGGTTACTAGTTTGTCCCGAATTAGTACGAATTATGTTGATTTATTTGTGTAATTTTGGTTCTCACTGGTGTCTATGTACATGTTCGTTTTTGACGATATACTGAACTTTGAATTTTTTCTTTGTCTATGAGTGAACACAGGTCGATACAACGATTGGTTTTGGTTTAGGTTTGGACGAGATGGGATTGACTTAAATTGGGTTTATTCGAAGACGTTGTGGGTAACAAGTAATGGTGTGGTTTAAACT
>BPTQ01000003.1:104052797-104206609 GCA_019973895.1 Chrysanthemum seticuspe | reverse complement strand
TGGGTCCACTTGATCAAAATCCTCATAAGCCAGTTCCTGCTGAGGATCATAATCAGCAAAGAAAGAACCAAGAACATCTTCCATAATTCCACTGGATCTAGGAAGAGAGCTTGATGAAGGAGCAGCATTAGATGATGATGGATATGAGCTTGGAAAATAGCTTGACTTTGGAGTAGAGGCTCCAACAAATGCAGTATGACTAGCAGTAGAAGATGATCGAAAAGGGCTTCTAACATCATGTTCAAGAGCTTTAAGTTTGTTATACAGCTCATCAAAGGTCATCATGTCCAAACCACCTTTAGCTTTTAAAGCTATGCTCACATGTAGCCAGGATGGAGGTAAGGACCTCAGAAACTTAGAGTTACAGTCATCATTATCCGGCTTTGCCTGTAGCTGATTCAACTGACTTAAGATCTTGTGAAACTTATCATAGCCCTTGTGAATTCCTTCCTCTTCAGAGATCTGAAAGTCCTGAAACTGTTGTCTTAGCATCGACTTCTTCAGTCTTCTGGACTCCTCATTCCCACCGAACTTCGCCTTAATTGCTAACCAGATATCTTTGGCATCTTGCATGAACTGAAAATCACTCAAGTGATCCTCAGGAATAGCCTGCAGAAGAATAGTTCTGACCTTTGTTTCTCTCTGAACTGCCAGTAACTCTTCAGCAGTTTTGGGAGGAACATTCATCATATTACCAGCAGCATCCGTGGTAGTCCTCTTCAAACTGTTCCCTTTCAAAATTACCTGCCATAGATTCCAATCAATGTTGGAGATCCAGTTTTGCATCTTCATAGCCCAAAGATCATATTCCTCCCTCTTAAGGTAAGGAAACTTAGCATTGCTATTAGACAGACTTAGTTGCTGCAGATGGGTGGAGTTTTGGCTGTTGGTGAGTTCAGTATCAGCATCTGAACCAGGCATGATTTTTTGTTATGGTTGTATGGGTGTTTAGAAAAAGCTTGTCCTTAGTATCGTAGAGACTCTCACGAGGCTCTGATACCACTTGTTGAAACAGACACAGACCTTGATAGATCTTGAGCTCGTGGATCGTTATATATGCCTATGTAATCACAAGCACAATAAAAGACAATCTCTACTACTAATGTTTATCAGCGGAATATAAACACAAGTAACAAATAACTAAGAACTTCTTGATCCTCTATGGATCTATATATTAACTAAAACTGAGTTTTTCCAATCGGTACATAAACCTTTCTAATGTGTTCCTTTTATAGATAAGGAACCCTAAACAATATCGCTAAACCGTTTTCCAAGAAACGTATAATCATAAAACTAAATAAGATATACACAATCACTTCCTAATAAAGCTCATGTATATCCACACTAAATAAACTAAACACGGAATAAACACTTCCGCAGAATCAAACTAATCACTATTATTCTTCAGCAGACTAAGTCTTCGGCAGAATCCACTTCACTTCAGTAGAAACACTTCGGCATTAAGTTCAGCATAATCAGACTTTCACATAATTCCCAACATACTTTTTATCACATAATTGGCTAATACTAAGTAGATTAAATCCTAACCTATCGACATGAGCAACATTTTCAATAGTTAGGGAGTTATGAGTGATCGTACCTTTGCCAATGATTTTGCTTTTGAGATTGCTACCAAAAGTGACATTACCTCCGTCATACTCTTGGTATGTTGAGAAGAGGCTTTTGTTGCCCGTCATGTGTCGTGAGCATCCACTATCTTTTATCCATTCATCAGGTTCCAATCCAACTTTCAAGCATACCTAAGACACAAATAACTCAAGCGTTTGGTCCCCAATATCTCATGGGTCCGTTTGGGTTAAACATACCATTTACTTGATTCATGTATGGAAATGATGGGTAAGAGTTCCATGGCATGTAATCAGGAGTTTGATATGGTCTAGGGAAGTTTTGATTCCAACCGTTATGTTGATAGTTGGGTTGTATGTTATGGTTGCTCTTAGGATAGGGGCGTTTGGCAAAAGGTGTTTTCTGTCGTTGTTGAGTAGTTTTAGATTTAAATTCATTTCTAGCAAGTCCTACTCCTGATGTAACAGCAGATTTTAGTTTAACACTATCCTTGGTTTTCTTTGTTACTTTGACAAATTCACTACGGTCCGTATCACAAACATTCTGTCCTGCTGCAGTCCCCACGGCACCATTTTTTACAACGAACGGAACCCTGTTTTTGGGTTCGTCTGGTCTGTGCTGTACTGCACCAGATTTGACGGTTTGTTTGTCTTTTTCGGTCGTTTTGGTTTGACTCTTTGGAATTAACACCTCATTAAATCCTAGTCCATTCATGTTTCCTGGTGTTTTTTGAATTCTAACTATTTCATCGGCACAAGCAATGTTTTTGTTAAATCTTTTAAACTTAGAATTATGTTCGATTAGAACATCTTGTGTGAGCTTTAGTTTTTCTATTTCAAGATTAAGCTCTTGACATGATTTGCAATCATCGTCATTTGCTTTTCCCTTTTCTAATCGTTTTGCCTTTTCTTTTAACTCACGGACTTCATTTTCTAAAAATTCCTTTTTAGTCTTTAAAAACTTATTTTTAGTTATGATTTTTAGACTAAGCTCACACAATTTATTATATTGTTTTTGCAAAGTGTCATCATCAATAGAGGAATAAGATGAGTCAGAATGTACCTCGTTTGACTCATGTACCATTAGAGCGATCTCATCCTTGCTTGACTCTTCATCATCCTCACTATCACTCCAAGCACCACTTACAAAAGCTCGTTGAGTTTTGATTTTAGGTGGCTTGGGACAATCTCCTATTAGATGACTTGCATCACCGCATCTAAAACACTTTCTTTCACCTTTGCCCTTTTTGTCAGCCTGATCTTTTCGGAATGGCTTCTTTTCTTCTCGAGGTTGTCTTACAAACTTTCCTCTTCTTCTAAAGAACTTTTTGAAATCTCTAACGTCCATGGCATACTCCTCATCTTCACTACCAGAGCAAGATTCGTCATCATCACTTGATTCCGTTCTTGCTTTTAGAGCAACGGATTTGATTTTCTCTCTTTTTCCTTTGATGATTTCTGAATCTTTCTCCATCACCATTTCATGTACTTTGAGGTTTCCGATTAGCTCGTCTAGTGGCATTTTTGAGATATCTTTTGATTCCTCAATAGCGGTCACTTTAGCTCTCCACTTCGGATGGAGAGCTCTAAGAAATTTCCTAGAAGGGGGGTTGAATAGTTTACCGATTAAAAACTTTGTTTTGAAACTTATTGAAAGATCAATTGATATTGATCTTAGATATGTTAGTGAATAGAAATCAACAATATATAAAGAGTAGATAAGGAAAGAAACAATCAAACCACAACAAGTTGTTTATAGTGGTTCGGTCTACAAGGACTCTTTTTCCTTGCCCTACTCCACTCCCCGAGTCTCACACTCGAGAGTTTAACTTCACTAGTCAACAAGCTCCTTTCACCGGCGGAGAAACCTTTACACTTCGCTTACACACTATTTCCGACGCTAAGCTAGATGTCGAGTTCTTTTCAAGGGTACAACCACTCCCACACACAATGTATTTTAAGGACTAAAATACTAACCACTCACACTCACAAGATTATGATGGTTTGGTATAACAATGATGTATGAATCAACACAAGATCATACAACAACAAACAAACAAGACTTCCAACTTCTTGTTGAAGCTTGAATGTGCCTTAATCTTCTTTGCTACAAAAGAGATCACTAATATGATATGAAACTGAGTTAGAAATGTTAGAAAGAAGGAATGTATGAGAATATGATAGAAAGGGATGAAAAACAACTTGGTTTGGCTTTGCTATTTTTAGCCAAAATGATCAGCAGGAACCACGGACCACGGAACCCTTAAAAGGGTTCCGCCCGTGTATTATTTTGGTGCCGCCGATGTCTGACAGCAAGATCACAAAATCTTACCAAAGTCAACCATATCTATCCAAGATTGTGTTAGTTATGTAGAGCCTAAATCTACACAAAGTATCTAGTGAAATCTTCTAAGGATTTCAATGATGCACTACATGATGTCATGTGTTTGTTTTTCTATTTTTAGAAATATGTTAAAATGTAAATACATATGTAATGTTTTGTTTTAAGAAACCAAAACATTCTTGAACTAAAAATACTAACATACATTATGGTTTAGAGTTATATCAAAATATGATTAATCACAATGTAAATGCTTGAGTGATGAAGATATTATTTGAAAAGCCTTATATAATATCTATTAAACTTGACAAGCTTTAAGCTTTATAAAAATTAAATTTACTTTTGTCGTTAACAAAACTTAGGTAAAGATCAAAAATATAAATAACGTTTAATGAAGATATTTGTATTAACATGATCTTTAAGTCATCCATGAGTGGATCTGAGCCTAAGGGGGACTTAAGTGATCTTAATGTATCATGTTTAACTATACTCTAGATATTTTCGTTAGTTTAGACCATCACTATATTACTCAGACCATACTTCTTTGCTTATTTTAGGTGCCTATTAGTTAACGGATAAAACAGCACTGATTTATTTAGAAAAATCTAAAGACTACATATTGCAATAATTAGCAAAAGTACCAATTAAACTTCTCATAAGTAAATTTAGTTAATGAGTTTTAAGAAGTTACAAGACCTTTTTTGTAACTGCAAGGAAACTCAACTGCTTGGTGATAATATAAGTAACCTGCTATCCTCTACCCATACTCATCCAACTGTAGATTAACACACACGTATAAACTATCCAGCTTCAAACAAATGGCGTTTAGGAGGAAGGTGATAGCCCAATACTTTGACAAGACAATAAATGCAGCAGCAAAAAAGCTTAATATTGGATTAACTGTTTTCAGAAGACACTATAGATATTTGGGAATTCAACGTTGGCCACATCGTAAGCTTAAGAGTATACAAGCATTGATCGACAGTACTGAGGTTAGAATTAAATTTAAACTAACATGTTATTTTTAGCATTTGCCAATAATAAAGTTGCAAAGTTAGTGGCTACCATATTACTTAGAACTTTTGTTGACTTTATAGGCTGAAAATGGAGGTGCACAGGGTGATGAATACATGCAAGAGATATTACAAACCCTTAAGGAAGAAAAGAAGCTAATAAAAGAAATGCCAGATTTACAACTTGTGCAAGAAACTAAAAGGTGGAGACAAGTCAATTTCAAAGCTAAGTATGAAAAAATGAAAGTTATGGCGTTGATATTATCATTAACAAACAAAACAGCAACAAACGTGGGTACTCAGGTGCAGTCTCAGTCTCTTAAAAATGACGCAAGTACTAACGAAATTGAAGACGGCTATTGTAAACACTGCGCGGAACAAGAGTATCTCATAAGTCAACTTTAGATGTTTAAACTTTTAAAACTTATTTCATTCTAAAGTATGAAAGTTAGTTACTATAAATATGCAGTCTTTTATTTTTCAAAATCAGCGAATGTTGCTATAAATATGCAGTCTTTTATTGGCAAATGCATATCAGCGAATGTTACTATAAATATGCAGTCTTTTATTTTTCAAAATAAACAGTTGTGTGTAATCTGATGAATGCATATCAGCGAATGTTGCTATAAATATGCAATCTTTTATTTTTCAAAGTTGCCATGTACTAAATTTAACGTTTATCGTAGTAAACATACAGCGGCCTATTCCGGCTGCAAGCTAATGACCAGCTAACATACTCTAACGAAAAAATGAAGACTTAATCATTATTAGGAATATACGTCCGTAAAAAAAACTATCATCACATCAATAGCCCTTATCCTCCTATCATGAATAATTTTCCGACACCGTTAACATCAAATTCAATCACACCAAAACATATATAAAATTAAAAACATCTTCATTTCACTATCATCATAGCAACACATCCCTATCTTCCTCTCATGAATCAGTTTTCAGTATCATTTCACTAACAATTAGGACTAAACAATTAGGACAATAATCAAACCATACCACAAAACATAATCAAGTAAGGTATTTTTTTTAAATAAAAATAAACCTAATCAATCTTGAATCTGAAAATCAGTTTAAAAAAATAATGAACATATAATTGATGAAACAATACCTGCTACATCTAGCTATAAAACCTTCAAAAAAACATATTCAAATGACATGGTCAAACAATAGGACCACTTCAGATTAGTTTATTGTTTGGATTGATTCCCTATGTTTGATTTGATATTGAAATACCATATTTAGGTATATGGATCTATTTATATCAGATCCATTTTCGTCTTATTTATCAGTGTTTGTGTAAAAGCGCGAAAGTCAAAACACACATTGAAGACAATAATGTGGGTGTTTAACTTTTAAACTTTAATATATATATATATATATATATATATATATATATATATATATATATATATATATATATATATATATATATATATATATATATATATATATGACTACAAAATAAAGACTAATAATTAAAAGGACTGATTTAAGCAGTCCATCCATTTATTTAACACAGACCTACATCATCCATCATCATCAACCTACAGCTTCACATCAACAAAGTCAAAAGAAACATAACCTCAGAACCAAACAAAACATCCATACACCAACACAAGCTAAACATCTGCATTGTCTTCATGGAACTGCATGAGGGCAACCTGGAGCTCCTTCTCCCTTATACCATCACGAGCTTCAACTAGGATGGTGGTTAAATCCTCAAGCCTCTTACGCTCCCTTGCAAGCGTTTCACCCAAGCTGTCAACAATATCGCTAGCCACATCATTTGAAGGACCAAAAGTTTCACCCTCCCCTACAGTCTGTTCAGTGTTCTCAATATTAGCCCTTAGCTTGCTGCACTCCTCTCCAATCCTGATCAGAAAGCCCTCATCCTCTGTGATCTCTTGAGAGAAATAGAACTTGAAACATACAGTGAGATCATCTGACCCAGAAACCTCTTTTAGTTCGTTGATATTTGGTGTAGCAGCCATTGATGCAATTTGTTGGTGAGGCATGATGATTAATTGTGTGAAAAATGTATGGTTGAGATAGAAGTATAAAGTTAGATTTGTGTAATATAAATCGAATTAATAGATATACTGTTAGAGGAAAACGTACCCAATAAGACAAACGAAAGGCATGATTACGTATAATTAGCTCCATTTAATTTAAGGTCTCTTCTTCTTCCCGGAGTAGAGTAATCACATCAGTATTTACAGAAAAGTTTGGGAGATAACATAAAACCGTTGAAATTTAGCATTGTGACAAATAAGGCCCTTTCAATAATACAATGGTTGGCATTTTTGAGCCAATATTAACATGCACATATGTTTTTAACCTTAAATTTAAAGTTTATTTAAATTAAAGATTTATTTAAGCTTATTTTTTAGACATGATAATAAAACAACATCTCATTATATTCATTCATCGTCATAGTATTTCCTTCTTAGACACGAGCACCGGCCTTTGCTTCAAAAAACAAGTTTGCTAACTTATAAAGTAACTTCCGATGTCTCTCCTGAGTTTTGCATAGCTCTTCAAGCACATCCAAAGCAACCACATCATTACCTAGGCCTTCCATGTTCGCAATCATACCTCGGTTTCTTACCATTACCCTCCTCAAATGATCACAATTAGCAATAAGCAATTTTGACAACACATCATCTTCGCCAGCCTGCTGAATAAACCACATACGCATGGAATCATTCAATTTAGAAGAAACCGAAAGAGTAATCAACTTCTCTAGCATTTGGAATTGTGCCACTATATCAGAATACAATTTTTTCCCATATAAGCATGATAATCGTGTCAAATAAATAGCCAAATATTCGCTTATGTAACTTATGCAAATTTAAAAACTACAATTGAAAAGACTATTTTAAATAGTCATTATTCACTACATAATTGCAAATCCAATTAAATACCTAAAACTAAAACCAAAATTATGCTAAGGTAAACTAAATAGGGAAAAAAATGTCACAAGCATTATGCCTTCCACATTTAGATTAGCCCTGCAACGCACGGGTCAGAATGACTTGTATTCTTAAAAAAGAGACTTTTTATTTATTTGTCTCATTATAGTGTTAAATTACACCTTCTATTTATTTTATATTTTATATTATAATCTATGTGTTATCTATACTATTATATAAAGCATTTGAGACATTTTAGCTTCAAATTTTCAGATTCAACACTTGCTAATTGTAAAATTATGTAAGATTTAAAAAATAGATAGTGGCAAGATTCTAACCTATGTCTCTTAGGTGAAAGCAAAATATTCCAACCATTAGACTACAAAAGTTGAGATCAATATAGATGTCATAGTTACCATATATCTAATAAATCAATCTTAGCTATCAATTTTTTAGCAAAATTAACAAAAACGTATTTTTCATCTTTTTTTTAAAACAACATATCTTGCAAACGGTAAATCTTCAAACTAGAAAAAATACATCATCGCTGCGAGAATTAAATTACCTTTCTATAGATATGCACTTCTCTGTATTTTCGTCAAATTTTGTTTTTTCAAAAATTCCGTAAAAAAAATCACATATGATTTGTAAATACATATATGAATTTCAAAAATTACATGTGATTCGATTTTTACAAATCACATAAAAATTTTCAAATCATATATGTTTTTTGCAAATCACATATGATTTGCAAAATTCATATGTGATTTATAAAAATCGAATCACATGTAATTTTTTGAGCTGAAATTTTGAAAACCAAAATGTTAAAAATATATAGAAGTGCATATCTATAGAAAGATAATTTAATTCTCGTCGCGATGGTATGATTTTTTTTCTCGTAACGATTAACAGTTTGCGAGATATTAAATTTTTAAAAAAATGATGAAAGTTTATTTTTTTTGTTTTGATTAGAAAAATGAATAACTGTGATTGGTTAATTGGATCTATGGTAAATTTGAGATCTATATTAGCCTTTTGCCTAGACTACAATGGACATTTATTCATTTAATGCACAACCAAATACATATACATAAACAACATTTATTGCATAACCAAATACATATAATATATATACATATACAACTTTTGTAATTGTTTACACCAGCCTTACAAATTTGTTGTTTATTTGAATTTTTTTTCTATTGGTTATTTTAATAAGCAACATCAAGCGCATTTTTTTCTGGAAGGTTTAAATATTATTCTTTCAAAAGAAAAACTCAATTTCAATTCAACTCGACTCCAAGCAACATTCGTTAAACAATATTCGGCGAATGTTATCTATTCAAATCGTTAAATAACATCCGTCTTCAAACCCGTTGCTTTGCTTTACAATGCTAGTTATTAATCAAGTAGTCTACTAGTCTTATAAAATTCAGCCCAATGCAATATTTAGCAATTAATTAAAAAAAACATTTAGAAATAAACATTCACATTGATCACATAGTTACATGTAACAATTTAGTTGCACATCACGTATTATAATTTTTTTAAGAAATGATAGGCATGCCTAAAAACATGTCTAATGTTATGTCTAAAACTATGTGGCAAGAGTTTATTGGTTTATGAAGAAGTGGGTCTGGTTGCTACAACCAATAAACTCTTGACAAACACTTTTTGGCATATCATTAGAGATGTTTTTAGACATGCTTATTATTTATTCTTTTTCTTCAACCTTTTCACATCTTTATTATTCCCGATCTATGTGTCATAGATTTTAGAGTAATTGCAAAAATCGTTTCGGTGGTTTGGCCCCAAATTACAGGGGTTCGATTCATATTCTTTTCAAAGCGCACTCATCGTCTTTATGAGTAACTTATAAATGCACATTTGATCTCCAGCTAAAGTTAATTGCTTAAATACTTTCTTTTTCTTCTCTTTCACTTTGGTCACTGTGAGGGTAATTTAGTCATTTTATTTTAGCCAAAGACAAAAAACACGCACTTGTGTGTTCCGCATAAAGAGTTCGAGTACACTTTCAAAATGATAGGGACTGAACCTGCGATTTGGCCAAACCAGAAAGTCATTTTTTGCAATTTACTCTAGATTTTATTATGAAACTACACCTGCGAAAATAGAAAATGAACATCAAGCGATGAATCTTTGTTAAGATTCACGTGTAAATGTATAATAATAGGGTTTTCTTTTTCTTTTTTTTTTTCACTCTAAAATGTGCTAAAGGGCAAATATATAAATAAGCGAAATTAAGTATTAAGTAGAAAACCGGATGTAACTATACAAGTTTTTGGGTTTATAAGGATTGTAATTTTTTTTTACATGAGAAGTGTAAATACTACACTTTAATTTGGGTTTAAGGACACGTATTTGAAAAACCATAAGACTACAAGGTGTGCGTAGGAAACACACCAAGGAAGCAACGGGAAAACTAAATCCCCTCCTCCTCATTTCGGAAAAGTGTGGGAAAATTCAAAAAGCACTCTCCAGCGGGACTTGAGTTCCAAAACATTTAGGGCACGTTTGTTAGAGAGAATTTCAAAGAAATGAAATAAATCAGAGAATAGAATCTCAGATAAAAGAAATCAGTAGAGAATTTTGTTCAATTCTAATTTTAGTAACAACAGAGACTTGACCCGAGAAATGAAAAAAAAAAATTATTTAAATTATTTTAAAAATTTTATCTTTTTTTTTAAATTTATTTTTTAAAAATTTATGTACTTTCTTAAAAAAATTATTTTTTAAAAATGTATTTATTTAAAAAAAAAACTTGTTTTTTTTTTTAAATATTTTTTAAAATGTATTTATTTAAAAAAAACTTATTTTTGAAAAAAAAAAATTTTTAAAAATGTTAAAAAAAAAATTTTAAATTATTTTCTAAAAATCTATTTAAAAAAAAAAAAAAAAAAAAAAAAGTGTTTTTTTTTTAAATATTTTTTAAAATGTATTTATTTAAAATTTTTTTTTCTTTTTTTAAATTTTTTTTAAAAAAAATTAATTTTTTTAAATTATTTTTTTAAAATGTAAAAAAAAAAAAAAAAAAAAAAAAAAAAAAAAAAAAACGTGTTTTTTAAAAAAAAAAATTTTTTTGTGTAGACCAACCAATTCTCTCTTGTACCCCACCATTTCCATACCAATCACAAAGGAAATCAAAGAAACCAAAATACAAAGGCACCCAACTCTCTGAGAATTTCGATTTCTCCGCTTTTTTATTTCTCCATCTTACCAAACAAGAGATATGATGTCATTTCCATTTCTTTACCTCTATTTCTCTTAACCAAACACGCCCTTAGGATAGAGAGAAATGGTTTTGATGAGAAAGTGTATTTTAGTGGGATTAATTAAAATCATTTAAAGTTTAATTTCAACATGATAGGTTATGTTAGTTTTATTTTGATTCTATATTAAAGAGTAAACTTTAAAATACATCCTTTTGGTTTACCCTGTTTCATATTAGAAATCAAACTCCCAAAATTTTCGACATATACATCCTTCCATTAATAAAAGTAACCACTATACATCCTTCAGTTAAAATGAGGACTAACGGTAAAAATTATTTCTCCATTATCTCTTAACGAGATAAAATATGTCACACCGTTAGTCTTCTGAATTAACGGTACTTGAATCGTTTGTCCTAGTTTTAAAATAAGCTAAAAAGGGGGCAGCTAGGATCGAATCCAAGTCTGTTGGTTGATAAAACGACACAACAACTGGATTACGCGTCCAATGGAAGTAATATACCAAAATATATTTCTTTTAACCATTTTGTTTAGAATATGTTCGTTTAATACGTCTTTATCCGTTTTTATCCCGTTTTTGTCCGTTTTTATCATATTTCTGTACGTTTGTATACATTTTATTCGTTTTATCCGTTTTTGTCAGTTTTTATCCGTTTTTGTACGTTTTTATCCTGTTTTATCCTTTTTTTACGTTTTCATCTGTTTTTACACGTTTTATCTGTTTTTGTATGTTTTTATCCGTTTTTGCTCGTTTTTATCCTGTTTTGGCCCGTTTTTTATCCGCTTGTGTCCGTTTTTATCTCGTTTTACCTGTTTTTGTGCATTTTTATCTCTTTTTTGTCCATTTTTGTACGCTTTATTCGTTTATGTCTGTTTTTATCCCCTTTTTGTCCCTTCCTATCCTTTTTTAACCCGTTTTATCCGGTTCATTTTACGTTTTTTTTCCATTTTTTATACGTTTTATCCATTTTTGTCCATTTTTGTATGGTTTATCCCTTTTTTACCTTTTATCCATTTTTGTACGTTTTATCCATTTTTTTTTACATTTCATCCGATTTTTTCTGTTTTTGTCCGTTTTTGTTCATTTTTTACTCTATTTATCCGCTTTTTGTTCATTTTTATCCTGTTTTTGTCCTTTAAGGTTGTTATTCGATTTTTTATACTTTTTATCAATTTTTTCGTTTTTATCCGTTTTTATTTGTATTTAAACGTTTTTATCTATTGTTTTTCTTTTATCCGTTTTTATCTATTTTTGTATATTTTTATCGGTACAAAAAAATGATAAAAAGCGAACAAGTGGATAAAAGCATACAAAACGTACAAAAAACGGATAAAACATACAAAAACGGATAAAAGGTAAAAAAAAAATAATGGATAAAAAACGATAAAAAGGATAAAAATGTAAAAAAAGAACGAAAACGGGATAAAAATGGAAAAAAGGGATAAAACGTACAAAAACGAATAAAACGTACAAAAAGCAAACAAAAATGCAAAAAAAAGATATAACGGGATTAAAGCAGATAAAAACGTAAAAAAGCGGGATAAAAACGGATAAACGAAAAAAAATGGATTCAACTTAAAAAACGGATAAAAACGTACAAAAATGGATAAAAATGTACAAAAACGGGATTAAAACGTATACAAACAGATAAAACATACAAAAACAGATAAAAACGGGATAAAAACGGACAAAGAGGATAAAACTTATAAAAAAATGGATAAAAACGCAAAAAAGGGATAAAAATAGACAAAACGGTTTAAACGTACAAAAATGGATAAAACGGGATAAAAGCGGATATAAACGGACAAAAAGGGGATAAAACCGACAAAAAAGGATAAAATCATTTAAAAAAAAAAAAAAAAAAAAAAAAAAAAAAAAAAAAAAAAAAGATATAATGTATATAAACGAATGAAAACGGATTAAACGAGATAAAAACATACAAAACCAAGATAAAAACGGACAAAAATGGATAAAACGTATAAAAAATGTACGAAAACCGATAAAACAGGATAAAAAGGGACAAAAATGGGATAAAAACTGACAAAACGTATTAAAACGTATACATTCAAAAATAGGTTAAAAGAAATATATTTTGGTATTATATCCCACTGAATGCGTAGTCCAGTGGTTCTGTCGTTGTGTAAAACCCTAAAATCGTAAACGCTTTGAATGACCATAATACCTCTAAAATCAAAATTCCGTAAAATCAAACGAGCTCGATAATTTCGTTGGATAGTTAATCTATACTGTTTATACGAGATATGGAAGAATAAAACTTACATTAACATACAAATAAGAATATAACACATTAAAATGTTACATGGCTAGATAAAATACATGTTTAATAAATTAAATAAAAGGTGACACAAGCTAATATGGTAAGTAAATTAGAGTTGTGATTTGGTCCACTAATTCCTCTTTAATCGGCCAAAGAAAAATGCCTAAGTCACCCCATATATCCTCTAAAAATAACTCATTCTTATCACAATATATCCCACTTTTTCCTCTCAAAATAACACACGCTTAAAACCTAATTCTTCTAAGTACAAAGTGACATCAATATCACCTTCTTGCCCATTTCCTTGCTGTCGACATCAAAGGAGGCTCAAGGGAAGTTCAAGGCTGCTGTAATAGCAAGTGTTGGTTCGAAAGGGCTGTTGGTTGTCGTGGGTTTTGATCCTTCTTGCTGTCGTGGGTTGCTAGGGCTGAAAGGAGTATTGGTTGTTTTCGTTGTAATCTTGTGTCCTCCACATATAATAACAATAACTTGATGCATGGAAACCTAAGAATACATGTTAGTAATAAAGGGAATAAACGTGAATTCGACCACAACGAATCTGTTTGAACATCTACATATGTCGACCCATATACATGCACATGTAAATCTGTTTTGGACCTTTAATAATTCAACGGGTTAATAACCTAATAAAGCATCATACTTGTCACAAAAATCAGTTTGACTTATCAAATTAAAAAAATACCTCTTTTGGCTATTTGACCCGACTATTTTGTCCTTTATAGGCATTATTAACCTTTGATGGCCGGGTTCTCCCACGTAACCGGTTTCTTTGCCACATAGTCTTTCCACATCATTTTTTTTTTTGGTCTTTTCTCTTTCCACCTAGGACAAATGCAGATACATATACACCACTTTATTTATTTCTTCCCCAAACCCAAATGTTCTTCCCCAAATCAAAACCTTAAGAACCCTAAAAATGGCGCACGACAATTGAGCTTAAATTAGTAACTCATACTTGTAATCCCTTTTATTTTACCTAAAACTACTTACGTAAATGGCGGCCTCGTCCTCGTCCTCCCGTTATAATCGAAGGAGATATTCCAAAGAAGAAATTGCTCGTATGACGCATTGTATTTGTAAGTTCTGTGACAATCCGTACTTTCAGGTCATTTCTCGACACCGTTCATGTCTCATTATTTCAACATTTTAGTAAACTTGGTTTACTTGTTTCAAATTCGCGTAACCTTGGAGGTTTAGCGGCGAATTCATGATCATGACATTCACGTACATTTCATATGGACTATGATTAGTCTACATTTCATTGACATCATGTGCATCTCATTAGTACATGCACGACATTTCATTTCACCTTCAACGCGTAATTTTTATATTTAATAATTTTTATCGCGTGAGTTTTTATTTTGATTAATTAACCCGTTACTTTCAAAAATGATCCCGAGGTATTTTTAAACTTATATTTAGTTCATAAAAACTATATTTTTAGTTTTCCAAGTGTTTCAAATTTATTTGATATTTTAATCGTAAAAGTTTAATTATTACGTCGTTTTCTTAAAAATTTTACGATAATTATTTTATCACCCGATTTTCACGAGGAAAGTATTTTTACAATTTTTTTATCATCTCATTACAACCTATTTTGATTTACTAAAAACTTACTTGTACATTTTCTACATTCTACTTACATTTTCTCACAAAATTCTACAAATAATACACAAATCATGCAAGTTGCAAGTTTTAAAAAAAAAAAAAAAAAAAAAAAAAAAATATATGAAGAGACAAACCCTCCCCAAAAACCGGCCAAGGGGAGGGCTTGCATTAATTTGAAGTATGGTTGTGATTGTTTAAAAAATCTACTCAAACTTAAAGTCTTACTAACTCAATTATTCACTCATTCATTTCACAAACTTTTTCACCTAGTATTATCAAGTTTCTCTCTTCTTTGGAGCTTCACAAAACCGGCCACATAACAAGGTGCCAAGGGATCAAGAGTTTTGCAAAAACAAGTGTATTTTCAACCTAGAACATATCCTTTTCATGGTTTTGAAATAAAAACCAAGGATATTTAAGTTAATCCTTGTTACTAGCACCTCTTCATTTTCACTAGTAAGCATATTCTTATCATTTTCAAGTTCCTTATCATTTTCATATGTTTCCTTTCATTTTTGGAGCTTATATGCATGATATGTGATTTATACCATTTATTTCATGATTTTAGAGTTAATTATATACTTATGGTCATCCTATAAATATTCCCATGGTATTCTTTGGTCTTGATGGTGATTAGGAACCCATGACACCCTAAGAAGGTGTATGGTAGGATTAGATTAGTTTGGAGTTGATTTGAAGGGATTAGAATAGGTTTTGTCCGGGAAAAACTATTTTCGATAACTATATTTTGGTGTTCTGTCCTTAATTTGGATTTCTGGAAAAACCTACAGTTAGTACGAAGTTTTGGCCTTGATATTTAGAAAATATACTTTAAAACGAATCCGTGGCCTTTTGAACGGATAAAAACGGAGTTATAACGAAGCCGTGGTGAATTTTTAAAGTTTGACGACGAAAAGTATATTTTTCTGAAAAATTCAGCAAGCAGTTTTTACACATTTCGGGTCAAAAACGAGCCTTAAGCTTCACAAATTATTTCGACTTCTCAAAAATATATTAGTTTACTTCGATACGAAGCTAAGGACATATTTTACGTAGAAAACGGATTTAAAACGACAAATATATGGCCATTTTCATAAAGTTGACGTAAGTATTAATTTCTGAAAATTTTATTATTTTTGACGTAACAAGTATTTCATTAGCTATATCGTCCATGTTTGCGGCAGTTTTTAACCATGATGCAAAACTTTTTATAACAAAATGTCTTCTAGTAAAATCAAGTTCATCGGCCATATTTTCCAAAACAAAAAGCCGTTTGTCAAGCGGAGTTATAGTGATTTAATTACGGATGTTCAAACATTGGCCGAAAATCATTTTCTGCACAACATTAACAAAAACCACCATCTTTAGCCCTTAATATCTTTATGATCGAGACCTTTTGGACGAAAACCCCTGAACTGAAACTTTTAGATATCGATACAAACTTTCTAAAACCGTCGAGTTCGTTCTCTAACGATCGACGTACACCATTTTACGACTACTTTTCCGGAGTCATTTTTGTTGATTTCATGATTTTTCCGACGACATTGTTTTGCGACGAAAAGTGGTAATTTCACCAAAAATCATTATAAAACCATTGTAGGATGACATTTTGACGTAAAAACATGTAAAGTCATTTTTGAAGGGTCAAGACGTCAAAAGAGTATTTTTCGACGACGAGCAATATTTTCAAACCCGTAAATGGTATAAATAACATACGAAGTGCATGCATAACATTACATTGCAACTCATGACATATCATATCATTGATAATAGGTCCCGGTTGACGCATTACATTAAACCTCAGTGTACTCACTTTTGCCGTTATTCCAGTTTATCCAAGTGAGTTTTCATAGCCCCGTTTTACATGCTTTCGATTATTTTCAAACCCACGGGGGAGAATACATTGCACTACATATTTTTGTACGATACCAAGTATGCTAAATTCATTACATTGCTTAAGTTACCACATATGCCAATTTGAAAGTCCCCATTACTTGAACATGAACCGTTAATCTTTGAAGCGAGGATGAGTGGATAGATCTATCGAGGGTGACGCCTCCATCCGGGTTGGTGAATCCCAACCAGGCAAACGGATGCATTTCATTTGATGGTATTACGGAGTTGTCTGGCAAACACTCTGCAGGGGCATACATTATTGAACAGTCTAGTTTCGGGGTCATGGGCTTAGAGCAATTGTAACATTATTTTTACGTGACTGGATTGTCATGCATAGTCTATACTTGGGTAGTCGTATAAAACATTTACATAAACCTATGATTTCTCACCAACATTATTGTTGACGTTTTTAGCAATGTATTTTCAGGTAACTGAGGCATTCATCATGACATGGTTTAGGGACCTACATTTTGAGTCGCGGCGTCGACTTACATTATGTACATTATGGCACTTATTTCAAAACATCGTTTGGATTTGTAACATATTTGTATTTTCGCAAACTTTGTAAAACTTTTGGGACCGATGTTGTACTCTGAATGTTTTTATGATATATCCAACGATGCGTTTTTAAAACGACACTTTAGGTCGTTCAATATGACTGTGATGTGGTGCTATGACAGTCAATCCCCAGGAATTCCATTCCGCTGCAAAACAGGTAAATTGGGGGTGTGACAGATTGGTACCAGAGCTACAGTTATAGAGAACTAGGTTGCATCATTGACCCTAGACTATAGCTACATTATCATAGCATCTCCTCATTTCATCATAGTACATGTTCATTGTTATCATGCGGATTCACTTACACTTTGTTCGAGATTATTTACATTTATTTCACATCGGTTGTCACAGACATGTCTTCAGATTCTCACCCTATCACCATATCATCGGACTCTAGTTCGGATGATGTTCCAGCTAACCCTAGCATGGATGATGTTTCATCACACTCCACTGAGATCGTATCTTCCATTGGATCTACTCCAGTCTTTCCACCTATCATGACCGACACTGAGACCGAACCCTTCGAGGAGGGCGAAGTTGCACCTACACCATCACGATCGCTATTGATTCACGATAGGATCAGGACAATTTTTATCACTCAGTTGGGACAGATCATACCATTGGGTAGAACTTATAGGCTTAGTCCTAATGAACCTATTTTCTTAACTCACCACAAGGATTTCATCATTATCATTTCGAGCACCATCCGTACCGTCACATCTAATACACGATACTCATACACCTGACTTGCAGCTTGAGAAGCGTGCATGATGTGACACACCATTACCACCTACCACTAAGACTATAGACACTACACCATCTCATAGGGTTGAGGACTGTGAGAGTTCTAGGGCTATTGTTGCTAGACCGCCTACTACTCCTACATTTGAAACACGATTAGACCATCAACAGGAACAGATAATAAGCACCTTTCTAGCTAATGTAATCTTTATCATTTATTATCTCTACGATACATCACTGCTTTACTAGGGGCTAGGCCAACTTTATTCTCGACCAATTAGTAGACTATTATTACTCGATAAGGTTCTCCTATGTATTCTACAAACCATCCAACAAATTTTATTCCAAATTATCCTGCTACTATTTCATAAAATTATTTCATTTGATTTTATTTCGAATTATTTTATCACCATCTCAGAAACGTTGTTTCATAAAGTTTTAAGCAAGTTGTTTTATTATCTATTTATCAATTGGTTTCAGTCATTTTAGCAACTATTTAATATACTCAGACGAAACGATTTTCATGTTACTCTGAAAAATCATTGAGTCATTATCTTACAAAACAAAACGTTGAATACCATCTAAAACTTCGGAGGAACATAATACTATTTCAACAAAAACAAGCATCACATCATTTGTCCTTAATTATACATGGCCTGATCACCTATGTATAATTCAGGAAGAATTATGTCATGGAAGTAACAAGTATCATTTCAAATCTCCTAAAAACAATTCTCATTTAAAAGTAAAGTTTTATAAACCGATAAATCGTGCATAAACATTTCTTTTTGTTAACACTCTAAAGGTGCTTACGCCATTTACCTCTCACTCAACCGATAAGTTAGGATTTGACGAGTGACATTTTAGGAAAGACTTCCTATACCAATTGTGAGGAGGATTTCTCGATACTAGAAAACAATGGAAGGATTTTGGAATTACCAACAAGGACTAGAACTAGGTGGTAGGATGATTCAAAACCCAACAAAAATCTTAAGACATCGCGAGACCTTCCGAACCACTATTTTGGGTTAGAATCCAAACTCTATCATTCCAAAAGTATTAGTTAGACCGAGTTACGAGATTTTAGTACGAAGCAAATACACACGAAGCAACATTATAGGGATATACCAAGTTTTCTAACTGAGATTGTAGAACATTCTGTTAAGCATGGCCTCATCAATAGGTGAACTTCCCTACAATGAGTTTCCCTTAAAGGAAAATTAAGGTTATCGATATAAATTTCCCCTAAGGCATTGTGTCCTCTAGAAATTCCAAGTAACCTCACCTCTATATCAAGAGATGTCACAGGTTTGAACATATCGGACAATCAATGACTCCTCATCTACAAGTGAAGCTAGAACAGACATTCTTTGACATAGTATAAGCGGATATCTATTTTCTTGCTAGCATGATAACAATATTAGTGATGAACTATTTTTGGAAGCACTCAATATCGGAACAAATCTTGGAAGCCAACCACATTAGACATATCATACAATGTCGAATTAGCTAATGGTAGCGTAGTTTGCACCAACACCATTGTTCGCGGTTGCACATCCAATTTTCTTAATCATCCCTTCAACATAGACCTCATACCCGTAGAGCTTGGTAGTTTTGAAGTCGTCATTGGCATGGACTGGTTATCTAAGCATCGCGCGAAGATCATTTGTGATGAGAAAGTTGTTCATCTTCCTTATAATGATGAAACTTTGATTATTCGTGGGGAACGAAGTAGAACTCGACTTAGTATCATATCGAGTATCAAAACGGAGAAGTACATAAAGAAAGGTTGTCTTGCTTTCTTAGCCCATGTAACCGAGAAAAAGTCAGAGGAGAAGCGACTTGAAGATGTTCCTATTGTCCGTGAATTTTCTGAAGTATTTCCCGAGGATTTACCGGGACTTCCACCGGCACGTCAAGTAGAGTTTCAAATTGACTTAGTGCCCGGAGCTGCACCGATTGCACGAGCACCGTACCGTCTAGCGCCATCCGAAATGCAAGAATTGTCTAATCAATTGCAAGAGCTTCTAGACAAAGGATTCATTAGGCCGAGTTCCTCGCCTTGGGGAGCACCGGTCTTGTTGGAGAAGAAGAAAGATGGATCCTTCCGAATGTGCATAGATTATCGAGAATTGAACAAGTTAACGGTGAAGAATCGTTACCCACTCCCCAGAATTGATGACTTGTTCGATCAGTTGCAAGGTTCAAGTATTTATTCCAAGATTGATCTTCATTCGGGTTATCATCAGCTTCGAGTTCGGGAAGAGGATATTCCGAAAACAGCGTTTAGAACACGTTACGGTCATTACGAGTTTCAAGTGATGCCGTTTGGATTGACTAATGCACCGGCGGTATTCATGGATCTTATGAATAGAGTTTGTAAGCCGTATTTGGACAAGTTTGTTATAGTGTTCATCGACGACGTCTTGATCTACTCCAAGAGCAAAGAAGAGCATGAAGAGCATTTAAGGACGATTTTAAGGCTACTTAAGAATGAGAAGTTGTATGCCAAATTTTCGAAGTGTGATTTTTGGAAACTACAAAGTGCAATTTCTTGGTCACATCATTGATAGTCAAGGACTACAAGTTGATTCCGCAAAGATTTAAGCCGTGAAAGATTGGGCTACTCCAACGAATCCTACAGAAATTCGACAATTTCTAGGACTAGCCGGGTATTACCGAAGGTTCATCGAAGGTTTTTCGAAGATAGCGAGACCTTTGACCAAGTTGACACAGAAAAACAAGAAGTATGAGTGGGGAAAGAAACAAGAAACTGCTTTTCAGTTGTTAAAGCAAAAGCTTTGCAGTGCGCCGATTTTAGCACTACCCGGAGGCATTGAGAACTTTGTTGTATATTGTGACGCTTCGCACAAAGGACTTGGGGCTGTTTTAATGCAAAATGAGAAGGTGATTGCGTATGCTTCTCGACAACTTAAGACGCATGAGAAGAATTACACCACCCATGATCTCGAGTTAGGAGCCGTAGTTTTGCGCTCAAGATTTGGAGACACTACCTCTATGGTACAAAGTGCACCGTGTTTACTGACCACAAGAGTTTGCAATACATTCTTGATCAAAAGGAACTTAACATGAGGCAACGTCGTTGGTTGGAGTTACTCAGCGACTATGATTGTGAAATCAAGTATCACCCGGGAAAAGCCAATGTTGTGGCTGATGCTCTTAGTCGGAAAGAGAGGCCTAAACCTTTAAGAGTTCGATCATTGGGAATGACGATTATTTCTCCTTTACCATCGAAAATCCATGAAGCACAAGTCGAGGCACTCAAGGAAGAAAACCGACCAAGTGAAAAGCTTTATGGTATGCCCGAGAACGCAAATGGTTTTGTAAAGAGAGCAGATGGAGTACTATGTTTCAAGGATAGAATGTGGATTCCATTGTATGGCGGAATACGAGAATTGATTATGCATGAGTCGCATAAGTCAAAGTATTCTATTCATCCAGGATCGGATAAAATGTATCAAGATCTTAAGAAGCTTTATTGGTGGCCGAACATGAAAGCGGAAATTGCCACGTACGTTAGCAAATGTCTTACCTGTGCTAAGGTAAAAGTCGAATACCAGAAGCCTTCAGGTTTACTCCAACAACCGGAAATTCCGCAATGGAAATGGGAACGCATTACTATGGACTTTGTTACGAAACTTCCTAAGACATCGGGAGGTTACGACGCCATTTGGGTAATTGTTGATCGCCTTACCAAGTCAGCTCATTTCATACCGATTAGAGAGACTTATTCCATGGAGCAACTCACTAGACTTTATGTCAAGGAAATAGTCTCGAGGCACGGAGCACCAATTTCTATCATTTCCGACAGAGATAGTCGATTCACTTCAAACTTCTGGAATTCATTGCAAGATTCGTTCGGAACTAGATTAGAGATGAGCACAGCATATCACCCACAAACCGACGGTCAAAGTGAAAGGACCATTCAAACATTAGAAGACATGCTGAGGGCATGTGTTATTGATTTTGGAAATGGTTGGGCTAACCATTTGCCATTGATTGAATTCTCGTACAACAATAGTTATCACACCAGTATCAAGATGGCACCATTCGAGGCACTGTATGGTCGTAAGTGCCGATCACCTGTTTGTTGGGCCGAGGTAGGAGATGCACAACTTACTGGCCCAGAAATGGTACGGGAAACCACTGAAAAGATAGTTCAAATTCGTGATCGACTTAGAACTGCCAGGAGTCGACAGAAAAGTTATGCGGATGTTAGACGCAAGGATTTGGAATTTCAAGTGGGTGACAAAGTTATGTTGAAAGTATCGCCTTGGAAGGGCGTGGTACGCTTTGGAAAGCGTGGGAAGTTAAACCCAAGATACATTGGACCATCCAGGATTTTGAGCAGAGTTGGTCCTGTAGCTTATCGTCTTGATCTTCCTCCAGAACTTAGTCATGTACACAACACGTTTCACGTTTCAAACTTGAAGAAGTGTCTTTCGGACGAATCGCTCATTATTCCATTGGACGAAGTTCAGCTTGACGACAAACTCAATTTTGTGGAAGAACCTGTAGAAATCATGGACCGCGAGGTCAAGCAGTTGAAACAAAGTCGTATTCCGATTGTAAAAGTTCGTTGGAATTCTCGTCGAGGTCCTGAGTTCACTTGGGAACGGGAAGACCAGATGCGACGCAAGTATCCACATCTTTTCGCCGACACCGTTACACCTAACAACGATTGAATTCAGGGACTGAATTCCTTTTTGGATGGGCGAATGTGACAATCCGTACTTTCAGGTCATTTCTCGACACCGTTCATGTCTCATTATTTCAACATTTTAGTAAACTTGGTTTACTTGTTTCAAATTCGCGTAACCTTGGAGGTTTAGCGGCGAATTCATGATCATGACATTCACGTACATTTCATATGGACTATGATTAGTCTACATTTCATTGACATCATGTGCATCTCATTAGTACATGCACGACATTTCATTTCACCTTCAACGCGTAATTTTTATATTTAATAATTTTTATCGCGTGAGTTTTTATTTTGATTAATTAACCCGTTACTTTCAAAAATGATCCCGAGGTATTTTTAAACTTATATTTAGTTCATAAAAACTATATTTTTAGTTTTCCAAGTGTTTCAAATTTATTTGATATTTTAATCGTAAAAGTTTAATTATTACGTCGTTTTCTTAAAAATTTTACGATAATTATTTTATCACCCGATTTTCACGAGGAAAGTATTTTTACAATTTTTTATCATCTCATTACAACCTATTTTGATTTACTAAAAACTTACTTGTACATTTTCTACATTCTACTTACATTTTCTCACAAAATTCTACAAATAATACACAAATCATGCAAGTTGCAAGTTTTAAAAAAAAAAAAAAAAAAAAAAAAAAAAATATATGAAGAGACAAACCCTCCCCAAAAACCGGCCAAGGGGAGGGCTTGCATTAATTTGAAGTATGGTTGTGATTGTTTAAAAAATCTACTCAAACTTAAAGTCTTACTAACTCAATTATTCACTCATTCATTTCACAAACTTTTTCACCTAGTATTATCAAGTTTCTCTCTTCTTTGGAGCTTCACAAAACCGGCCACATAACAAGGTGCCAAGGGATCAAGAGTTTTGCAAAAACAAGTGTATTTTCAACCTAGAACATATCCTTTTCATGGTTTTGAAATAAAAACCAAGGATATTTAAGTTAATCCTTGTTACTAGCACCTCTTCATTTTCACTAGTAAGCATATTCTTATCATTTTCAAGTTCCTTATCATTTTCATATGTTTCCTTTCATTTTTGGAGCTTATATGCATGATATGTGATTTATACCATTTATTTCATGATTTTAGAGTTAATTATATACTTATGGTCATCCTATAAATATTCCCATGGTATTCTTTGGTCTTGATGGTGATTAGGAACCCATGACACCCTAAGAAGGTGTATGGTAGGATTAGATTAGTTTGGAGTTGATTTGAAGGGATTAGAATAGGTTTTGTCCGGGAAAAACTATTTTCGATAACTATATTTTGGTGTTCTGTCCTTAATTTGGATTTCTGGAAAAACCTACAGTTAGTACGAAGTTTTGGCCTTGATATTTAGAAAATATACTTTAAAACGAATCCGTGGCCTTTTGAACGGATAAAAACGGAGTTATAACGAAGCCGTGGTGAATTTTTAAAGTTTGACGACGAAAAGTATATTTTTCTGAAAAATTCAGCAAGCAGTTTTTACACATTTCGGGTCAAAAACGAGCCTTAAGCTTCACAAATTATTTCGACTTCTCAAAAATATATTAGTTTACTTCGATACGAAGCTAAGGACATATTTTACGTAGAAAACGGATTTAAAACGACAAATATATGGCCATTTTCATAAAGTTGACGTAAGTATTAATTTCTGAAAATTTTATTATTTTTGACGTAACAAGTATTTCATTAGCTATATCGTCCATGTTTGCGGCAGTTTTTAACCATGATGCAAAACTTTTTATAACAAAATGTCTTCTAGTAAAATCAAGTTCATCGGCCATATTTTCCAAAACAAAAAGCCGTTTGTCAAGCGGAGTTATAGTGATTTAATTACGGATGTTCAAACATTGGCCGAAAATCATTTTCTGCACAACATTAACAAAAACCACCATCTTTAGCCCTTAATATCTTTATGATCGAGACCTTTTGGACGAAAACCCCTGAACTGAAACTTTTAGATATCGATACAAACTTTCTAAAACCGTCGAGTTCGTTCTCTAACGATCGACGTACACCATTTTACGACTACTTTTCCGGAGTCATTTTTGTTGATTTCATGATTTTTCCGACGACATTGTTTTGCGACGAAAAGTGGTAATTTCACCAAAAATCATTATAAAACCATTGTAGGATGACATTTTGACGTAAAAACATGTAAAGTCATTTTTGAAGGGTCAAGACGTCAAAAGAGTATTTTTCGACGACGAGCAATATTTTCAAACCCGTAAATGGTATAAATAACATACGAAGTGCATGCATAACATTACATTGCAACTCATGACATATCATATCATTGATAATAGGTCCCGGTTGACGCATTACATTAAACCTCAGTGTACTCACTTTTGCCGTTATTCCAGTTTATCCAAGTGAGTTTTCATAGCCCCGTTTTACATGCTTTCGATTATTTTCAAACCCACGGGGGAGAATACATTGCACTACATATTTTTGTACGATACCAAGTATGCTAAATTCATTACATTGCTTAAGTTACCACATATGCCAATTTGAAAGTCCCCATTACTTGAACATGAACCGTTAATCTTTGAAGCGAGGATGAGTGGATAGATCTATCGAGGGTGACGCCTCCATCCGGGTTGGTGAATCCCAACCAGGCAAACGGATGCATTTCATTTGATGGTATTACGGAGTTGTCTGGCAAACACTCTGCAGGGGCATACATTATTGAACAGTCTAGTTTCGGGGTCATGGGCTTAGAGCAATTGTAACATTATTTTTACGTGACTGGATTGTCATGCATAGTCTATACTTGGGTAGTCGTATAAAACATTTACATAAACCTATGATTTCTCACCAACATTATTGTTGACGTTTTTAGCAATGTATTTTCAGGTAACTGAGGCATTCATCATGACATGGTTTAGGGACCTACATTTTGAGTCGCGGCGTCGACTTACATTATGTACATTATGGCACTTATTTCAAAACATCGTTTGGATTTGTAACATATTTGTATTTTCGCAAACTTTGTAAAACTTTTGGGACCGATGTTGTACTCTGAATGTTTTTATGATATATCCAACGATGCGTTTTTAAAACGACACTTTAGGTCGTTCAATATGACTGTGATGTGGTGCTATGACAGTCAATCCCCAGGAATTCCATTCCGCTGCAAAACAGGTAAATTGGGGGTGTGACAAGTTCCCAATCTATGAGCAGGTTTCATGGACTCCTGAGAATCCCGGAAGAAGATTCAAAGCTTGTCCCACCCGTGTAAGTTCTAATACACAAATCCATTTTGTTGAGTATTGTATATTGAGTGTATATTTACAAGTCTTTATGTTTTTCTAAAGAATAAAGACAAGAAATGTGAGGTATATGGATTCCTTGATGATGAGTTGCCATCGGAGTACTATAAAGACCTCATGTTCAATCTTCATATGGACAACAAGAAGCTTGAGTCCAACATTGACGCTTTAACTCCGCAAGATGAATCCGAAAAGGTGGTTTCAAACAAGCGTCAAGATGACTTTCCAATGGAAGCTATTTACCAAGAATTAAAGGAACTAAAGTTGAAGGCCAAAGTTTATGACATGTATTTGGTTGGTTGTGTTTGTTTCATGGTTCTTGTTTTCATCTTCGTTGTTGTTATTGTTCTTGTGTCCGTTAGGAATTAGCATCGAGGTTGTGTTTCTGCACGTTCTTGACAAATATTGCCTTATTGTAATATTCTCATGGTCATGGTGAACAAAAGTTAAGTGGTTTTGTATGACTGACAATGGCCATATGCTATTAGTTAATTTTTCTTTCTTTGTTAATGTTAAATGTATTTCGACATGATGGTTGCTTCTTTGTTAATTACAGACTTTGGGCATATTGTATTAGTTATCTGTTTGTGGGCATGATGCTTGTATCTTTGTCACTGATATGTCATTGGTGTCCAGTTACTGCACCAAATGGTTTTTTTTACAACATTTACTTACCAAATGGCCTTTTTCATGTGAAAAAACAAGGATGTGCATAAATGGTGTTCTTTCATAACATAAGATAATGTATCTGCAACAGCAGCATACATTGTTACAACCAGAACACTTGAATGCAAAGTTCTTTACAATGCCCTTCAAGACACAAAATAGGGCTATGTAGTGGCATCAACAGCAGCACTACATGAACTATCTTACACAAGTTTATAGTGGCAATAAGTGCAGCACTATATAAGTTTCAGTTGCTAATAAAAGTAGGCCCTTTAGTGAACAAAATAGGGCTACCTAATTATACATACACATTCATTGTTTGTAGGATTTTGAAGGTTCTACTCTAGGACAATTTCATTGTCCACACTTGAACCTGGTCCTGTAGCTGGTGTAGCTAATTTTTTACCCAAGATTCTTTGACTTGGCAACCTTGGTGGTAGCATTGCAGCTTTGCCTTTTTTTCGTGGTTGTTCCATTTGGTTTGCCTCAGCAGATCTTGTTTGTCTTTCAACAACCTTAGTCGTTCGTCCACCCTTAGAGCAAGCACTTTAGCAATCGTTGATCCTCTTCGACCCCTACATCCTCCTGTCATTCTTCTTGTTTCCACAATCTCTGATTGAGATAATCTCCTAGCTCTTGTCAAAACAGGTCTGGGCATTATACTAGGTCCTCCAACTTGTGATTCTTGTGTACCTATGAACATATACACATAAACTGTACTTCAGTCACGCAGAAGCAAATTACTATAAAGACAGTAAAATGTTTGTCAAATCAACACTACTAACTAAACAAACCCATTGCAAAGTAATGTGAGGTCAAATGTACCTGGTATGTTAGCTTGATTACTAGCTGTTTCAGTTCTGCCAGGCATAGTCTTAGGAATGGGGCCTAAAATCCTTGAAAGATTACTAACATCGGGCCAAAAGTCTATGCCACCAACTGGTTTCATATACTGACTATAGGTACACATGTATCTTTCCTTCCTAAAACAATCAGGTACATACTCCTCTACCATCCTACGGAGTTTAAATATACATGCTATAGCGTGGCAGCAGGGCAAACCTGATAGCTGCCACATTCTGCAAGAGCATGTTCGATTTGGCTCATCAACCTTGAATGCTTCATATCCTTTCCTCACTTCAAAGATGTTACCTCCACAAGAGACTACATGCCAGAACCTGTCAACATTACGACAATTACAAAATGTTATTGACGGCAAGTATAGTCTCAATTTAGAGCCAAATATGAGCATTTGTTTATAGGTATTATTAAAGAATTTATTTACCTTTGTTGATCTTTTGAGTGTTCAAGTATACTCTGAATGTTGGGGCAAATATCACCATTCCATTTATCCATTAGCAGCCGCATGGTATGCATCCTCTCCATAACAATTACTCTCATGGACTCCAACATAGTTATAATCGGTTTGTGTCTTATGCTTACCAAAACAGCATTGAAGCACTCGCTAAACCCATTCTCCACAGCCTCACAGCATACACCTTCTTTGAAAAAAGCCCTTGACCATGTCTTCGGCTCTTTTTTCATCAAGTAATCATGGGCTCTTGGATTAGCTCTTTTTATCTTATCCATCACCTTGTTGTGTAAAGCTGTGTACGATGCTTTTGACGCTGCCCAAAATAGTTGTCGATACTCAACACCAGGAAACTTTTTTCGGAACCCTTCGTAAATATGGCGGGCACATTGTCGATGCTCTGCAAGTGGCATGACCTCCTTCACCGCTTCAATTAGCCCCTGATCCAATTATAAATAAACATTGATAACTATGCAAGGCATCAAATAACAAAAGATGAAACTGAATGAGTAAAACTAGCACACACCTTATGTTGGTCAGACATCAGTGTTAACCCTTGACCAAGTGGAATATCCAAGTCGTCACCCAACAGTTGTAAAAACCAGCTCCAGTTGTCTTTATTTTCTACTGTTACCACAGCCCAAGCAACGGGGAATATGTGGTTATTACCGTCCCTACCCACCGCAGTTAGAATCTCCCCTATGTTTGGTTTCTTTAAAAAACAACCATCTAACGCCAAAATCCTTCTACATCCTGTTTTCCACCCTTCTTTTAACCCACTAAAACACACATAAAACCGGTCAAAGTATGTCTTTTCATCAGGATTTACTGTGACTCCTACCTTAACCGTACTACCTACATTTGAGTCCACCAAAGCCTTACCATATGATCTTAGTAAACCATAATGGTCCTGGATAGTTGCGTCCCTATCATTAAGAGCATATGTCCTAGCATTACGACATTGGGTACGGCTAACGTAGCACTTATATTTTCATAAGACCAGTTCTTGTAAGTTAGTGATTGTAATATTTGGATTCATCCTAATCTTATCTCCAAACTGCCTACCTATCCACTTAAAGTTAACCAACCTACCGTAATGGAAGCTACGAACGCAAGTGTGATTATCTACCAAAGATATAACCTGAAATGTCTTCTCTGATTTGAGCATCTTGCCGTAACACCTCCACGGGCATTCACAATTCCCAGCCTTCTCTGAAGGGTACTTTTTGTACGAAGTCTGTTTTCCTACCGACGGATCCCTTAGAGTCTCCTTTCGTTGTCCACATTTTGCTATAACCTTTGTCTTCGTGCTCCTCTCGAACCAAAGTGAGAAACCATTAGCAACTGCGTAGTATGTTAGGCACTCCTTGAAACTGTCAGCATCCGGAAATTGTTGCCCAAGCTGCAAACATAAATTGTAATTAGTTATAAGCAACATAAACATACTGAAATGGTAATCTTTGATAAACGTAAAAGTGAAAAGGTATATTGAAATGGATTACACTTGGTTTTTTCAATCTCCAGTGTGTCTCGGAATCGTAAATTGGGTACTTGTCATCCTTGTTAGGCTTCTGTAGAGCTGCAAAGGGGTCGGTTATTCCAGCACCTTTGCCTTTAATGTCCTTCAACAAGTGTGACATATACTTTTCATGTTCACGAACCAACGGTCCTAAACCAGTTGGGCCATCTCCAAGCACATGATCTTGTTCTGTTTGATCGGCATCATCCTCGTTTTCTTCGTCCACAGCTTGGTCGTTCTGCTCGTCGGAAGAAATGTTATTGGAATTTTGTCGCATCTTTCTTAGCTTAATAACCTCGTCCTCTCCATTGCTCAAGTAATCGTACGACTTATCAGATTCCACCTCAGACTCGTAAGACTCATACACAGAAGAATAATGTGCAGAGTTACCCTTGTTTTTTGCACTTTCACCTTCTGAGTTAGTGTCATAGTATTCATCAATGTCGGTGTCACCTTCAGAATCTGATGAAGCAGACCGATTCATGTTCTCTGTAATGACTATACCTTTGGTTGCACGGATACTGGCACGGGTATAGGCAGTCTTCTTAGCTATTTTTTTTGCGTGTCATGACAGACTTACCCTTATCAAGTTTCTTCTGCCTTGCAAGCACGGCATCTGATAAGTCACCATCTGACGCACCATCCATTTGCAACCCATCTGTATCATTACGCACGGCTGTATCAGTCTCCGGAAGTATTTCGTCGTCCACATTAATGTCAGTGTCGCCAACCATTTGATTATCGTCAGCCCTTACAAAAGTGTAACAACATAAATCATTAGTAGGCATACAATATATAATAAAAACAAAACAATATTATAACAACGTGTATTCATCGATACCTATTAGTGTCCAAAGCCATATCAATCTCCTCAACACTGACAAGTATACTAGTTTCCATATGCTTATGACAACCCTCGTTCTCCAACGACATACCTGTTTCAACACCAACGTTTTCGACTACATTATCAACTACAACGTTGTACTCCCTATAGACCTCTTCTTCAGTTAGCATAGGATAATCATACGTAAAGTCATCGTCCGCATTATAAACTCTAGTGAAGGTAACCTTACCGTCAAAATCCTTTCTAAGTGGTCTGTCTTTTACCGGAGGAGACCTTAAATAAGGTGACTGTGCTTCTTCCTCAGCCCACGCAACCAACTCCTCACAAGACATATTCCCAGCATCTTTTTTCAACTTATTATGTTTCTTTCTTTTTGACGTAACTTCTGAGTCTGAACTATCTAGTCTTAGGTTTCCGTGGTAATAGGGTGCTAAGTTTTGTGGGGAATGAGCAACAAACAACTCGACTATCTGAAATTGTTTAGCTTGCTCATATAAATACACAACATCTGCATCCCTTTCAATTATCTTTAAACCACCAGTGTCTATGTCTAATGTAGGAATGCACATGTATAGAGCCCATATGTTATTCTTAATCTTTGCAACTAAGATATCTAACAGAGGGCTACACTTAATCCTATCTTTTGATGAGGCCTCCATTATAATCTCCCTACCATAATCGTACCTTAAAGGGTCAAACATAAATACACCATTATAGTGTATTTTGAAGACCACATCTTGTGGTACTTCCATGAAACCAGTATAACTTGAAAAAAAATTAAAAAACCCTAATTGGAATAAGCCCTAAATAAGAAATAGTTTTTTATTATAACCTAGCACAAATCGGGTAATAAAACATTAAATATGAAGACGGAATATACCTTTTGTCTATCCAATTTGGGGAAAGAGACAAGCAATTGATTAATGTGTGTGGATTAGGGTTTCAGAAGTGTTTTGGGGATCTTGGATAAACTGTAAGTGTCAATCCTTATAATGGATAAGGAAATCCACTTTGGATGTACTTGTAATCTTGAAATCGTCCTTGTTTAATGTAAACCTCGTACCTCGTCGTACGGCATCTTCCACATGTGCAAGAACGAGGTCAACGTATGTCTTTCGAATGGCTGTCGACATCAAAGGAGGCTCAAGGGAAGTTCAAGGCTGCTGTAATAGCAAGTGTTGGTTCGAAAGGGCGGTTGGTTGTCGTGGGTTTTGATCCTTCTTGCTGTCGTGGGTTGCTAGGGCTGAAAGGAGTATTGGTTGTTTTCGTCGTAGTCTTGTGTCCTCTATTCTTTTCACGCCATCAAGGTAATACCATCACCAAGTCTCTTTGACTCTTGTTTCTTGAATTCTGTCGTGGGTATGCCATGAATTGCATGCATGAAAATCAAACTTGACCACCACATATAATAACAATAACTTGATGCATGGAAACCTAAGAATACATGTTAGTAATAAAGGGAATAAACGTGAATCCGACCACAACGAATCTGTTTGAACATCTACATATGTCGACCCATATACATGCACATGTAAATCTGTTTTGGACCTTTAATAATTCAACATGTTGATGTTTTATATTGAATTGGTGTCGTGAGGTCTTGAACTGCCTTAGAATCTCATATACACGCCTTAACGCAAACACATAAAATGACCATTTTAATCACATGAAATCTGGTTTTGTTTTTTTACTTGTCGAATGGGAAAAGGGACATATAAACCTCGATAGAATCTGTTTTGATCTATTACATACTCGACACATACATGATGTAAATAACAAGTTAAGAAGAGTCATGTGTAATAATAAACTATGAGTTCGTAAAAGGCTTGGGGTCGACTTCATTCTATTTTGATCTTTATGCCTTCTCGTTATTCTTCCTGTTTTGGATCTTTGACCTCTCATTTACATGCTAGTATTCTGTTCTAAAACTTAATCTATGTTGTGAAGTTAACTTGTGCATGTTTTGGAAACGGGAAACGCCGGGAAACGCGGGGAAACGCCGGAGAAACTTTCCCTGGAAAGTGAAAACGTTTCTTTAAAAGGGATACGCTGATCCTTATCTAGGAAACGTTTGGGGAAACGTTTCTGGCCCAAAAAGTGATGTTTCCTACGATAGATCTGAAAATGAGGTAAAAGAGATAATTTTTCGGCGACTGCTATTGTGGTGGTGAAGGTACTCTGTTGAAGGTGAGAAGATGTAAAAGAGATGCATGTTTACGAGGTGTAGGAATATAAAACAAAGCAGTACTATTACTTTCAATAAAATACATTATAGTGTACTTGTACTTTATATATTTCTATTCTTTTTCTGTATATTTAAGATATACTCCGTATAAAATACTCAACTATCCATGTTGGTTTTTTCTGTTAGCTAAAATACAAAATTTATATCATGAAGGTTATACTTTCAAGTTTCAAATAGACCTATCAATTTACAAATGATTTAACATGGTTTTCTAGTCACGTTATTACTATATTATGTTATTTTTGTAAAAACTACCAGGTACATAATTATTATACCATAAGTAATTGATGTTTTTTTTACTTAAATGATTTTTGGGAAGACAATTTGATGCTTTAGAGTTTTTAATTGATAATTATGAGTAATATTTGTTTGAATTTTTGAATTGTGTATAATTATTTTTGGAAGACAATTTGCCACATACTAAAATATTATAAAATACATAGACGTTTCCCCGCCGTATCCGTTTCTTGAATTTTAAGATGTTGCCGTTTCCCGGTACCCGTCCCCGTCCCCGTCCCCGTTCCCGTTTCCGTCCCCGTGCAACTTAGGGTATGGATGCAAACTGTTTCCAAAATAATGTATGGTCTTGTGATGAAGAATCATGTTATTAGCATATGAAGCGTGTAAATTTTAATGTAGTTTCTAAAAGAATGAAGTACATGTAAGGTCTTACGAGGGGTATGTTTGAGGGCGATCGCGGGAAAATTGGTTGGGTTATTCGGTGTTTCAAAAGTATGTCGGGATAGTCAAGCTGGGGGTTAATCATAATATATATTTGCTAGGTCGTGAATGTTAATTGTTTGAACCGCGAACGAGCTTGAATATTGATCGAACATGCATATGGAGTCTTGTGGGGGTAACTTCGAGGGTGATCGCGGGATTTATGGTTGAGTCTTTTGGAGTTTTGAAAGTGTATCGGGAGAGTCGAGTCGGGAGTGATTCATAAAGCATTTTTACTTGGTCGTAGATGTTAACCGTTTGAACCGCGATCGAGGTTGAAGTTGGCATGTCGTGTAAAAAAATAAGAAATAATAAAAACACTGTACGAATGGTTATCGCATGTTATTAGTTATGAAATATTTCACTTTTAACCCTCATCTTTCAATGTTGTCGCATACAAACCTTGAACTATATTGAAATGACACAATAAACCCTAAACTTTGAGATATTTATCATGCGAACCCTATACTTTGAAGTATGATCTAATAAAGCCTTAAAATAGGATATTGTCATATTAAATATTTAATTTTGCCATTTAGCATTTGTAACCCTTAAATTTGGCTAATTAATGATTATTACCCTAAAGTATTTTAATTTCGTCCATTACTAAAAATGAGAATACACTTATAACTCTAAAAATATTAATACGATTGATCCCTTATGACTTAAATGAGCTAATAAGTATTTATACGAATCGTAATCCATGTAGATTCGTTGGAGGAGACGTGACGTTGTGTCTTCGTGTTCATTCATTTGTTTGCTTTCCTTTCATTGGTGTTAAGGTACATATATTCTATCCCTTTTTAGTAGGGGTTTCTCACGACTTTCTGATCCTTCGACTTTGTTTCGCTTATGGTATTCCATTGCTATGATTCCTTTGCTATTGACCCTCTGATATTGAACCTTTGCTATTGACCCTCTGATATTGAACCTTTGATGTGGACCTTCTAATTCTGAACCTATGCTATGAACCTTTGATATTGAACCATTGCTATGAACTTCTGAATTGTGAACCATTGATATTGAACCTTTGATTATGATGACTTATATATTGCTACACTGTGGACCTTTTGCTTTGACCTGTCAGTTTGATACCCGAGCCATTAACTAGGCATGGGGGTTCCATGTCCGTGTCATTGATGCACCAATGGCATGACTCTAGTGTGGTTGATTGATGCTCCACACCGTCCCTATTCTGTATTGATTATGCGCGTTTTGGATATATATTGTATGGCCACTTTTGTTCTGCAGGGGCGTATGGATGCATCCTAGATTCGTACTGTACTGTTACTATTATATATACTGTATTAGTGATGTGGTACGTGTGTGCAATACACCCACTCGCATATTGGGAGCTGATCACTCCACTGGCTACTTGAGGTCTCCCCTCCTACTGTATTGGTATTCGGAGGTCACCCCTCCGAATACAATGGTTACTATTGGATATTGGACTGCTATTGCTACTATTGAATGTATTGTATTGTATTGTTGGCTCGTGGTGGATTACTGACCCTTTTCCTTGTTTCCTTTACCCTGAGCTATATTGTTACTCTTCATTCATTGCCTATTGTACTTATCTTGACTTCAGTTCCTCATAATTGCTATTCTATTGTTATATCTGTTCACTAGGCTTTTTAAGCTCAACCGTGTTTTTTTTCCTGTGGCAGGTTATTAAGCTAGGAGCTGGGGGCTTTTCTTGGGATTTGAGAGTAGGATGCTGAGTGTGGAATGACCCTAGTCATCTTTAGACCTTGATACCATTGCTACTTATTTTGGAGATTTAGACATTGTTATTTTTTCTTTTCATTTGGACATCTTTTGGAACTTTTGTATTGTTCAAGTCATGTTGACTTGATTTTCATTGTTTATTTATTTAAGACATCTGCTGTTTGATTTATGTTCATTGTGTATGCTTTGATATGACACCATACTGTGATACTTCTACCCTTATCGGGTTGGGGTGTTACAATTATGGTATCAGAGCCAGGTTTACGACTTGTAGTCAGGACCTGTGACATATGGACCCTAGTATTTGACCCGTAGAGCTTTAGTTTGACCTGTGAGGACTTGGGTAGACATTAGGCTTCCGTTTGTTTCAATCTTTTCTGATTCTTTTGATTTTCGTCTAGGTTTGACTTCGATTTTCTTTTGTCTTCGCTGATTCAACCTTCTTCTTTTCGCGTTTTGTTATTCTATTTTCGCGCATTCATTTATCGATCATTTAGATGGAGACTACTCGTGGAGTCGAAGGTGATGGTACCGACCCTATGTTGCTGCAACAGTTTCTGAGCTGGAGAGGGTCGTGAAGCAGAAGCCGCACCGACTGCAATGCTGCTGGAGACATCAAGATGCTGCTGGAGGGAGCTGGACGAATCAACCAGAGGCGCAAAGACGGAGACAAAATTCAACTGGTGGACACTTGGAAGAAGTATGAGCAGAAGAAGTATGACCGGCGTACTTTAGTCATGTGGTGAAACTACTACCAAGATTCGGGCATATTGTGGCCAACAGTCCAACCGTTGAGATGCTGAGGAGATTTGTCTGCTTCATATGATTGGGTGCGTTTGGATGATGGAGTCCTATGGTTTGATTCTTCGGTATTACTACGACCTCGCGTTGTGTTTTAAATCCCTTGAATAAATTATGTTCTCTTTGAATGATCTACGTTCTGTATAAATTCTGTGTATGTTGGATGATTGTTTTATTTTGGAAGATTTGACGAACTGTGGAAGACCTAATGCTATCTCCGACGTGTTTCAGTTTGATGGTACTTGCTATGTTCCGTTACGTTCCTTATATGTTCTGCTCCTCTGATTTCGAATTCGTTAGTGATGATTGTTTCGGACCAACCTTAAGATGTAGAATGGACCGTTAGGTGATTGATAGGATGATTTCACGACTTGAGATAAAGGTGTTGGTATTATGACGCTTGGCCAACGTGATAATATTTACATCATATGACGTACCCTCATTGTGATCATAGGATATTTCGAGGAGTGCCTTAGAAGCTTAGAATTTTGGCACCTGATTAAGATTGTCTGAGTTTAGCAAGACCTTGGGATCATTCTGCCTACACGTTTAATCTACCTTCATCGTGATGCGATTTGATACGTTTGAATTCTCGGCAAGCGTTCATCTCTGAAAAGTTCCTGCCATTTGATCTCTGTTACCCTCATTTCGTTTGTAATCTGGTATGTCTCTGCTTGTTTTCATTCGCGTTCACTTCAATTTTTGAGGACGAAAATTTTTCTTTTAGAGGGGAGAGTTGTAAAACCCTAAAATCGTAAACGCGTTGAATGACCATAATACCCCTAAAATCAAAATTTCGTGAAATCAAACGAGCTCGATAATTTCGTTGGATAGTTAATCTATAATGTTTATACGAGACATGGAAGAATAAAACTTACATTAACTTACAAATAAGAATATAACACATTAAAATGTTACATGGCTAGATAAAATACATGTTTAATAAATTAAATAAAAGGTGACACAAGCTAATATGGTAAGTAAATTAGAGTTGTGATCTGGTCCACTAATTCCTCTTTAATCGGCCAAAAAAAACGCCTAAGTCACACCCCATATATCCTCCAAAAATAACTCATTCTTATCACAATATATCCCACTTTTTCCTCTCAAAATAACACACGCTTAAAACCTAATTCTTCTAAGAACAAAGTGACAGCAATATCACCTTCTTGCCCATTTCCTTGCTGTCGACATCAAAGGAGGTTCAAGGCTGCTGTAATAGCAAGTGTTGGTTCGAAAGGGCTGTTGGTTGTCGTGGGTTTTGATCCTTCTTGCTGTCGTGGGTGCTAGGGCTGAAAGGAGTATTGGTTGTTTTCGTTGTAGTCTTGTGTCCTCTATTCTTTTCACGCCATCAAGGTAATACCATCACCAAGTCTCTTTGACTCTTGTTTCTTGAATTCTGTCGTGGGTATGCCATGAATTGCATGCATGAAAATCAAACTTGACCACCACATATAATAACAATAACTTGATGCATGGAAACCTAAGAATACATGTTAGTAATAAAGGGAATAAACGTGAATTCGACCACAACGAATCTGTTTGAACATCTACATATGTCGACCCATATACATGCACATGTAAATCTGTTTTGGACCTTTAATAATTCAACATGTTGATGTTTTATATTGAATTGGTGTCGTGAGGTCTTGAACTGCCTTAGAATCTCATATACACGCCGTAACGCAAACACATAAAATGACCATTTTAATCACATGAAATCTGGTTTTGTTTTTGTACTTGTCGAATGGGAAAAGGGACATATAAACCTTGATAGAATCTTTTTTGATCTATTACATACTCGACACATACATGATGTAAATAACAAGTTAAGAAGAGTCATGTGTAATAATAAACTATGAGTTCGTAAAACGCTTGGGTCGACTTCATTCTATTTTGATCTTTATGCCTGCTCGTTATTCTTCCTGTTTTGGATCTTTGACCTCTCATTTATATGCTAGTATTCTGTTCTAAAACTTAATCTATGTTGTGAAGTTAACTTGTGCATGTGGTCGATTGGGATAAAAAGGTATGGATGCAAACTGTTTCCAAAATAATGTATGGTCTTGTGATGAAGAATCATGTTATTAGCATATGAAGCGTGTAAATTTTAATGTAGTTTCAAAAAGAATGAAGTAGGGTATGTTTGAGAGCGATCGCGGGAAAATTGGTTGGGTTATTCGGTGTTTCGAAAGTATGTCGGGATAGTCAAGCCGGGGGTTAATCATAATATATTTTTGCTAGGTCGTGAATGTTAATTGTTTGAACCGCGAACGAGCTTGAATATTGATCGAACATGCCTATGGAGTCTTGTGGGGGTAATTTCGAGGGTGATCGCGGGATTTATAGTTGAGTCTATTGGAGTTTTGAAAGTGTATCGGGAGACACTACAACAATCGGACGGACGGGCGAGGAGGTTTTCTCCGGGGACACAAAGTCCCCGGCAAAAGTCGCTAAATGACAAAATTGAATATGACGTGGCACATGAATTCGCTGACTTGTTACGAAATTTTCAACGCAGGCTTTCCGCGGGGACAAGTCCCCGGTAAAAGATATTTTTGATTTTCATGAAATTTTGACCGGATAGTCAAAATTCAACCCGACGTTTCTCCGGGGACTTGTCCCCGCGTAAAGTATTTTCAACATTTACCAATAATTGGGCATAGTCAATAGCGTGGTAATTATACGCGGGAAAATTCCCGCCAAACCTTTTGCCGGGGACATGTCCCCGGTAAAGCCTTTATCAGAGTAATTACACATTATATACCATATCTTATCCTCAAATTTCTTATCTTCACATATCCTCAAAACCATCATATCTTATCTTCACAAATTTCTACCATATCTGATCTTTACACAAATTTCAAAATCTATGATGGAGCAATTTAATCCTTTTATGTGTTCTTGTGGAGCAGGAAATATAAGATTAAGAACATCACATAAAGATTATTCATCTGGACGACAATATTATTCATGTCCTCTGTCAAAGGTGAACAATCATACATTTCCTATTTATGTAAATATACAAATTATTAGGTTGTAATATCTTAAAATTTTCTTATTATGTAACAGCCCAGAAAAGATAATGGATGTGGATATTTTATGTGGAGGGATGCATTTGACGAGTACTTAAGAACAATCTCTGCACCAACAGAGTGCTCGAGCTGCCATGAAAAAAGATCTTAGGATAAGCTTGCTGGAAACACAAAAACATGTGCTAGAGACAAGAATAAGGGTGCTTGAGGCCAAACTTGAAATGGCAACGATTCCTGACGACCACGCATGTCAGTCGGATGCATTACTTCGTGAGCTGTTAAGTGACATGGAAAATCTTCGTATGTAGTAATAGTAGTAGTAGTAGTAGTTGTTGTTGCTGCTGCTGCTGTTGTTGTTGTTGTTGTTGTTGTTATTGTTGTTGTTGTTGTTGTTGTTCTTGTTGTTGCTAATCAAAGTAGTAGTTGTTCTTGTATTTGTTGTTGTTGTTGTTGTTGTTGTTGTTGTTCTTGTTGTTGCTATACTTGGTCGTTTAACATGATACGTATACCAATAGCTCATATACTTGGTCGTTTAACATGATACGTGTACCGTAGCACATATACTCGCTCGTGTAACATGATACGTCTACCATAGCACCTATACCCGGTCGTTTAACATGATACGTATACCATAGCACCTATACTCAGTTGTTTAACATGATACGTCTACCATAGCACCTATACTTGGTCGTTTAACATGATACGTATACCATAGCACATATACTCGCTCGTTTAACATGATACGTATACCATAGCACATATACTCGCTCGTTTAACATGATACGTATACCATAGCACCTATACTCGGTAGTTTAACATGATACGTCTACCATAGCACCTATACTTGGTCGTTTAACATGATACGTATACCATAGCACATATACTCGCTAGTGTAACATGATACGTATACCATAGCACCTATACTCGGTCGTTTAACATGATACGTATACCAATAGCACCTATACTCGGTCGTTTAACATGATACGTATACCATAGCACCTATACTCGGTCGTTTAACATGATACGTCTACCATAGCACCTATACTTGGTCGTTTAACATGATACGTGTACCAATAGCACATATACTCGCTCGTGTAACATGATACGTATACCATAGCACCTATACTCGGTCGTTTAACATGATACGTATTCCATAGCACCTATACTCGGTCGTTTAACATGATACGTATACCATAGCACCTATACTCGGTCGTTTAACATGATACGTCTACCATAGCACCTATACTTGGTCGTTTAACATGATACGTGTACCAATAGCACATATACTCACTCGTGTAACATGATACGTATACCATAGCACCTATACTCGGTCGTTTAACATGATACGTCTACCATAGCCCTTATACTTGGTCGTTTAACATGATACGTATACCATAGCACATATACTCGCTCGTTTAACATGATACGTATACCATAGCACATATACTCGCTCGTTTAACATGATACGTATACCATAGCACCTATACTCGGTCGTTTAACATGATACGTCTACCATAGCACCTATACTTGGTCGTTTAACATGATACGTGTACCAATAGCACATATACTCGCTCGTGTAACATGATACGTATACCATAGCACTTATACTCGGTCGTTTAACATGATACGTCTACCATAGCACCTATACTTGGTCGTTTAACATGATACGTGTACCAATAGCACATATACTCGCTCGTGTAACATGATACGTATACCATAGCACCTATACTCGATCGTTTAACATGATACGTATACCATAGCACCTATACTCGGTCGTTTAACATGATACGTATACCATAGCACCTATACTCGGTCGTTTAACATGATACGTCTACCATAGTACTGATACTTGGTCGTTTAACATGATACGTGTACCAATAGCACATATACTCGCTCGTGTAACATGATACGTATACCATAGCACCTATACTCGGTCGTTTAACATGATACGTCTACCATAGCACCTATACTTGGTCGTTTAACATGATACGTATACCATAGCCCATATACTCGCTCGTTTAACATGATACGTATACCATAGCACATATACTCGCTCGTTTAACATGATACGTATACCATAGCGCCTATACTCGGTCGTTTAACATGATACGTCTACCATAGCACCTATACTTGGTCGTTTAACATGATACGTGTACCAATAGCACATATACTCGCTCGTGTAATATGATACGTATAGCATAGCACCTATACTCGGTCGTTTAACATGATACGTCTACCATAGCACCTATACTTGGTCGTTTAACATGATACGTATACCATAGAACATATACTCGCTCGTTTAACATGATACGTATACCATAGCACATATACTCGCTCGTTTAACATGATACGTATACCATAGCACCTATACTCGGTCGTTTAACATGATACGTCTACCATAGCACCTATACTTGGTCGTTTAACATGATACGTGTACCAATAGCACATATACTCGCTCGTGTAACATGATACGTATACCATAGCACTTATACTCGGTCGTTTAACATGATACGTCTACCATAGCACCTATACTTGGTCGTTTAACATGATACGTGTACCAATAGCACATATACTCGCTCGTGTAACATGATACGTATACCATAGCACCTATACTTGGTCGTTTAACATGATACGTATACCATAGCACCTATACTCGGTCGTTTAACATGATACGTATACCATAGCACCTATACTCGGTCGTTTAACATGATACGTATACCATAGCACCTATACTCGGTCGTTAAAAGTAATTAGATTAGTTTTATAATTTTTAGGTTTAATTTAATTATATAATTTTATAATTTATTATTACTTCTAATTATTAAAAATGAAAGTTTTAATATTATAAGTAAGCCTTTTCCCGGGGACATGTCCCCTGTGAAAGTTTTGGGCTAAATTTTCATTTCGCTTCGCACTTTTTGCTTTATCCCGCCATAAGTTTTGCCGGGGAGGTGTCCCCGGTAAAGGTCTTGCAAGAAGACAAATAAAACTTTCACCGGGGAATTGTCCCCGGCAAAAGGTGAAAAGAAATATTAACCTCAATTATTAGCAGATCTGGTCTCACTCGGGGAAAAAAAATGAAAAAAACCCTTCTTCCTCCTCTCAACTCACCACCACAGCACCCTGCTACTCTCACACCACCACCACCACTGCTACTCTCACACCACCACCACCACCACTGCTACTCTTCCCTATACACTCGCACCACTGTGCACCACCTCCATTGCTACTCTCAACCCTCTAATTGTTTAATTCTTTTCTCAAACCCTCTCATTGTTTAATTCTTTCTCTTCCCCTCTACTCTCACAATATCCGAGACCGAGACCAGTTACACATTTTTTTTTAATTTTGCTAATTTTTAATTTTGCTAGTTTTTTTATTTTCGTTATTTTTATTTTTCTTATAATTGTTGTTATTTGTTAATTGTGACCAACAATAACTGTGAGCCGAGACCGAGCCGAGACCACAACCGTGAGCCGAGACCAAAAGGTATGTTTATTATTTTTTTTGTTCATTTTTTTTAGCGGGGACATGTCACCGGCGAAAGTTTATAGCTCCCTATTTTTGAATATATATGTATTTTTTTAGCTTCCTGTTAATATGAGTAGGGTATAGCTCCTTTATAGTTATTGCTGTTAAATGACAAATTTGCCCTCTAAAAGTATAAGGCTTCACTGCAACGCAAATAGGACACAAGCTGGAAGTTGTAGTAGATCGATAATAAATCACCGTTCAACAAAAAATTACCATCCACTTTGCAGCTTAGACGTATCAACTTGGTTCACGGATTAAGTACTATCTATATCAACTGGCTTAATCATAAATTTTGTTATTCCAAAACCGGATGAAGTTACTGATCAAGCATGGCAGCTACTTTCCATATTTGTGTCCACTATCTCTGAGTGAGACTTTGATTGCTCCGGCTATGCCGAGTACTACTGCTAGAGCTGGTGGGATTTTCTTGCCTATTATCAAGTCTTTGTCTCTTGCGGCTGGGAGTATGCCTAATGATCCATCTGCGAAGAAACTTGGGTCAGTTTTGAAGGGTAACAAACAATTAGATCTGCATGATTTACTTATTAGGTCTTAGTTTATGGGTATCATACTTCCATGTCAAATAACTTAATCACTATCGTTATTCATGTGTTGCCATTAGTTTTGATATAATATCTGCTATACCTCAACGTGATACATGCCTATCTGAACCTGCAAGATAACTCCTTGTCACCATTACTGTTTATTGAACATGTTCTCTTGGACTTGACATATCAATCCAGTGTTATCTTGGACTTGACATTGAAGAAGTGATCAAGCAAACCATTGGTGTGTCCGGCTCCATTGGGGTGCGTTTTGCTTGTTTATTTCCTGCACCAAGAGTGCGTTTGTAGCTGCTGAATTCAGCCTCTAAAGGGGTCATTTGCCCGCTGAATTTCCAGGTTATAAAGGGGTTGTTTGCCCGCTGATTCTCAGGTCATAAAGGGGCCGTTTGGCCGCTAATTTTCAGCTCATAAAAGGGTCCATTTGCCCGTTGTTTGACAGCCCAGAAAGGGGTGTTTTGATCTAGTTTCTTTAAGTGTTTTGCCGGGGACATGTCCAACTTGAGATTGCTTTATGTGTCGCTCTAAGAATGAAATAGTGTTTTGCCGGGGGCGTGTCCATTTGCCCGCTGTTTGACAGCCCAGAAAGGTGTATGTAGTTAACAGTGCTCCATTTATAAGTGTCACTTTAAGATATTGATTGGGCATATGTAGGATTGTAGGCTACCTGTTTATGCTGTATGCGTTTTTTACTAGTACTAGTATTGTTATCACTTTTATTCTAAGAACTCTCTTGTGCAACTCTTCCAGGTGAAAAATGATATGGTTTAATAAAAAGAAAGAAAAAAGACCAGCCCGACATTGTTTGTTTGTTTATTTATTTATTTAATTATATATATGTTTCTTCACTAATTTGTATGTTCGTTTAACAGATGGCAGATGTTGTAGCTAGGTCTCACGGTGGCGACGGAGGTAATTCGCCACCTCGTGGTCCCTCGAGGAGGATAGGCAGCAATTGCCAGCGTAAGAATTTCTGAATTATTTTTCACTAAACTATATTTGATTACATGTTATTTTAAATTGATAAAATGTTATTTTATGTCATCATCACTTGAATTTGATTACTTGTAGGCTCTAAATCAAAAGCTGCAGACCCAAACGCCAAAATTGGGAAAGGCGGTAAGGTGGTGCGTGGTCCCACGAAGAACACGGCACTGAAGGCGAAGAGGGCACTGGATGGTCGTCCTGTGTCGATCGAATTTCGGCCCAACCCGGAGGGGTTTTGGACACACGTGGGCCCTCACTCTTCTTGGTTCTCCAACTATGTTGGGGAGGTGTTACGGGACTCGATTCCCATGTATTGCGAGTCATGGGCTAAGGTTCCCGAATCGGCCAAGTCCCACATCCATGAGTATCTACACGTAAGTTTTTTTTTTTAACCTTTATTTAAATTTGTATATTTATTCAAACTTGTTTGTTTATTTAAAACTTGTATATTTTTTTATTTATATTTTATTGAAGCACTACTTTGATCTGGACACACACCTTGCTGGCCCGAATGGAGATAAGATTGTTGACAATATCGAATATTATCTCCAAAAACGATACGACGACAACAAATATCGGTACAAAAATATAACTTTACGGCCGCAGGTGGGATGGAGAAAATTGAGGAGATAAAAAGAAAGCGTCCAGAGAACAAGACGCCAGAGGATTGGGATGCGTTGGTAAATTTCTGGATCGACACTTTATAATAATAATAATAATTCATTTATATAATAGTTTTTATAATTTAAAATACACAGGTTAAGCTTTGGACAGACCCCAAGAAGCAGAAGATCTCAGAGGTGAATCGACAAAACCGAATGGCGAACACGAGCTCTAGCCTTCACGGATCTCAGTCGTATGCTGCTATTCGCCATAACTTCGTAAGAAACTATTTAATAATTTTATTTATATATATACATGGTGTTTGGTGTGTCGTTATTGATTTTATTTCTAAACAGTTGACCAGCGAGGATGACGCGGGGGTCGGAGAAGACTTGATAGAGCTTTACCGTCTGAACCATACGAGGGGCGATGTCTTTGAGTCCTCGTTATCTGAGGCTAGATATGTAAGTATAATTTATTTTCAAAGTCACCCGTTTTGATGATATATAATGCATCACGACTTATATATTACTTTTCTTGTTTTTTTGTAACTAAACAGAACAAGATGTTGCGGATGCGGGAAGAGAGCACCTCCGATGGGACTCGCATGACTGACCGTGAAATTTTGCTTACCGTGATTGGTGGTAAGAAGTGCGGTCATATTCCTGGTGTAGGTCAGGTCTTACCCGGCGGTGGAGTGAAGAAGACCTTTAGCACCTCCCGACCTCGTGATGCAGCGGATGTGTCCTCACTGCGGGAAACAGTGCAGAAACAGACCGAGGAGCTCGCTACACAGAGGACTCAAATGGAGCAGGTCATGGATTTTGTGAGGTCATTCCCGGCTTGGCAGGAGCGAATACAGTCCGCCCCGGGATCAAGTGCTACTCCACCAGGTGGGTCAAGTGCTACTCCAGCAGGTGGGTCAAGTGCTACTCCACCGGGATCTGGAGAGGGTGGGTCGGGATCTCGTGCTACTCCATCCGGCGAGTCTAGAGATACCGGGGACGGTAATGGGGGTAGTGGGGTTTGAGATGCCGATTTATGTTACTTTAACACATTTTGGATACGTTTGTACAGAATAACATGGATTATTATATCGTTTATGTGCTAGGATTCCCGTAAATGGATTATACGTATAGTTTTGGACCATTTAGGATTCCCGTAGATGATCATGCGTTAACGGTTTAGGAACCGTTTTGGCGATTTTGGAAAAGGATAACTATGTTAGCGATTGATGGGTATATATGATATTATGTTTAGTGAATTTGTGTTATGATTGATGGGTATATATGATACTATGTTAGCAAACAGGTTGTAGATTTTTTCCGGAAAATTTACGGAAAAAATCTGGAAATTACCCATTTTGCAGCAATTTTCTGCATATTGGGTCAGTTAGTTTTGCCGGGGGCATGTCCCCGGCAAAACACAGACTAGTAACGTAATTAAATTAGTTTAAGTAACGTTTAAAAATAGTTTCCCCGGGGACCAGTCTCCGGTAAAAACATGACTAATGACGTAATTAGGCTACTATAAGTAAAGTTTAAAAATAGTTTCCCCGGGGACGTGTCCCCCGGCGATGAGTGATGCCACGTTGGACATATATGACCGGCGACAATCGACTGTGGGACCCACATGTCCCCGATAAAAGTGACAAACAGTCCCCGGAGAAAGTATCCCCGAGAAGGTATTGTCGGGGTCTTTTTCTCGGGGACATGTCCCCGGTAAAAGGTTTCATAGGGGACATGTCCCCGGCGAAAGCCCTGAAACGTCGCCTCCGAAAGCGACGAATGTTGTAGTGAGTCGAGTCGGGGGTGATTCATAAGGCATTTTTGCTTGGTCGTAGATGTTAACCGTTTGAACCGCGATCGAGGTTGAAGTTGGCATGTCGGGTAAAAAAATAAGAAAGAATAAAAACACTGTACGAATGGTTAATAACTTTTTGCATGTTATTAGTTATGAAATATTTCAGTTTTAACCCTCATCTTTCAATGTTGTCGCATGCAAACCTTAAACTATATTGAAATGACACAATAAACCCTAAACTTTGAGATATTTACCATGCGAACCCTATACTTTGAAGTATGATTTAATAAAGCCTTAAAATAGGATATTGTCATATTAAATATTTAACTTTGCCATTTAGCATTTGTAACCCTTAAATTTGGCTAATTAATGATTATTACCCTAAAGTATTTTAATTCCGTCCATTACTAAAAATGAGAATACACTTATAACTCTAAAAATATTAATACGATTGATCCCTTATGACTTAAATAAGCTAATAAGTATTTATACGAATCGTAATCCGTGTAGATTCGTTGGAGGAGACGTGACGTTGTGTCTTCGTGTTCATTCATTCGTCTGCTTTCCTTTCATTTGTGTTAAGGTACAAATATTCTATCCCTTTTCAGAAGGGGTTTCTCACGACTTTCTGATCCTTCGACTTTGTTTCGCTTATGATATTCCATTGCTATGATTCATTTGCTATTGACCCTCTGATATTGAACCTTTGCTATTGACCCTCTGATATTGAACCTTTGATATGGACCTTCTGATTCTGAACCTATGCTATGAACCTTTGATATTGAACCATTTCTATGAACTTCTGAATTGTGAACCATTGATATTGAACCTTTGATTATGATGACTTATATATTGCTACACTGTGGACCTTTTGCTTTGACCTGTCAGTTTGATACCCGAGCCATTAACTAGGCATGGGGGTTCCATGTCTGTGTCATTGATGCACCAATGGCATGACTCTAGTATGGTTGAGTGATGCTCCACACCGTCCCTATTCTGTATTGATTATGCCCGCTTTGGATATATATTGTATGGCCACTTTTATTCTGCAGGGGCGTATGGATGCATCCTAGATTTGTACTGTATTGTTACTATTATATATACTGTATTGGTGATGTGGTGCGTGTGTGCAATACACCCCCTCACATATTAGGAGCTGATCACTCCACTGGCTACTTGAGGTCTCCCCTCCTACTGTATTGGTATTCCGAGGTCACCCCTCCGAATACAATGGTTACTATTGGATATTGGACTGCTATTGCTACTATTGACTGTATTGTATTGTATTGTTGGCTCGTGGTGGATTACTGACCCTTTTCCTTGTTTCCTTTACCCTACGCTATATTGTTACTCTTCATTCATTGCCTATTGTACTTATCTTGACTTCAGTTCCTCATGATTGCTATTGTATTGTTATATCTGTTCACTGGGCTTTTTAAGCTCAACCGCGTTTCTTTTCCTGCGACCGGTTATTAAGCTAGGAGCTGGGGGCTTTTCTTGGATTACTGACCCTTTTCCTTGTGGAATGACCCTAGTCATCTTTAGACCTTGATACAATTGCTACTTATTTTGGAGATTTAGACATTGTTATTTTTTCTTTTCATTTGGACATCTTTTGGAACTTTTGTATTGTTCAAGTCATGTTGACTTGATTTTCATTGTTTATTTATTTAAGACTTCTGCTGTTTGATTTATGTTCATTGTGTATGCTTTGACATGACCATACTGTGATACTTCTACCCTTATCCGGTTGGGGTGTTACACATTGTTTTATCAACCAACAGACCCGGGTTCGATCCTAGCTTCCCCTTTTTAGTTGTTAAAAGATAACAGAGAAATAATTTTTACCGTTAGTCCTAATTTTAACCGAAGGGTGTATAGTTGTTAACTTTTATTAACGGAAGGATGTATATGTATAAAATTTGGAAATGTGATGTATAGTGTGAAATGAGGTAAGAAACAACGATGTATTTTATATTTTACTCTGTTTTAAATTTGAGATTTAAAATCATTTGAAGACAAAAGTTTATTTACATACCAAGCGATCAATCTCCACCATCCATTTTTATTTGATACAATGGATGAGATTAATCTCAACAATTTAAAAAACTCACTTTCATCTTCTTTTTCCAAATATTAATAACTTTCAAATCGTTAATCGTTAAGCGAAAAAAAATATCATTGCGACGAACATTTAATTATCTTTCTATTGATAGGCAGTTTGATATACTTTGGACAAATATTTTTTTTCTCGTATTTTCACCTTTTTTTTTAAGTTTTTTCGTTTTTTTACGTTACTGAAATTTGCATTAAAAAATCATATATGATTAAACACTAATTTGAATATCACGTGTGATTTTCTGGGCTGAAATTTTGAAAACAAAAATGTTAAAAATATATAGAAGTGCATATCTATAGAAAGATAATTTAATTCTCGTCGCGATGGTGTGATTTTATTCTCGTAACGATTAACAGTTTGCGAGATATTTAATTTTTAAAAAAATGATGAAAGTTTATTTTTTTTGTTTTGATTAGAAAAATGAATAAATATGATTGGTTAATTGGATCTATGGTAAATTTGAGATATATAATAGCCTTTTGCCTAGACTACAATGGACATTTATTCATTTAATGCACAACCAAATACATATACATAAACAACATTTATTGTATAACCAAATACATATAATATATACATATACAACTTTTGTAATTGTTTACACCAGTCTTACAAATTTGTTGCTTATTTGAACTTTTTTTCTATTGGTTATTTTTATAAGTAACATCAAGCACATGTTTTTCTGGCAGCGTTTTAATATTATTCATTCAAAAGAAAAACTCAATTTCAATTCAACTCGACTCCAAGCAACATTCGTTAAACAATATTCGACGAATGTTATCTATTCAAATCGTTAAATAACATTCGTCTTCAAACCCACTGATTTGCTGTACCATGCTAGTTATTAATCAAGTAGTCTACTAGTCTTATAAAATTCAGCCCAGTTCAATATTTAGCAATTTATTAAAAAAACATTTATAAATAAACATTCACATTGATCACATAGTTACATGTAACAATTTAGTTGCACATCACGTATTATAATTTTTTTAAGAAATGATAGGCATGCCTAAAAACATGTCTAATGTTATGTCTAAAACTATGTGGCAAGAGTTTATTGGTTTATGAATAAGTAGTTCCGGTTGCTATAACCAATAAACTCTTGCCACACACTTTTAGGCATATCATTAGGGATGTTTTTAGACATGCTTATTATTTATCTTTTTTCTTCAACCTTTTCACATCTTTATTGTTCCCGATCTATGTGTCATAGATTTTAGAGTAATTGCAAAAATCGTTTCGGTGGTTTGGCCCCAAATTACAGGGGTTCGATTCATATTCTTTTCAAAGCGCACTTATCGTCTTTATAAGTAACTTATAAATGCACATTTGATCTCCGGCTAAAGTTAATTTCTTAAATACTCTCTTTTTCTTCTCTTTCACTTTGGTCACTGTAAAGGTAATTTAGTCATTTAATTTTAGCCAAAGACAAAAACATGCACTTGTATGTTCCGCATAAAGAGTTCGAGTACACTTTCAAAATGATAGGGACTGAACCTTCGATTTGGCCAAACCACAAAGTCATTTTTTGCTATTTACTCTAGAATGAATATCAAGCGATGAATCTTTGTTAAAATTCACGTGTAAATGTATAATAATAGGGTTTCCTTTTTTTTCTTTTTTTTTTTCACTCTAAAATGTGCTAAAGGGAAAATATATAAATGAGCGAAATTAAGTATTAAGTAGAAAACTGGATGTAACTATACAAGTTTTTGGGTTTATATGGATTGTAATTTTTTTTTATCAACCAACAGACCCGGGTTCGATCCTAGCTGCCCCCTTTTAGTTGTTAAAAGATATAAGAGAAATATTTTTTACCGTTAGTCCTAATTTTAACCGAAGGATGTATAGTTGTTAACTTTTATTAACGGAAGGATGTATATGTATAAAATTTGGAAATGTGATGTATAGTGTGAAATGAGGTAAGCAACAAGGATGTATAGTTGTTAACTTTTATTTACTCTATTTTAAATTTTAGATTTAAGATCATTTGAGGACAAAAGTTTATTTACATACCAAGTGATCAATCTCCACCATCCATTTTTATTTGATCTAATGGATGAGATTAATCCCAACAATTTAAAAAAGCCACTTTCATCTTCTTTTTCCAAATATTAATAACTTTCAAACCGTTAATCGTTAAACGAAAAAAAAAAATATCATTGCGATTAGCATTTAATTATCTTTCTATAGATAGACACTTTGATATATTTTCGACAATATTTTTTTTCTCGTATTTTTCAAGTTTTTTTTATTTTTTTTCGTTTTTTTACGTTACTGAAATTTGCATTAAAAAATCATATATGATTAAACACTAATTTGAATATCACATGTGATATTAGTGTTATATCATATATGATATTAGTGTTATATCATATATGATATGTAATATCACATGTCATATTAGTGTAATATCACATGTGATATTAGTGTAAAAATCACATATGATATACATATCATATCACATATCATATATGATTTAACACTAATATCACATGTGATATTCAAATTAGTGTTTAATCATATATGATTTTTTCATGCAAATTTCAAGTAACGTAAAAAAGACGAAAAACGTGAAAAAACGATTTTTTTTTTCTTTTTTCGAAAGTATATCAAAGTGCCCGTCTATAGAAAGATAATTAAATGCTTTTCGCGACGGTGTAAATATTTGCACTTAACGATTAACGGTTTAAAATATATTTAAATTATAAAAAATATGTGAAATAATAAAATGATTTTAATCGCAGCCATTGATTTCTTTTTAGATGGATGATGGAGATGAGTCTTTTGGTATGTAAGAAAAGTTTGGTATGTAAAATAACTCTACTCTAAATTTTAATAATATAAAGGTGACAATTTATAGAGCTCATTTTTTTTCTTTTTACAAAAACCTCAACATGAGCTATCATGTTCAAATTAAACTTTAAAAGATCTTAATTTATTTTATCGGTGGTGGTGTGCATATTTGATGTATTTTTGATATTTTTAAATGATAAAAATAAGAAAAGTTGAGTAAAAAAGAGAAATGATGTTGTTATGTTTGACTCAAAGTTAATAAAAGGAAAAATGATGAGATGATATGCCGATTGAAACCCCTCAACGGCATCCTCCATCACAATAAGATATATTAAAAGGAGTGAGTTATTCACACTCTTTCACAAGAAGAGTATTCAATTATTGAATGTATCATCGGCTTGTATAATATATATCACGGATTGTACGGTTTAACTAAAACTTTTTGATGTGACAATATAAAAAAGGTTTGTATAACATACCTCATATTAAAATTGCCAAAGTTGATTTGATTGATTTGGTTATTGTCTTATATAATATATTAAAATTGGTGAAGGGTTGGTGAAGTATGTAACCAAACACATAATTATTGATTTGGTTTTGCTTTTCTTTTTGAAAGGTGGCTATTTAGTCGATGAGTCAATGGGAAAGCAAGTCAATGAAATTTGTCCCTTATGTAACCTTTATGGCTTTATGTCATGTTACGGAGTATTTAGCTATTTTTACTTTAATTCTTTAAGGATATCATAAAGAATATAAAAGTGTTTATAATGGAAAAGATTGTGTATTAAATTTATATTATTACGCAATATACCCTTATTTTGCTAGCTTCCAATCGGAATTTCAAGAATTTTCATTAACATTTTTAAGCAAATTCAGCTGGTCTAACATCTCCTGTATTAAAACAAGAAAAATGTACACTTTAATTGAAGTGATTGTGTATTAAGTCACAAGGGACTTTGTAGTCAAAGGATAGTTAATTATAAAAAGGCAGCACACCATATAGTCAAAGGTTTTTGAAACTTTAATAAATCAGTGTATAAAAAAAGTTAATCATTGGATAACCTCACACCGATTAAATTCGGGCATGTTTTGTGCGAAGCGGTGTGGAGTGTTTTGGGTGGTGAGCGGTAAACAATGAACATTTTGACTTTTAGTAGTTGTTTTGAGAAGAAAAAAAGTGAGTTGTGGCTATTATAAGGTCATGACCTCTGGATCAGGATTAGACGAAGGTTCAACTTGTTCAACATGAGTATCAACATATTCATCATTGAGATCCTCAAATGTAACTACGGGGTCAACTTGATAATCAAATATAACCAAGGGGTCAACTTGATCATCAAATGTAACTACGGGATCAATTTGTTTATCATCTTGATGAGATGTTGATGGCTCATTTTGAACATTTTGTTCCTTGTCGGATGCGGAGATATCAGATCATGTATAAGACATATATTAGGATCTGGCACCTAAGACAAGCCATTAGTGTCATAAACTGGGCCTGTTTCACTCATATGAAGTTCTTGCATGTTGGCCATCAACATTACAGCTGCGTTAGCTTGCAAGTCCTCCATATCATCATCGGATTCTGCATTGGCCATGAAGCTCGGTTCCTTGTCTGTAAGAGTTCCAACAGCTTCATATTTAAGAGCCAAGAGTAGAGCTTCCTTGTTATAAGTACTTCCTCTGGTTCTCGGTTTTGGACAAGCATTAGCTAGATGACCCTTCTCATTGCAGTTATAGCATCTAAGACCAGTATTCCCATTCTGAACATTCCCTTTCTCAACAATCTGAACCCTTTGCTGAAGAGCAACCATGTTATTCCTTCCAGAAGCATTATAACCAAGTCCACTACCCATGTAGTTGCCATTTCCCATCGGACAACCATTTTTTATGTTATGAACTTTAACCCTTCCATTCTAAACAACTGCTTGATTCCTTGTATTAGATGAGGTACGAATACGGTTGTTGGATTTGTTTGCAAATCTCCCCGAAGGCACGAGCAATTAGTGCAAATCCTTGATTCAACATAATGAATGCATCTTCATCATCATTCTATATCTCACTGTGCATTGCTGAATTTGAGTTGTTATTGTAAGGAACCAGTTGAGTATCATTTGTTTGTTTTGATGGATCATATGGAGTGATCTAGGCGGATGGTGTCTGCTGAGTAAATACTTGTTGCTGTTGTGTGAATTGAGGAAATTGTGGTGCATAAGAGTGAGCAATCAAAGCAAGTGAATTAGTATTAGGCAAAGGTGCATAAATTCCACGGAGAGCTCGGTCTTTGTCCACTTCCTTTTGATGGTGCTTCAGATAATCATACAACAACCCGTATTTTGCATTATGAAGATTCTTGGATTGACGGATGAACGTAACATACTGATGTGCCCGGTTGGTGCAAGTTTTAAATTTATAAAAGGTGAATTACCAATAATACCAATAACACATACGAGCAAGTATACTCGTCCGTTATAGCAAGATTATGAAGGTAAGTCGGGATCGTTCGCAGGGATTTGAGTGAATCAGAGCACAAGTTTGAATTAACGGAGTCTATCAAAAACATATAACAAAGCAAATAGATATAATAAAATTCAGATGATTAAAAACTACACTTGCTTAAACTAGTATCATGACATAGATTACTATGATTGTGTTAACTACTTAACATGTTGGTTGTGATAATTAGTTAAAAACTAATCTATTGTTCTTACAAGTTAAACCTTCGTCAAGATTTTAGTTTATAAAAACAAGCTTTAAGTTTAACCAATCAATTCAAGATCAATTCGAGTTTCATAAGTCTACATCAATAAACTTAAACACAAAAACATCCGCTTGCTCATCAAATTGCTTAAGAAATGGTCAATACAAAAGGTAACCGATCATAGACAAAAGGCTACAATTGATTCTCAACAACTAATCTTACGACCATTTAGATGTTTCCAACCAATCCAATTTGATAATCAAAAAGCGTTTCTATTACAACCACACCTTAGTTCCTTTGTTTAATCAAGAATAATGGGTAAAAACAATCATCCATAGACAAAATGATTATGACTAGTTGAATAACACGAAGTTCTTTCGACCCCAACGATTACTACCAATTAGCCAAACTTGATTAACAAATGTCACTATGAAACTTTAGCACGATTGGATCTTAGAATTAACTTGAAATTGAATTAAAACATGTTAACACAATCACTAACTAATCATATGATAATCAACATCATTTAAGCAAGTGTATAAAGAAACTAGCCACTCATAGCAAACATGAACATAAACTCATAACTTTGATCATTAGAAAACATGATTAAAAGTCTTACAATGCTTGGAATAAGATTACAAATGATGAAGTAATGATTCCCAAAGGATCGTGGTGGACTTCTTAGTGTTTTGGCCTCCAAAGGTGGAACTTCTGGAACTCCAAACTTCTCTGGATTTCTAAGGACGAATTTTAAGAGGTTAAGGCTTGGTTTGATGAGTAGAGAGCTTTGTAATTGAGGTGTGTCCCATATGCTCACAATTAGCCTCTATTTATACTAATTCCAAGGCCTAGGGTGTTAAATGCTTAACTTGGCCTCCAAGGAGTAAGGAAGGGACTAGAATACACCAAGAGAAGGACCTAGAATCGTTTGGATGCAAAGGGGAAGCTTAGTGATGAAGATTTGACAACTGCAGCTTCTCCAACCGGATCGGTTGTACCAACCGATCCGGCAGGTCTTCAATAATAACACACCGACCGATCCGGTTGCGGGTTGCGACCGATCGGTTGGTTATGGCAAAAAACATTAATTCCGACCAAATTCCAACCGATCCGGCTGAAGGTGTAACCGGATCCGGTTGGATCTTCTGAGATATGAAACTTGATCTTTTCTCTTCACTCTGACTTGTAGAACTTGGTTCTTCAATCACTAAGGTCTTCAAAGGTACTTGAGATTTAGCTTTACTGAGACGGGAATCTTCGATTAGCTGCATATTTCCACATTTTCCTCCATTTCCTGCACTTGGTCATAAATACTAGACGAACATCTCTAGATACGATAAAGCACTAAAATCACGCAAATATAACCAAATAACAGATATAAAAGTACACATAATGCTACTAAAAACATGCACAATCTGAGTGTTATCAAATTCCCCCACACTTAAACTTTACTTGCCCTCAAGCAAATCTAGGAAAAACATCCACTGGTACTAGATCGTGTTTATGAAAAATGTGATGCAAATCAACCAAGTATAAATACGAGAGAAGATTCATCAATTATGCTTATAAAGGTGAAACATCAAGATGTTTGACAATATCCACTGATTTTCTTGCATGATAAACATTTCAAAACACCTCACGAAAAATAATGGAATATAATTCACTCAATCACTCATTTTTAGTGGAGTAACAAGATAAATCACACTCATTGCTCAGTCGTGATTAGATTATTACCATAAGCTTGTACAAGAAACAAAACTCCACCGATGTGGCGTGAGCACCAAGTAAAAACATCTAAAGAGGGCTTTTATTCGGGTTATAATGATATGGCTAAGGGTTAAGGGTATGGATAAGGCATGGGAATGTTAATGAAATTGGTGTTAAAATAAAAATGAAATCAAGTCTAATTCCCGTGTTGCTAGCTATCAAACATTCCACGAACCAAATAAATGATTATAGCTTCTTTTCCGTTTTCCACAGCTTTTTGTTTTGCCATGACAATTGTTTCACGAACATAGCACTTTGGCTATTATTTCCATACTTTCAACACAACCTTTTTTTTTTTTTTTTTTTTTTTTTAAACTCAAGGCTCAATCAATCAATCACATAGTATGTGGTACTCATAATCATTTGAACAATCTTCACTTTCCAGGAAACTAGCAATCAACCGTTTAGACATTGATATGGGGTAGGCTAAGGTTTAAAAGTGTAAAATCTTTTTGTATTTTCTGGGTGAAGCAAAAACGAAAGGGATGGCTCGGAAGGTGTAACTAGGGGTATCTAGTGCTAAAAATGAGCACTACAAATGGGTCCATGTGGGTGGTTAACTAACCAATGAGGCTAGCTAATATATCATTAGATGTAAAATGGAAGGCCATTTGGGTTAAATCCTAAGGTGCCTCTTTATCACACGAATTCACTTATATCGCACGAATGCAATCTCACTGCGGTCTGGTAATGATTTACAAGCACAAGTTCTAGAATAAATTAAATCACCGGCACACTCATAACAAAAATTCTAAGCATAAAAGATGTATGCTAATAAGAAATAGGCTCAAATCCTCACAATTTAGTGGAAAGGGTATAATATGTGTTAGCAAATGTTATCGATCCCAGAATGGATTGCAATAGTAATCGGAACACATCTCGAAATTTCAAATATTACCAATTTTACCAGTGGAATGATCCAGTTATTCTAATAGATAATCCTAAAAGTGTGAAAACAACTAGATCACAAGGGCAAACAAAATTTAAATTTAAGCATGAAAACTCTAATTTTTCCTATTCACCCCCCCCCACACTTAAGTTAGACATTGTCCTCAATGATAAACGAACTTCAAAGTATAGAAATAGGGAAAATAGAGATGAAACCAGATATGTCAATGAGTTTATCAGCTTAAAATCTTCTTCATTCCTGGCGTCCTCTGGAAAAATCATCACCTGCACACAATCTTATAAACAAACAAAAGGTTTTATTAAAAGGTGGCACCCCCCCACACTTAAGTTAGACCGAAGGTTTAAAACTTTGGGGAGTGACCACAGAAAATCAAATCTGAAACACACGGGTTGCCTCCCGAGAAGCGCTTGTTTTATTATCGAGTCATCAGCCTGACTCGAGTTTTCCCGAATTTATTCAGCTGCAAGGGCAGCTTTGAACATTTTGTAAAGTTCGGGGATGTACATGAATTCTTCACCAGTATCTTCAATATCGTTCCAAACGAACTCAGCAGTTGTTTTCCATGGAACAGTTTGTGGAATTCTTCCAGGAAATGGTGCTACAAAGGTGATAGTTTCGAATTCATTCTCATGGTGTCTCCAGGACACTGTCGCAACTGAAACTTCATTCGTTTGCTCCTTGTCGTAATATAACTTGATTCGGTGTCCATTAACAATGAAACTTCCACCTTGTTTGTCATAGAGTTCGACATACCCAGATGGATATCCATGTTTAACGACATATGGTCCAAACCATTTTGGTTGTAACTTAGGAGCTTTGAATTTGAATTTCATGTTAAAAAGCAGAACTTTATCTCCGGCTTTGAATTCTTTTCGAATTCGTAGCTTTTTATCATGATAAGCTTTTGTTCTGGCTTTATACAGTTTGGAGTTTTCATAAGCTTGGAGTCTTAATTCATCGAGTTCGTGCAATTGCATAAATCTTTTCTCTCCAGCTATTTTGAGATCGGTGTTACATTGTCTGAGCGCCCAATAAGCACGATGTTCAACTTCGAACGGCAAATGACAAGTCTTCCAATACAGGAGTCTGAAAGGAGTTGTACCAATTGGTGTTTTATAAGCCGTACGAAATGCCCACAGAGCATCATCAAGTTTTCTTGCCCATAAAGATGGATTGTCTTTTACGGTTTTTTCCAGTATTCTTTTGAGAGCTCTGTTGGTATTTTCGACTTGACCACTGGTTTGTGGATGATAAGCAGTCGCAAATCGATGATGAACTCCATATCTTTTCATGGTTTTCTCCATTTGTTGATTGCAGAAATGAGTTCCACGATCGCTTATGAGTGCTTTGGGAATTCCATAACGAGCGAAAAGCTTTTTGAGAAAATTAACGACGACACGAGCATCGTTTGTCGGTAAAGCTTCAGCTTCTACCCATTTGGACACGTAATCTATAGCAACGAGAATGTATTCGAATTTGTGGGATTTAGGGAAAGGTCCCATGAAATCTATTCCCCAAATATCGAATATTTCACACACTTGAATGCTTGTTAATGGCATTTCATCCCTTCGAGAGAGATTGGTGGTTCTTTGACAAGCGTCACAGTTTTGAACAAGTGTATGTGCTTCTTTGAATATTGTTGGCCAATAGAATCCAACATCAAAAACTTTCTTAGCTGTGGTGGAAGGACCATAATGTCCCCCAGTAGGGCCGTGGTGACATTCGTCAAGAATTTTACGAGTTTCGGAACCAAAAATACATCTTCGGATCATCCCATCGGGACACATTTTGAAAAGATATGGCTCTTCCCAAAAATAGTATTTGAGTTCCGAAAAGAATTTGCTTCTTTGAGCATGAGTTAGTCCTTTTCTGAGAATTCCTCCGGCGAGGTAGTTTGCAAAGTCAGCAAACCAAGGATCGTTATTTCCGTCGATGGTCATAAGAGTTTCATCGGGAAAATAATCATCGATTTCTTCTTCTTTCAACTCCTCAAGATTAGGATTTTCGAGACGGGATAAGTGATCAGCAGCAAGATTCTCTGCTCCTTTCTTATCTTTGATTTCGATGTCAAATTCTTGGAGTAGCAAAATCCATCGAATAAGACGTGGTTTAGCGTCTTGTTTGGTGAACAGATACTTGAGTGCTGAATGATCGGTAAAAACGACTGTTTTTGATAGCACAAGATATGATCTGAATTTGTCAAAGGCGAAAACGACAGCTAGTAATTCTTTTTCGGTGACGGTATAATTTTGCTGGGCACTATTCAGTGTCTTGCTGGCAAAATATATAGGCCGAAAGTGTTTTCCTTCGCGTTGTCCTAAGACAGCTCCAACAGCAAAATCGCTTGCGTCGCACATAAGTTCGAAAGGTAGTGACCAATTAGGTGAAACCATGATTGGAGCACTAGTAAGTTGAGATTTCAGTGATTCGAAAGCTTTTATGCAATCAGCATCGAAATTAAAGATAGATTCTTTCTCAAGAAGTTTTGTCATCGGACGAGATATTTTGGAAAAATCTTTGATGAATCGGCGGTAAAAACCAGCATGTCCTAAAAAAACTCCTAACGGCTTTGACGTTGGTTGGTGGTGGAAGTTTTGAGATGACATCGACCTTTGCTTTGTCGACTTCCATTCCGGCACTAGAGATTTTGTGGCCAAGCACAATTCCTTCGGTTACCATAAAGTGGCATTTTTCCCAGTTGGGAACAAGATGTGCAGCTTCGCATCTTTCGAGCATTTTATCGAGATTAGAAAGGCAAGCTTCGAATGAATCTCCAAAGACTGAAAAATCATCCATGAAAACTTTCATGGAGGTTTCTAGCATGTCTTGGAATATGGCGATCATACACCTCTGAAAAGTCGCGGGTGCATTGCAAAGACCAAAAGGCATACGCCGATATGCGTAGGTTCCAAAAGGACAAGTAAAGGTGGTCTTTTCTTGATCGTTAGGATCGATGGGAATTTGGAAATATCCTGAAAATCCGTCGAGGAAACAAAAGAATTTATTTCCCGCTAGTCTTTCAAGCATTTGATCCATGAACGGGAGCGGAAAGTGATCCTTTCTGGTGGCTTTGTTTAACTTACGATAGTCAATACAAACACGCCAACCGGTGACAGTTCTAGTTGGAACTAGCTCATTTCGCTCATTAGTTACAACCGTCATTCCTCCTTTCTTGGGAACACAGTGAACAAGGCTTACCCAAGGACTATCCTCAATTGGGTAAATGATTCCAGCATCAAGAAGTTTAATGATTTCCTTTTTAACAACTTCTTTCATGTTGGGATTTAATCTACGTTGACGTTCTACCACAGGTTTAATCCCTTCTTCAAAATTGATTTTATGTTTGCAAAAATTAGGACTAATTACTGGGATATCAGATGTTTTCTAAGCAAAAGCTTGTTTGTGATTTTTGAGTACGGAAACTAAACTTTCTTTCTCATCATCCTCGAGCAACGAAGATATGACTACTAGAAGAAGTGAGTTCTCCTCCAGATAAGCATATTCAAGATGATTTGGGAGAGGTTTGAGTTCGAGATCCGTGGGTGGTTCTTCGATAGAGGATTTTATTCGCATCTTGTCATTGAAAGTGATTTCCTCAAAATTTTCTTCCTCTTCCTCTATTTCTTCTTCTTCTGAGTTATCTTCTTCTTCGAATTCTACTTTCATGAAATCATCAAACTCTTTGTCAGAATCTGTTTCATTGATTTTTTCAGAAGTAGTCATGAATGGATCGGATTCGTTCAGTAATGCATCTAATTCCTCATCAGTGACTTCATCAATAACATCGACGTTAAAACAAGTGTCATCACTGGAATGTGGGTAGCGCATTGCTTTATCGATAAGAAAAGTGATTCGATCTTCCCCAACTCCAAGGTTGAGTTCTTTTCCTTTAACTTTGATGATTGCGTCGACGGTATTTAGGAAAGGTCTTCCTAAAATGAGTGGGACTTTACTATCTTCTTCCATTTCCAAAATTACAAAGTCCACGGGAAAAATGAATTTACCGACTTGAACAAGCATATTCTCAGCTATTCCCACAGGATATTGATAGGAATGATTTTCCAATCGGATGCTCATTTTTGTTGGTTTCAGGTTGTTGTTACACAACTTGGAATAGAGTGAATAAGGCATCAAATTGATACTTGCGCCAAGATCGGCTAAAGCATCACATTTAACGTTATTCCCGAAAGTACATGGAATAAGAAAGCTCCCAGGATCTCCGAGCTTTGGTGGAATTTTGTTTTGAACTATGGCTGAGCATTCTTCGTTAAGAAAAGTTGCTGATATTTGCTCAAGCTTGCTTTTGTTATTAAGAAGTTCTTTCAAAAATTTTCCGTAATTGGGCATTCCGGCTATAACATCAACGAGAGGAACATTGAGTCTAACCTCTTTGATTATTTCGATAAACTTCTTATAACGTTCTTCCATCTTTTCTTTCTTTAGGCGTTGAGGATAAGGAATTTTCGGTGTATACGCCTTGACGGATGGAATGTCTTTCTTTTTGGTGGTTTGAGTTGTATTTGGTTCTTCGTTTTCATCCTCACTATCAATGGTGACAGGAGTGTTAGGATTAGGTGGTGGATCGTACGAGAGACCACTTCTTGTGAAAACAGCATTGATATGTTCATTTCTTGTTTGGGGTGGACGGTACGTCTTATCATTTGATGGTTTTGGATTGGATTGAGTGTTACTTGGCAATGAACCAGATGGTCTAGAAGAATGTTGGTCAGAAAGTCTGCCAAGCTTGTTTTCAAGATCTTGGATAGATGCTTGATGATTTTTCTGTCCTTGCTCAACTTTGGCTTTGAGATTGAAAAATTGATTTTTTATAAAATCATTTACGGATTTTTGACCAGCCACGAATTCTCTCATGGTTTTTTCGAATTCGGTTTCTTCTGTCTTTTTGTCGGAACTTTGGTTTGGTGGATCGTCAGTTCGTGGTTGAGAATCACGGTTATCATCCCTTGGTCGGCGATCTTGCCAATTTCCAGAATTTCGACCGTAATAATTACTACGATATCCTCCTCCACGGTATCCTCCTTGAACGTAATTTGCTTCTCCTTCTTTCGGTCCACCCATAGGTTTATCGTCGCACTCGGACGATGGGTGATTTCCTCCACAATTGTTGCATCCGTCTCGCATGTCTTTCATTTCATCTTTGATATCCTTGTATTGCGAGTTGATTTGTGAGGTTAACGCTTCCATCTTCTCCATGAGTTTTGAGGTATCGGTGTTTTTGACAAAAGCAACGGTTTTTCGGAGAGGTTTGGTTTTTGAATCTTTGGACCAATCAAGTTTGAGAAGTACTCGATCTTCGAGCAATTGATGTGCATCGTTAGGAGTTTTATAGAGAAAAATTCCTCCAGCATCAAGGATGCCTTGAGAGATTTCATCTAGTCCATGGTAAAAGATTTGGATAATGGTTCCTTTTGATAGTCCATGTCCATGACAACTACGAAGCAAATCTTTCATCCGAAGCCAGGCTTCGACAAGTGATTCGTTTGGGTTTTGGTTGAAAGCACGAATTTCTCCCATTAATCGATCAAACATGGCAGGTGGAAAGAATCGGCTCACAAAAGCTTGCCTCATCTCCTCCCAAGTATTGATGATTCCTGGGGTTAATTCATTGTACCATACTTTAGCATCTCCGGCGAGTGATGATGGAAAAAGTTTGAGTTTAATGGCATTGACATCGGTGTCGCCATAACGGAACATGCCGCAAATTTCGATGAATTCGGCAATGTGCTTATGCGGATCGGCCCGCGCACGGCCATCGAATTGTCGGTCTTTGATCATAGAAAGGTGATGTCCCTTCACGGTAAAGTTGTCACCATGGTTAATAGCAACAATAGCACTTTCGGGAGTTGGTGCTACGGTTCGGTTGGTTCCCCACATGGGTTGATCGTCCGCCATGGGAAAAGGTAAATTGGTGAAAGGGTTGTAAACAACTTTGGCTTCAATGAGGTTATCAAATGGTGGGTTTTGTACTCTTGGTACACGATTTTCTAATGGTATGAAACGTGTTCTTCTTCTTCTTCGAATCAAACGTTCGGGGTTGGTAAGAGGTGTAATTGGTTCTATTCCCGCTGCTCGAGTGTTCGTACAATGTCCTAGAGAATCCAGGCAATATCTAAACACACGGACAAAATACGAAAACAGTTTTCCAGATACAGATTAGGTAACCGGATCGGTTGCGGGATGCGACCGATCGGTTAGACCAGCTGAGTTATGGGTAAAAATTGTAACCGATTCGGTTGAGGGCCAACCGGATCTGGTTAAGGTTTCTGTAAAAAAAATTTTTTTTTTTATCGGCTGAGGGAAATTCAAAAACTTGTTGAAACACAATCAAATCCCCGGCAGCGGCGCCAAAAACTTGATGTGCCCGGTTGGTGCAAGTTTTAAATTTATAAAAGGTGAATTACCAATATTACCAATAACACATACGAGCAAGTATACTCGTCCGTTATAGCAAGATTATGAAGGTAAGTCGGGATCGTTCGCAGGGATTTGAGTGAATCAGAGCACAAGTTTGAATTAACGGAGTCTATCAAAAACATATAACAAAGCAAATAGATATAATGAAATTCAGATGATTAAAAACTACACTTGCTTAAACTAGTATCATGACATAGATTACTATGATTGTGTTAACTACTTAACATGTTGGTTGTGATAATTAGTTAAAAACTAATCTATTGTTCTTACAAGTTAAACCTTAGTCAAGATTTTAGTTTATAAAAACAATCTTTAAGTTTAACCAATCAATTCAAGATCAATTCGAGTTTCATAAGTCTACATCAATAAACTTAAACACAAAAACATCCGCTTGCTCATCAAATTGCTTAAGAAATGGTCAATACAAAAGGTAACCGATCATAGACAAAAGGCTACAATTGATTCTCAACAACTAATCTTACGACCATTTAGATGTTTCCAACCAATCCAATTTGATAATCAAAAAGCGTTTCTATTACAACCACACCTTAGTTCCTTTGTTTAATCAAGAATAATGGGTAAAAACAATCATCCATAGACAAAATGATTATGACTAGTTGAATAACACGAAGTTCTTTCGACCCCAACGATTACTACCAATTAGCCAAACTTGATTAACAAATGTCACTATGAAACTTTAGCACGATTGGATCTTAGAATTAACTTGAAATTGAATTAAAACATGTTAACACAATCACTAACTAATCATATGATAATCAACATTATTTAAGCAAGTGTATAAAGAAACTAGCCACTCATAGCAAACATGAACATAAACTCATAACTTTGATCATTAGAAAACATGATTAAAAGTCTTACAATGCTTGGAATAAGATTACAAATGATGAAGTAATGATTCCCAAAGGATCGTGGTGGACTTCTTAGTGTTTTGGCCTCCAAAGGTGGAACTTCTGGAACTCCAAACTTCTCTGGATTTCTAAGGACGAATTTTAAGAGGTTAAGGCTTGGTTTGATGAGTAGAGAGCTTTGTAATTGAGGTGTGTCCCATATGCTCACAATTAGCCTCTATTTATACTAATTCCAAGACCTAGGGTGTTAAATGCTTAACTTGGCCTCCAAGGAGTAAGGAAGGGACTAGAATACACCAAGAGAAGGACCTAGAATCATTTGGATGCAAAGGGGAAGCTTAGTGATGAAGATTTGACAACTGCAGCTTCTCCAACCGGATCGGTCATACGACCAACTGATCCGGCTGGTCTTCAATAATAACACACCGACCGATCCGGTTGCGGGTTACGACCGATCGGTTGGTTATGGGAAAAAACATTAATTCCGACCAAATTCCAACCGATCCGGCTGAAGGTGTAACCGGATCCGGTTGGATCTTCTGAGATATGAAACTTGATCTTTTCTCTTCACTCTGACTTGTAGAACTTGGTTCTTCAATCACTAAGGTCTTCAAAGGTACTTGAGATTTAGCTTTACTGAGACGGGAATATTCGATTAGCTGCATATTTCCACATTTTCCTCCATTTCCTGCACTTGGTCATAAATACTAGACGAACATCTCTAGATACGATAAAGCACTAAAATCACGCAAATATAACCAAATAACAGATATAAAAGTACACATAATGCTACTAAAAACATGCACAATCTGAGTGTTATCAGATACTTCTTCCAATCCGGACAGAGACAGCTTATAAACTTTGTGTTGATTACAATTCTGGGTAATGTTGTGTCTATCCAAATCATTGATGATCTTTGTGAACCGGTGATAGTATGACTCTAATGACTCCCCTAGATCAATCATGAACATTTCATAAGCTAGGTAAAGTTTTGAATCCATATCTTCCTGATTGAGTTCAGTTCCTTCCATTAAGAGGTGAACATGCTCCCACATGTCTTTTGCAGTCTTTTGAGCATCAACACTGTGAAGAATTGGATTAGGAAATCCCAAAAGAATGTATTCCATTGCAAGCTCATCAGCTTCTTGTTGAAGAGGTTGTTCTGCAGTTAGTTGAGACTAAAGGACAGTTGTGGTAGTGTCATCCCTTGGTGGATTAGCCGTTGGATCACCGGGAATTGTCACAGTAGGCATTTGAAAAGGACCTTCAAGAATGACCTTCTTCAAATATTCTCCATGTGGTTTCTTGAGATCATAGAACCTAAAGAACCGGCTGAGCCATTGAACATAATTTCCTAGAGTGAGCATTGGAGGTCTATCAAGAGATCCGGCTTCATAAGGAATTGTTGGCTGCTGATAGCCTCACACATTTTTGCAAACCAATGAGGTTCCTTCTGTGTCATAGTTGATGCATGCAAAGCATAATTGGCTGGGAAGTTATATTGAAAGTAGTTAGTATATTGATGTTGTTGTTGAGGGAATTGTTGTGGTTGTGGTTATGCATATTGATGTGGAAGATAATTTCCATGTTGTTGTGGTTGTTGCTGGAATTGTGGTTGAGGATATTGTTGTTGCTGCTGAGGATATTCATGAGGAATGTAGTTAGAATATGGTGGTTGAGACATCTTGAAACTTGTGTTGATGATGGATCTTTGTAGATGAATGAAACATGATTTGTTATTGAAGGTGTGCTTGTTCATAAAAAACTCCTTAGTCGTAAAGTGATGTAGCTTACTTCGTGAACTCCTTAGTCGTAAACCTCCTCTTACTCGTAATAATCTCTTATTCGTAAACTTTGTGGTTAAATGTAATATTATTTCATAAACTCAAGACTTATTTGTAAAGAACCTTACTCGTAAGATAAATCTTATTCGTAACGTGTTACGCGTAAGTGTTTAGCTTATTCGTAAGAATAGGTTAAAAACCAAAATCTTTCAAACTTGTCCAAGTTAGAAAGATATCCACAAGTCGAAGTGTTTCACAAGCTTATCCAAGCAAGGAAAACACTGAATCACAAACAGCTTTGAAGATTTTGAAAAAGATTCCTTATTCCCAAAGTTTCTTATTCGTAAACTCTTACCTTGTTCGTAAAAGTTACTCATAAGATTAGGGTATTGCTTATTCGTAAGAATAGGGTTTAAGTTACTCGTAAGATTAGGGTCTTAAGCTTATTCGTAAACACACCAGAAATGACCAAAACGAATTTTTAAGCACTAAAACACTTTGTACACTCGATTCTTTTGATGAAACAGCTTCAATAACACTTAAAGAACAAGAAAGTTTTGAAATTTAACACCCAAAGTAAAATTTGTGCTTATTCACAAACGATGATGAACATGAAGAAATGAGTGAGAAAACGATTAAAACCACGTAAAGTTTCAAACTTTTTGCCAAAATTAAGATTCTAAACACTATAGAAACCTTAAAATTTTCCAAGCTTCAAGATTGGAGTGCTAAAATCAAAGTTTACGTGTAAGAAATGGTGTAGAACGAGAGAAATTTACATATAACGAACCAAAACTTCAACAAAAACATTTCAAACAACTAAATGGCGATTGATACCACTGTTAGGTCACCATAATATGAACACACAAGTATATTAAGATGTAATATAGAAAGAGAGATGAAGGAGAGACGGTATGGAACTTCACACACACACTAATAGTGAAACGTTAAGCATAAAATGAAGAACCAACACCCTCCTATGGTTCACAATGTATTTATAGGCAAGGGAGCTAGGGCAACACTTCTAGTCTCTTACTTGTTCGTTTGGGCCTAAGCATAGGATTATGGGCTTACTACATAAACCTTGCACTAATCACAAACATATAAGCCTAATTACAATAATAATGACCGACACGTGAAATAGTAGTTACACGTAATCCCAACATGAATTTTCAGTTTGAAAACATTCATTTTCTTTTTGCAATTTATTGATGATGTTTTGATATTACAAATTCTGAGAATCTAGAGACGGTGGTACATGGGAGCCTACCACTTCACTCCTATTTCCCTTCAATTGTGAAATTTGAACTTTCAACTTTCGGATCGTGTTACAGTGAGCTTGAGTCCGTTCATCTCGATTGTTTATTTCAAAATATGCATCAAATTCAGGAGCATCTAAAGATGTTTTGGCATTTAAGGTTTTAATTCTTTCTTCTAGATGTTGACATTTTAATTGTAAATTAACATTATCAACCTCTACTTTAGACAAATGCTTGACCATGTTATCATGATCATCATTTTGGATTTTCTCAAGCAATCTAAAATTCTCGGCTTCAAGCTCATTGATACGAGTCTGAACAACTTTAAATGCAAGTGACAAATCATGAAATTGAGAGGCAGTTAAAGCAGAATCAGTAGCAGTATAATACACATCTTAGGCAATACATCTAGCAATCAACTTTTTATTAGTGATGTGAATATTCTTCCTCTCAATCTCATTAGTTTTAAGCTCAATTGCATTTTGTTTTACCATGGTTTCCATGTCTTTGAACTCATCTTTCATTTTTTAACTTCAGTTTCTAGGGCCTTTTGAGTGTTCTTAAAGTGTTCTTTTACTAGTTAAAAGAATGGCATAACCTCAGTAAGATAACACATTTTCGTTTCCTCAAACCCCCTTTCCCCTTCAGTAATAGCTGATGGTGTAATTCTCTTCTTACATGTTTTCTTGAAATCAGCAAATAGTTGATAGATTACATAAATGCTAATTAATGTTTTACATTCTGGGGAAGATTTCTGGGAACTAAATGCATGGGGGTATTCGATGGGTACACCGTTGCAGCCGGTAATCTAATTAGGGGAGGATTTTTTTATTACAAGTTCTTTGGCCTTTTTCTTTTCCATGTCTAACTTCCAAAATAATTGTTCAGGGGTCAACTGAGTTTGAGGCTTGAAAGTAGCTAAGAAGTTCTCCTTAGAATGATTGGGAGGTTTGTAATTGACCCGGATTTTCACACTCACAGGTCATTCATTTTCTTAGCCATTTTATCTCTAGATATTTCTTCTAACTCTCTATCCTCTTTTAATAGTGGTTCACTAGCAGGGATACCAGACTTAATGATTTCACTTCCATCATATAAGACAAGTTGGGCCAATTTAGCTTTAGCTTTCCTAAGGTAAGCATGATTTGGGTCATCTATGGTTTTCTCACTATGTTCAGCACCTAATTTCTTATGATTTAACATCATGTAAGCAATTTGTATGGATTGGTCTTGTGCGTACAACTTGTTTTCAATTTTATTCTTTAATGTTTTGAGTTTGAAAAAATCATTCAAGAGTTTTTTCATTTTCTTTGAAATTCTGTTTAAGCATTGTTACATTATCTTGTATTTCTTGTTTTTGCTTAACAGTTTGATTAAGTTTTACTTGTAAAGATTGCAACTCCTGTTTTAACTTTTCTTCCCTTGAATTACGTTCAGTGATCAGTATACACATTTGACTATCCATTTTCTGCTCACGTTCAGTCAGTTCAAACTTTTCACGTTGATGCAAGTTTTCCAACCAAGATTTAATATTTCTAAGTCTCATCTACCTAAGGTCTACCTATTGCACTAACGAGCAGTGAACCCGATCGGGTGTAGTATAAAGAGTGGTAAAGCTGAGGTCGTTCCTAGGAGCTATGTAGATGAGGATCTTATTAAGTCTAATTATTGCAGTTTTTAAAAGGGTTTAATATTTGAAATGATTAAGTCTAATTATTGCAGTTTTTAAAAGGGTTTACAAGAAATAAATTACGAAAAGTAAATTGAGGTTGTGAACAATGGTGAGAAAGTGTGCTAACCTAATTGTTCATCATATCATGCAGTGTCTATGTTTTCTAATTACTTTCTATTGATTCAAGTGGGGGTTTAAGTTGCTATGACAAAATTTGGTCAGTTCGTGATAACCTATCAACAAAGGTTCCTACCCGACATCAAAGGCATACCCTTTGGGGAGTCGAGGTTCTCAAGCAACCTAAGCCAAGTCATTAAGTACCCTACATGCAAGATTTGCAACAATGTGTGCCCGGGCTCTAGCCTCTTAAACACACAACCCTAACTTCTTAAGTTCATCCTTCCGAGCGGTGATCCTTTGGTCAGTTGGCACAAGAGGAATTTGATAGTCTTTTGGTCAATTCTTACCAAGCCTCTCTACCTACTTACTTAGGGTCAGTTGGTCAATTCTCCAAAGCAAATAAATACGACCGCAACTCAAAACTACCAAAGCTAGGGTGACTACCAACGAAATATGCATGTATACACTAGAAACAATAATTGAAGAATAAAAACATGAACAATACAATCAAGGAATCATAACTAGGCTATAACCAAAGGTGCTTAACCGATCATATTAAAAGACACAAATAATTCAATGTTTAACATGATTAATGAAGACATGAATTAAAGTGAACAGTAGTAGTAATCGCTAAAGCTTGTCGATATGGTGTGATTCCTCCCTTGGAGATAGCTCTGTGTGCTGAGTATGATCTGTCCTTGGAACCCTCTTCACGTTCTCTGACTTTGTGTTGTGAGTGAATGATGTCAAATGCATATTTTAGGGTTTGTATTTATAGGCCCGATAATAGTTATGGCGTAACTTAAGTTGAGAGTTACACCGTAAATTAATTATCCTCTAAACAGAACTCTCGTAGTGGTGATTACGGCGTAACCTAATGAATACTTACGTTGTAGTTATAGCTCCACCGTAACTTTGTTGAGAGTTACGCCGTAACTTAAATACCTTCTAAATAGAATTCTCATAGTATAGGTTACGTCGTAATTCATTTTAGGAGGTTACGGCGTAGTTGACGGAGGCGTAAAATTCTCCATGACCTAGATGGTTACGGCGTAACTTAAGTTGAGAGTTACGCAGTAACTATAGTTGAGTTGGTCTCTGTAACGAAATCCCAGCTACGGCGTAATTGAGAATATGAGTTACGTCGTAGCTTCTTCAATGATAGCATACTAAGGTAAAACCGTTAAGAAAATCTCCAAATCCGCGTCTCTAAGCTCCAATGCTCATATTTTACTTGGAAAGAAATATAAAGGAATAAGAGTATATATCCATTTAATGACATAGAATATGAGCATAAACGGGGAGAAATTGACACTTAAATGTTAGGATTATTTGATGTTATCAAATATCCCCCACTTGAACTCTACTTGCCCTCAAGTAGACCTTATTAGAAAATTTTCTACAAAGATATCCCCCAAATTACCTGGAAGAGATATGTTTAAAAATCCCTTGTGCTATAATAAATCAAAGCCAAACACCTCACAAAATGGGAACAAACACTCATATTCTCTCTTCTAATCTAAGTTTCAATTTCGGGGTGATCACTCAAAGCACACTTATAACATGTATTCTATCATAAGCTTGGCGGTTACACAAATCTCCACCACTAGAGTTAAGGACTAAACAATATTTTAAGGCAACATGAGTGAACACAATATGAGGTTAAGGGTGAAATGTCATTACTAATGTGTCATGGCAAAGTGGACAAAATCAATGATACATGACCAAATTCATGGTCAAGACACCAAAGAGTTCTCGCTTCATCACCTAGAAACGCTTCATGACTAAAGGGTAGGATAAGACACGAGAAATAATTGGTGTTAAATGAAAAATAACAAACAAATAGTCTTAACCTATAACCAAGTTGTCACTGCCCACCGTCCATCCAAAGTTCAAGCTTCAAGTTGAAGAAACCGGATCATGATGTATCAAGTGAATGAGCCATTAGCGGACGTCATGATGGGCACATCACCTGTTCTTCAAACTGTTGGTGCAATAATGATACCAACTCAAATATTCAAATGTGATCGAGGTGGCCTCCTCGATGCTAATATCTAATGAGCTCATACATAGTGCTTATACATTGCACTTTTTAATAACATAAACTAATAAACAATAATTTTTTTTAAATCATAACTATTACAAATAAAAAGATAAACATCCCCCACTTGATATGAACATATAATGAGAATATGGGGGTCTTTGATGATCTTCAAATGTAAGTCTTTGAGGAAAGCATGATTCTCGAACCTCTCTACTCAAACCTCGAACTTGGGCAAATAGTGACTTCCTGACCATAAATTAAGACTGAACGGTAGGCTAAGGCGAATGGGTGTAACGATACAAACATAATAAGGGTATGAAATGAAAAGAATGGCTCTGAAGGGTGTATCTAGAGGTATCATGCATTAAAGATGAGTGCAACAAAAGGGTTTAACATGGGGGTCGAATATTCGAGGTGAATAATCGATAAACATACATATATAGGCTATTTGGGTGATAATCCTAAAATATTTCCTTCTCAAATTGATTATTCAATATATATCAAGCTAACTCGACACACCTCGTTTATTGTCTCGAAATGATGCAAAGGCCAAGTTCTAAAGTTTACAAGCTACCAGAACACTCATAATTTGGTGGATTTGGGTAAGTAAGTGGAATCAGATAAGGCTAATCTTACCATGGAATATCAAAGGTTATAGTGTGCTCGGCTAAGGTCTAATCTAGTTAGGTTAAGAAAAGCATGTCAAAATTTTAAAAATGGCATAATTTTTCAAAATAAACTAGAAAACGAGGGAAAATAAGTTCAAGTAATATTTCTACTCCCGTCCCCCCCCCCCCCACTTGAGATGTATAAAGTCCCTTTTGTAATAAACATTAAATAAAGGTGGAGAGAAACTAGAATTGGAGCGAGAACTTCCTTGAAATTTGCCTCTAAAAAGAGAGAAGGCCCACGAAGAAAATCGTGTCTTCATTGAGTATCCATGAGCAAACTTCAATCCCTGAAATCACAACTAACCAACAAGCATAATTCTAAAAATAAAAGGAAAAACAAAAAACAAATAAAACCTAACTCACGTTCGTAGGAATCACGGTTGCATTTAGCATATGCAACAAGCCTTTTAAACCACTTGGTGTCCCAAGTAGACGAGTGTAGTCTCGTGAGGGCTTACAGCGAACATACCCACAAATTTCATTTAGAACTAATACAAGGTTATTGTGTTAATACTTGAAAAATAAATTTGAACTGCATGATGAATTACGGCATAACCACAAGAATGAGTTACGCTGTAATTGGTTTGAACCTGGAAATCGTCTACAGAAGACTGTTATGGTGTAATAAGGAATGGAAGTTATGTCGTAACTGGTTGAAACCTGGAATGAACTGCTACTGTATGATGGTTACTGCGTAACCATTGATAAAGTTGCGCCTTAACTTGCTATCGGGACAGAATCAAGTCCCTTTAAATGCCATGCGTTCAACTCCAATTCCTGCAAAAATGTTAAATACACAAAACCCAACAATAAAAATTAAAATAAAACAGAAAAGGGAAAGGGATAATCCGGTTTGTCTCCCGAAAGAGCACTTTTCTTTATTAATGAGTCTTTAAGTTAGACTTAAAGCCATGGGGATTTATGGGGGCCTTCGAACTTGGCCAACCTTAATCATTTTCTCTTCAGAGGAAGGTTGGTCCCAAAAATTTGTAGGTATGAACGGAGTCATGCAATATTGAGTTTCTCGCAGAAAGTTAGACTTAGCCCATTCATAACAACATTTAGCTTCGACTTCCCATTTTAATTTAACCATTCCAAATTTTACTTTAATCCATTTCTCAAACAAAATCCCATGGTAGCCGAATTTTTCTCTCTTTTCTTCATTAAAACATGCCCATTCATTACGTTTGAGCAAGTTTGGCTTAGGGAATTCTCCTCCATTAAACACCTTGAGATGGGGATCACACGTAGGCCAAGCTTGAGTAGTTCCTCCAGACATCATAATTGCCGGTTCACAAAAGTGAATAGTCCATTCTATATTTTCAAACCAATCGGCTATAATTTGGTGTTCTCGAAACCAATTTTCCTTAATTATTTTCTCCTCTTCAAAACACCACCAAACGGTTGCCTCTTTTTTCATCCGTTTCACTAAGAATTGGCCATCTCCATTGCAACGTTTGATAAATGGAGAACATGTTGGCAAAGTTAATTTCGAGCCCTCTATCATAGTAGTCATAGGAGTACAATAATGTAGCTTCCCCGTTACGAAAGTTACACCACTTTTGTCCATTTCCCTAGGTGAAATCCGATCTTCTTCGTCATCCCGCCAAGAAGATTCATCGCTATCATAGTTATCATTAGACTATGTTTCCTGCGTATGAATGAAGAAGTAAAAATATCATTAGAACTGTCGAGCAAAATAGCTGGCTCCTCCTTAGTAACTAAGTCTGCCATGCACGAGCTTACTACTTCTTCTGGTTCTTGACAAAGAACATTGTCCATCTTAAACACCACCCTATCATGATTGTATCACAATGAAATCTCTTTTTCAAAGACCTTGATTTGGGCGCGTGAGGTAGCAAGGAAAGGCCTCCTAAGAATTAAGTGCTCTCTAGGGGTGTTTTCCATATCAATAACCACAAAATTGGAAGGAAAGAGAAACTTATCGACCTTAACCAATACATTACCCGCAATTCCAATCAGAGTCGCCTTAGTCATATCTGCCATTTCAATCACCATGCTTGTTTTCCAAAGATTAGTTAACCTAAGTTTTAGAAATATTGAAAGTGGAATAACGTTTACACTAGACCCAAGATCGGCTAATGCCGATAGATCATGATTACCAATAGAGCATGGAAGAACGAAGCTATTCATGTGATAAGGATTTAAAACGTACGTTTTTAGGTGGTCATTTAAGTCCTAGATCGACACACTTTATATCCGTTACTGCTTAAAATCGTTCCTTTTCACATTTTAGGTCTTTTGGAAGCAAAATGCTGAAGCATATTTGGATAAAAAGGATCGAAAACATGAAGAAAATGGCAAAATCAAGATCAAAGGCAATCCAGAACACCTGACGGCATCCCAACCAACGGGCGACACCGTCCCTCTATTGAAGACTTGATCAAAAGTGCATGCGATGGCTCAGGGGAATTTCTAGTCTTAAAGCCTGATGGCGTCACGCCTAAACTCTGGAAGGCGTCACTCACAAAATCTACACCAGATGCCTAAGATCTAAGATTTAGAAGACGTCCTGCATAAAGACTAACGGTGTCACAAATCTTAACTGACGTCGTCCCAACGATGACTTGGCCAAACCGAAACCCTAATGACGGCGACCTGACGGCGTCACTAGCAAAAGGTGACCTCGTCGTGCTTGTAAATCTATACATAGAATTTGATTTTTTTGTATTTTAGGAGGTAGAATTTTGGAGAGCAAACCCTAAATCAGTTGTAGTCCGACTTGGACAGTATTATAGGGTCTCATACCCTATTTTACACCACAAAATAAGTTTGTTTATCCAATTTATCATTATGTCTACCCCATGTTCAATTGATTGTGTGTATGCTTGCTTGTTTAACATGTCTAGCTAAATTACTCTTGTGTTGCTTAGATCTATGAAACATAGTTATTGATTGTTGTTAGGTTGTCTCTTATCTTAATTTGTAGATGCTAGAGTAAGGAAAACTAGCTTTTTCTTTCATTGTTGCGAGCTTAAACGTCCTAAATAGCAAAAAAGCTTAAGAGTGCACTTATGCCATTCGTTGTGTTTATTGCATGAATTGTAGCTTTAGGATAGTAGTGTATTTAGGGGAGATGCTATTGCACTTGCCGATCCAGGGTATTCTAAAGGAGAGTTACAATTCATAGAACTAGGGAATTATGCACCGCCCTACGACTAACCAGAATACAACGCACCAATTAAGATAAAGGAAGTGACAATTCAACCGACCATTAAAAGATAACTAGGGAGTAATAACATCTAATTGAACACATCTTTAATCATCATACGAGCACACCTCAATTAGCATAATCTATCCATAGTTAATTAGTTAAATTAGATAATTAGTTAAAGTAGTGAAATCGGTAGAAGTACCATCCCCCAATCATATACCCCGAGATTTTTACCCTTGCTTTCTAAAAAATATAAAAAAGACTAAAAAGAATCATCCTTAACCCCACCTTCTCGTCATATATCTCTTTCTAGCATTCCTATTCCCCTAGAAAACGAAATCAATCCCCAAGGCTTAACCCATACTACACTACAACGTTAGGCAAACCCAACTATAATTGGAGTCAAACCAAATTCACCTCTAACGACTCCCCATGGCCCCAACAACACAACCAGAGCTCTCATACCCCTAGTCAGCACAACTTAGAAGGGATGATGCAACACCTAGTTACATCCCAAGAAGCCCAAATAGCCAGGCTTTTGGACTGCTTTAACCAACAACAAGTCGAGACGGACAGGAAGATAGATAACCTTTTGAAAGCCATAACCAATGATAGGAAGACCACCGAAAAGGTTAATGCCATCTCGACTCACTCTCCCGAAAAAGATTCCCTTGTTAAGATTAAGGACCCGAGCAAGTACTTCGCTCATTCACAATTAGGCAATGAAACCAGGGACCCGTCTTCATCAAAACATGTTCACTTCGTCAATGCCATCACCCTAGTGAAACCAAATAGGAATAGTAATAAAGCAAACCATGAGATGGTACTTGAGGTTAGTGAGAATCCTAAGGATGAAACAACCAATGAAGTAGACGAAGTAGGTGATGAACACTTCAATAAGTTTCCTACGGATGAGGAACTTTCATACCACCCACACCTAGTACGCGACCTTTGTCCCTTTTATACTAAGAGATGCCCACGAATCACCTTTGGAAATCCTAGAAACCTCAACATACCATGTTGCATAGGACATCTTTTCGTGGCAAAAGCCTACATTTATCGCAAGTCCCCAATAAACATCATGACTAGCACGTACTATAATTGGGTAATGAAGAAACCTATCCCAAATAGGCAAGACCCCAATGATCCTAGAGTTAGATGTAATTTCCTTGGTAGAGTTAAGGGATTGTCTGTCTATGTAGGTAGCTTCACGTACCTAATGGATTTCGTGATTGTGGAAGATATTAGTACGGCTATAGATCCTAGTTTGTCCCATGTAGTTGTAGGAAAGCCTTTCATAGATAGCTCCAGAATGACCTATGATCCTTCGTTAGGGATAGTTAGATTCAAGGATGAGACCGATGACATTGCTTACCAAATGCCATTTAAAATTGATAAATTCTCATCACTATCCAATAATGAGAAGGAACTTAAGCTATCGGTCTACTATAGGAATAAGGAAAATAAGAGGAGAGGAGTAGACTATGTGATGAGTAAGATATTTGGGTTCTATAAAGAATGTGTGAAACTAGGACCATAATATAGAACCAATTGGGGGCAAGATGCACAATAGGGCATAATTATGCTATGGAAAACCCCAATAGAAACCGTCATGTGGAAAAAGATGACGGCAAAGAAGTCACGTAGGAGCACGACTTCGAGTCTAGCTACAAGACTCATAAATAAAGAAAAGCGCTTCGTGGGAGGCAACCCATGCTTAATTGTTTGCTTGTTTTGTTTTTCAATTTGTGTGTTTATATATCTTTTTAATTGTTGTTTATTCTCATGTTAGACATTGTGAAAATGCTTTATTTTGTTTTTATCCTCGTTTTAATTACATATAAAGGTATTTTACAAAAAAGATAAGTGTAGGGAAGATCATATAAGTTTATAAGAACATGAACATGAGATTAACAATAATTGAAATTGATGTATTTGTGTGTTTGTTAGAGTCAAATGCTTATATCGAGTCATAATGGATGTTTTGCAAAACAATTTCCAGGTTTTAATGAGGTAATTTTTCCAGAAAAATGCAGCAGACCAGTTTTTGTCAGGACAACCTGACGGCGTTAGGATTAACACCTGACGACGTCAGGAAATGAAGAAACAAAATATCAGTTTCGATTTTTGCGTAATTTATGATTTTTGGAAATTCCCAATTCTTAATTTTCTAGAAAAACTGCAAACATCCATTCCACAAGCATTATATCTTACTTGCTTTCTAGTGTAGTTGTGTGTCATATATAGTTTTACCGTCGATTTTACGCGAAGGTTTAACTTGTTTTCTTATAAGTATGCAGGTTATATTGGAAAAGAAGAAGAAACACACATTGGATAAAGCTTAGTACTTATGCATTCTTCTTGGAGGAGGATTTAACCGAAACTTCACACATATCCTACCGAGCTAATCAGGGGAGTATTAGTTTCTTTCTCTTACTTACCTTCCTTCATCATAACTTTGATACTTTTGGGGAACATTGGGGACAATGTTCAGCTTAAGTGTAGGGAGGGAGAATAAAACGGGAACTTAGAAACTATTCACTCACTTGATTATTTGTCTTGTCCTTGGTAATTAGTGTAATAAACCATAAGAAATATTTGTTAGGGCAATTTTAGCACCAAATTAAAAAAAATTTATGACATTTACGAGCTAAACTTTAGTCTTAATAAAGCGTCTCATGGATAGGAATTATATGACTAGCACAAAAACCGTATAACACTCAAATTCCACCCAAAAAATGTGAGGTTTGCCTCTAGATCTTTAGGAATAAAAGCATTCATCTTTAATGCTTAGTGAGTGTACCGGTATTATAATAGATTCTAGAACTTGTTTTGTGATGCATTCCGAGATCGCTAGTGAGATTACACTTGTGTAGTTAGGAGTAACTAAATGATAAGAGGAATTAGGATAACCCTTGTTTCAAACTATAATTTAATTACCTCTTCCACATCAGTTGAGTAATTTCTCCCACACCCTTGCGATGTACTCATCTTTAGTACACGATACCCCTAGTTAACCCCTCAGAGCCTATCTTTTTCGCGGTTCTCGTGATGTTTTGGTTTTCCAGAATATCAATTAAGAGCATTGTTTACAATCCACCCCCAAATGTAGACCCAAACCGCCTTAGCCTACCTTGTATGCACTCTCATCTTTAGTGCATTATTGTTGTCACTACTAAACCCTTAGTTCAATTATCTAGTTACTTGCATGGTTGTTAAGTCGAGTCATATCATTTGTATACAGTTTTGGGCCTATTGGGACTTATAAGTAAAAGTAATATTTTATGGAGTAACGGGAAAGAACGATAAATTCAAATTCCTTTTGTCTACGTAATTAAATACTCCAAGTGTTTTGATATTTTCAAATAGGGTCAATTAGTTTAGTTAAATAAAAACTCAAGTGTAAAGATACTCCTATAAATCCCTTATATTTTGATGTTATCATAGAGGATGGTAGAGTAAAAAGGATAATAATAATAATAAAAAAAAAAAAAAAAAAAAAAAAAAAAAAAAAAAAAAAACTGTAAAAAATTGAAAAAATGAAAAAAACATACGGGCTAGTATCCTACATCTATCATTTACGTTTATGTTTTTAAGTTTATGTTTGTTTTGTTTCAAGTTATCTAGTGTTAGTGAGTCGAGTCTTGGCTTAGCAACGCCACACTTTACATGCTTGTAACATAATATTTTGACTTGCCACCACTAAATATCCCCTATCCAACAAAACCCTTTACTTCCCTACCCTAAGCCTAACGTTACAACCCTTGTACAGAACTCTTAGATAGTTATTCCTAGGTGCTTACGCCAAAGTGGTGGAGGTTTGATCTATTCTCAAGCTTATGGTAATCTATGTACTATGCCAGGTAATGAGTGTTTATCTTCCATTTCCATTCATATTATATTTCATATAAGCCCGAGAGATGAGGGAATCCAAACACCAATTGTGAGGTGCTAGTATATAATTTCCGTGCTTGTTATGACTATTGTGGCGCTTTTACTAGTTGTAGACTACTTTAAACCAATGCTTCATACCCCCTAACTTATAAATTGATTGGCCAAAAGCACATTTGCTTGAGGACAAGAAAATACCAAGTTTACGGATATTTGATAAGGATTTAAAACGTACGTTTTTAAGGGGTCATTTAAGCCCTAAATCGACATATTTTATATCCGTTACTGCTTAAAATCGTTCCTTTTCACATTTTAGGTCTTTTTGAAGCAAAATGTTGGAATGAAGCATATTTGGACAAAAAGGAGCAAAAACATGAAGAAAATAGCAAAGTCAAGATCAAAGGCAATCCAGCACACCTGACGGTGTCCCAACCAAAGGGCAACGCCGTCCCTCTATTTAAGACTTGATCAAAAGTGCACGCGATGACTCAGCAGAATTTTTGGTCCTAAAACCTGACGACGTCATGCCTAAACTCTGGAAGGAGTCACTCACAAAATCTACACCAGAAGCCCAAGATCCAAGATTCAGACGACGTCCTGCATAAATACTGACGGCGTCACACATCTCAACTGACGCTGTCCCAATGATGACTTGGCCCAAACGAAACCCTAATGACGGTGACCTGACGGCGTCAATAGCAAAAGGTGACGTTGTCGCCATTCTAAATCTATACATAGAATTTGATTTTTCTGTATTTTAGGATGTAGAATTATGGAGTGCAAACCCTAACTCAGTTGTAGTCCGACTTGGACAGTATTTTAGGGTCCCATACCCAATTTTACACCATAAGATAAGTTTGTTTATCCAAATTATCATTATATCTTCCCCATGTTCAATTGATTGTGTGTATGCTTGCTTGTTTAACATGTCTAGCTAAATTACGCTTTTGTTTTCTTAAATCTATGAAACCTAGTTATTGATTGTTGTTAGGTTGTCTCTTTTCTTAATTGGTAGACGCTAGAGTTAGGAAAACTGGCTTCTTCTTTCATTGTTGCGAGCTTGAATGTCCTAAATAGCAAAAAAAGCTTAAGAGTGCACTTAGGCCATTTGTTGTGTTTATTGCGTGAATTGTAGCTTTAGGATAGTAGTGTATTCGGGGGAGATGCTATTGCACTTGCCAATCCCGGCTATTCTAACAGAGAGTTACAATTTATAGAACTAGGGAATTAGGCACCGCCCTACGACTAACCTGAATAGAACGCACCAATTAAGATAAAGGAAGTGACAATTCAACCGACCAATAAAAGATAACTATGGAGTAATAGCATCTAAGTGAACACATCTTTAATCATCATACGAGCACACCTCAATTAGCATAATCTATCCATCGTTAATTAGCTAAATTAGATAATTAGTTAAAGTAGTGAAATCAGTAGAAGTACCACCCCCAAACATATACCCCGAGATTTTTACCCTTGATTTCTAAAAAACATAAAAAAAATACTAAAAAGAATCATCCTCAACCCCACCTTCTCGTCATATATCTCTTTCTAGCATTCCTATTCCCATAGAGAACGTAATCAATCCCCGAGGATTACCCAATACTACACAACAATGATTAGGTTCACTGCCTAGAGGGTTGAAAAGCTTGCTCGTAGAAAAGGAGGTTTTCTCGACCCCGAACCCTGCTATCACCGTGTTAATCTCCTTCTTTGGTAATTGGCTAGGCATTTCAGTCGCAATAGTGCTTTCCAACTTCCGCTCGATATATGTTCCCTGGTTACGCCATAACTCATCGCAACAGTTACGGGGTAATTGGTTACTGTCGTCCGGTCCAGCTTCAAATTCCTGCTTAGTAAAAGAAGTATGGAAACTATCGATTGATTCATTAACCTCCTCATCCGTAAAGACGGCCATGCAAACCACCATAGGTTTACTTCCTTTAGGTTCAGTATTACTTCTTTTCAACTCTTCACTAAGCTTTTTAACCATTGCCTCTAAGTTCTTTAAAGATTCGTCACGGCTAGAGAGGCTTTTATTCGTATTTTCTTGGAAGCTTTTCAACCATTCGACCTGCTCTTTTTGCCTTTTGGTAGAATCTTCAAGGTGATTGTTGATAGTATCCTCGAGACTAGGCCTTCTTTTCCCATAAGGCCCATGATTGTAGTAGCCCGGTGGTCCTCCACGATATCCAGTACCATTTCCATTTGATCCTTGGAAAGGTTTATTAGCTTCACCATATTTGACCTCTTCAATTTTTCTATCTTAATCATCAAGAGGGCAATTTTTAGCAAGATGAGCTCCACCATAAGTCTCGCACCCAACTTGAATGGCGTGCACACTTTCTTTTAATTCAACATATCACGGCCAAGAGTCTCAAGTTTGTTTGTGATAGCGGCGATACCATCCAAACTTCCGCCTAAACTTCTATGGCTTCCTCCTTCATGCCACTTTTGACAGTGGGTAACCACATTTTTTATAGCTTCCAATGCAAGTGTAGGTTTCATTCCAGCGATCGGCCACTGAGAACCGAGCATTTGCCTTGTCGCAATTCCAATACCCTTGTGGAAGATGCTGACCTTTTGTTGATTGTTGAGGTCATGAGTAGGGCATTTGTATAGGAGGTCATTATACCTATCCCAAGTTCGGTATAATGTTTCGCCATCTTCTTGTCTGAAGTTGTGAATCTCCTCGAGTTGTTTTGCCATTTTTGAAGGAGGACAATATCTTTGAATGAAGTATCTTATGAGGAGAGCCCAAGTATCAATTGCCCCGGCCAGCAATCTATCTATGCATCTTTTTGCGGCTCCAGTGAGTGTAACAGGAAACACTCAGAGCATAACCGCATCATTCAAGACTCCTGGAATATTAAAGAGGCTGACAATGTATTCCACATTTTCTACATGCTCGTAAGCATCAGCTGCAGTGTTTCCGGAAAAGGGATTTGTTCTCAACTCCCTCATAAATTATGGCTTTATCTCGAAGTGGATATCTGCTCCAATAGCCGGCCTAACAAGACCCGACCCTTGCTCTTCCCTAGTCATTGCAAGGTATTCCTCGAGAGTGAGGTTATCGATGTTCAAAACCGCCATGGTACCTGAAACTTAAAGTAGATCGTGAAAAAGACAAAAAATAAATAAACAAAAATAAAAGACTTAATACAAAATCCTAATATAGCTCTCCGACAGCGGTGCCAAAATTCTGATGCAGGTTTTTCGACCTGGATTTAATATTTCTAAGTCTCGTCTACCTAAGGTCTACCTATTGCACTAACGAGCAGTGAACCCGATCGTGTGTAGTATAGAGAGTGGTAAAGCTGAGGTCGTTCCCAAGAGCTATGTAGATGAGGATCCTATTAAGTCTAATTGTCACGGTTTTTAAAAGGGTTTAAGTTTGAAATGATTAATTAAACTAAAGACAAGAAATAAATTGCGAAAATTAAATTGAGGTTGTGAACAATGGTGAGAAAGTGTGCTAACATAATTATTCATCTTCTCATGTAATGTATATGTTTTCTAATTACTTCCTATTGATTCAAGTGGGGTTTTAAGTCGCTATGACAACATTTGGTCAATTCGTCATAACCTATCAAAAAAGGTTCCTACCCGAAGTCAAAGGCCAACCCTTTGGGGAATCGAGGGTCTCAAGCAACCTAAGCAAAGTCATTAAGTGCCCTACATGCAAGATTCGCAATAATGTGTGCCCGGGCGCCAGCATCTTAAATACACATCCCTAACTTCTTAAGTTCATCCTTCCGAACGGTGATCCTTTTGTCAATTCGCACAAGAGGGATTTGATAGTCTTTTGGTCAATTCTTACCAAGCCTCTCTACCTACTTACTTTGGGTTAGATGGTCAACTCTTCTAAGCAAATAAATACGACCGCAACTCAAAAATACCGAAGCTAGGGTGACTACCAACGAACTATGCATGTATACACTACAAACAATAATTGAAGAATGAAAACACGAACAATACAATCAAGGAATCATAACTAAGCTAGCACCAAAGGTGCTTAGCCGATCATATTAAAAGACACAAATAATTCAATGTTTAACATGATTAATGAACACATGAATTAATGTGAAAAGTAGTAATAATCGCTAAAGCTTATCGGTATGGTGTGATTCCTCCTTTGGATATGGTTCCGTATGATTCGTATGATCTTCCCTTGGAACCCTCTTCACGTTATTTGACTTTGTGTTGTGAGTGAATGATGTCAAATGCATATTTTAGGGTTTTATTTATAGGCCTGATCATAGTTACGGCATAACTTAAGTTGAGAGTTACGCCGTAACTTAATTATCCTCTAAACAGAACTCTCGTAGTGGTGATTACGGCGTAACCTAAGGAATAGTTACGCCATAGTTATAGCTCCGCCGTAATTTTGTTGAGAGTTACGCCGTAACTTAAATACCTTCTAAACAGAAGTCTCGTAGTACTGCTTACGTCGTAATGCATGTTAGGAGGTTATGGCGTAGCTGACGGAGGCGCGAAATTCTCCATGATCTAGATGGTTACGGCGTAACTTAAGTTGAGAGTTACGCCGTAACTGTAGTTGAGTTGTTCTCTGTAACGAAATCCCAGCTACAGCTTAATTGAGAATATGAGTTATGCCGTAGCTTATTCAATGATAGCATACTAAGGTAAAACCGTTAAGAAAATCACCAAATCCGCGTCTCTAAGCTCTAATGCTCATATTTTACCTGGAAACGAAATCTAAAGATATAAGAGTATATATCCATATAAAGGACATAAAATATGAGTATAAATGGGGAAAATTGACATTTAAAAGTTAGGATTATTTGATGTTATCAAATATCCCCCCACTTGAACTCTACTTGCCCTCAAGTAGACCTTATTAGAAAATTTTCTAAAAAGATATCCCCCAAATTACCTGGAAGTTATGAGTTTATAAATCCCTTATGCTAGAATAAATCAAAGCCAAACAGCTCACAAAATGAGAACAAACACTCATATTCTCTCTTCTAATCTAAGTGTCAATTCCGAAGTGATCACTCAAAGCACAGTCATAGCATGTATTCTTTCATAAGCTTGGTGGTTACACAAATCTCCACCACTAGAGTTAAGGACTAAACAATCTTTGAAGGCAATATAAGTGAACACAATATGAGGTTAAGGATCAAATGTCATTACTAATTTGTCATGGAAAAGTGGAAAAAATCAATGATACATGACCAAATCCATGGCCAAGACACCAAAGATTGCTCGCTTCATCACCTATACACGATTCATGACTATCGTACAGTTTGTGTACCTCATAGATAACTGATGCATTGGAGGGACCAATTTGTTGGGGTGAAGAGACCATTGGAGATATGTTTGCCATGAGTATAGTTTGTGCAGTGGGTTCATCATCAACATCTGAGTCGAAGGCATCACACTCATCGACTTGAAAGATATTAGGATCATTCTAGGCCATATCATAGATTGGTTGGTTATCCAATCCAGCGCCATTCTAGGCCACATCAAAAGTATTTTCCCCTAGTCCATCCAAAAACAATAGCTCTTCTTCATCCAATCCAGCGCCATTCTCTTGAGCTTGCATCAATAGCATCACATCCTTGAAATAATCTGAGTTCTGTGGGGGCTTTGGCTGAGTTCATTTTCTAGCAATGTGTCCAACACCACCATAGTTGTAACACTTGATTTGCTTTGCTTGTCCTGGCATAGCATTCCCACCTCTGTTATGTGCACCACCAACGCCAGCCACACCATTTCCCCTAACAACATTTCTTTGGATCATGTTATGTCGCCCTTGAACATTCTGAACCACAACCCTTCCATCCTCCACAGTAGCTTGATTGTGTAGATTTGATGAAGTACAAAGATGGTTGTTGGTTTGAGGTAGGGCTGCTCTGAATTGTTGAGCAAGCAAGGCGACTAGGTTGGAGAAGTTTTTAATCATCTTATCAGTTGGAGTATATCCTGAATCAGGCAGAATTGTCTGATTTTGTGATGAGGATGGGTATTGATAACCTTGAGATTGTGATGATTGAGTGACAGGCTGGACATTCGATACCAGTGCAAGAGGATCATTCATTGTCATTGGATTGAACCTTTCCATGATCAGACGATCATATGTAGCATGCTTTTGATGTTGTTATAAGTATGTATACAGTTGTTCATAGTTTATGTTTCTCAAACCTTTGTTAAGCTTCATTGCTGTTACAAACCTATCCCACTCGGGTGTCATGTTATTCACAAACTTGGAGTTGAGTTGAATGTTTGGCATTGTCATCTTGATGATTCTCATGTCATTGACGAGTTTGTGAAATCTAACATAGTACTCATTGATATTGTAACACCCCAACCCGACAAGGGTCCGAATGTCACATTATGGAGTCATATCAGAACATACTAATAAAAATACAACGGAAGTCTCGTATTAAAAACATAAAAAGTCACAAAACATATGACTCCCAAAAGGTCCAAAACATAACAATCAACTGAAATAAAAAGCCCCAAAATACTAAATCAAAAGGTAGTTTAAAAATGCATAAGTCCAAGTAATAAGGGTTCACTAAGCTAGGTCTTCTAAGCTCCTATTCTCACACTCTTTCCCAGAATCCCTGCTTCCAGCTAAATACCTGCCGCATGGAAAGAAAACGCGGCTCAGCTAACGCTTAGTGAACAGATATAAACAATAACTGATAATAAGACCATCAAATGAAATACGAATCAAACTATGTCAAATCAAAGAAATGGAAAAGAGCCTGCTGAGAGGATGTCAGATGAACAGTATACGAAACGCATATGAATCAAATACTGAGTTAGAGTGCATAACAATATCAATCAACATAGGATCGGAGTGCATTGCCCAATTGCCTAAGCATGACACATGAATAGACCAAATAATCATATCACAATCATATCACAAGTCATATACCATCAATTCATAAGTTGTACATGGAGTAGCTAGCTCACAATGTACCAAAATATGATGGGGTATAGGAACACACACCGACCAATAACCAGATATGGATACAGATTCCCTAGGATGCATCCATACGTTCCCTGCAAAACAAGTGATCACATACATACATAACATAATGGGAATGTCGGGGACTAATCACACCACCCCAGATAGTGTCATGCCACTGGTGCCTCAATGACATGGCCATGGTACCTCCATGGCTAGGGATACAGATACATAAGTTGGGCAGTACAAGAGCAATCATAATCATATCATATCAAATACTGAACTGAGACATATCATATCAAATACTGAACTGAATCATATAAAAAAATCATATTGAATACTAAAATGAAGCATATCAAACAGATAACCAACGAATATCAAAACGAGATAGCAATTTGAATATCAGAACGAATAACAAAAGGATATCAAAGGTAATGATGGTTAATCATATCAATGGATGCCCTTACATGAGAAAGGACGGAATATATGTACCTTAGCAAATGGAAATGTAAGCACGAAGAAATAACGTCACGTCTTCTTCAACGAATCTACACGGATTATGGTTCGTATAATACTTATTAGCTCATTTAAGTCATAACGGATTTATTGCTTATATATAAATCGTATTATTATTTTTAGAGTTAAATATAACAACTTATCATAATTTAGGGTTTAAAGTGTAACTTATCAAAGTTTAGGGTTAAGTAATTTTAAGCTTAAAAACTCAATATTATTATTTTGATAGTCTAAGGTGAAATGTTTCATTTTATAATAGTACAGGGTTTGCATGCGACAAAATCTAAAGATGAGGGTTAAAAGTGAAAAATTATATATATACATAATGAACCATTTGTACAATGTCTTTCATTTTATTTTATTTTATTTATATCTCGACATGCCAACTTCACCCTCGCTCGTGGTTCAAACGGCTAACTAACGCGAGTCGGAAAACATACCTAGTGATTACCCCCTGACTCATCTTCCCCGAAACACTTTCAACACACCGTACAACTTATCCATTAAACCCGCGATCGCCCTCAAACTTACCCATTTTACCCTTGTGTTGCGAGAAACAAAACCAAACCAAGCGTACCCTTTTTACCCTTGCTCACGGCCCATATGGCTAACATTTACGACCAAGTAATTAATCACGTAATATGATTAACCACCGACTCAACTATCCCGACACGCTTTCAGAACACAAAAAGACTCAACCGTTATTCTCGCGATCACTCTCAAAAATACCCCCACAAGACACTACATATACATACCAAAATCATTTATTTTCACCCTTGATCGCGGCTCATAAAACTCACAATTACGACCAAGTGAACCCTCATTACTATTAACCCCCGAGTTATCTCCCCCGACACAACTTCAACATACTAAATGACCCATACATAAACTCCGCGATCACCCTTAAACTCACCCACAAGACCTTGCATATACTATGATCATTTAATATCCCTTTTCATTCATTGATACCATACGCCTAGATCATTATGCATAAGTATTTTGTTTACATGCAAAAACACTAATAAAACTTTCATGCACTCCTACAGTACACATTTCATACGCATTCTCACACATATATGTACACGTTTAGGACTCTTTTACTGGAATTAATATCGCACGCCACATGATTCTAACAATCATAAGTTAAACAAGTAGATAATCCCACAACGCGATCCCAACACACACGCATGCAACCCACACGACAATCACGGTTTTAAACCATGCTCAAGACCCAACCATGCATTCGGCAAACACCCATCTATTCACAACAGTCGACCATGCACACGCTATACATTCATACATTCATACCCATTTCCTTTTATTTACTATATCCCAGATTTGAAATCTATTTTTATGAACCCTTCAATGCATAATATATTAATCTGCTTATACAAATTCCTCTACACAGTTCTTAGATCCGATTCGGATATATACATTTGTAGCCATTCATGCATAATTCTACATATATTAACCTCGCATGTTTCCTTACTTTTAGTTCTTAGGTTTGTATTTATTTTTAAGGTCGATAAGAGGTCATATAAGGGTCTCACAGATCTAATATACGCATGACCTTAATACATTCGAATGACAACCAAGGCAAAGGTCGACACATATATAGTTCATTGATCATGATTTTATGCGACTAGAAGCTAAACAGATTCAAAGATATTACTCCAATCCATTTGTATCATATTCATATATGTAGGTTAGGTTAATTTTTCTATGTCTTGTATGTACTGTGACTCAAATAAAGCACAAGGATGATCATGGTACCTCTGGAACAATGGTTAGGAACGAGCAAGAACACAAGGTTTACAACCGAAGACCTTCAAATCAAAAACCAAGACTCCCCTCGAATCACACTTCCTGATCACCCAAATTGGTCACCACCTTGCTAAACCCTTCGCACCCCGATCTTCTTGGAGAAACAGAAAGGGATTTTGGCGTTTATTCTTTTTTTTTTGGTGAGTTTTTAGGGTTTCAATGAGTGAGTAATTTGTGAGGTTCAATTTTCATATAAGAGAGGAAAGGAAGCTGTGATTGTGCCGAGTCTTAGGGTGACCAAATCCTCATCAAAATCCTTTCCAAAACAAATTTATTCTTATCTTTGAATTTGAAACTGTACACCAAAATTAAAATCGTTTCTAGCACTTGTACATATGGAACGTGGGGTAGCTTAGCTAGGATGGTTTTTTAAAAGTTATTTATAATTGATGTAGAATATTTATTAACTAATATGTGTACAAACTAACATTACAAATTGGTCTAGCACAAGTCATATAGGCGTGTGATATTTATCAACATACAAGGGCTTTCATAAGTGTATGTCGATTTATATAAAAGGAATGGTAAGCAAAACGTTTAAAGGGTTATAATGCATTAAATGAATCATTAATATGTCTAGAGTTCGAATTAGGAGGTCTCATTAATATTTATAATATAAACTTAGGTTATACGTCTAATAAATTCCATTATTATATAACATAAGGTTTTATTTATTTATTAATGTTCGTAATACTTAGGGAAAATTTCAAATTATATGAGAATTTTGAAAGACGGATTTTAGGGTATTACAGATATTCTCATCCGGTTTCATCTGGAAGTGTTCAAAATCATCATACAACTGTGATTCTCGATCTTCTTTAGTCAATCCAGATCCAGCAAGAAGTATTTTATCATTATCCCAAACTGCTTTGGCTGCAGTGTTGTGGTTAATAAGTTTGTAAAAATGTCCTTGGGAAGCCCTTGAAGCACAATGTTGGAAGCTCTTATATCTGCATCATACCGTTTCTTTTCTGTCTCATCGAGGTCATTGTAGGTATGTGGTCTGTCCATTCCAAGAGTGACAGTTCCATCATCAGCAATAGAGATTGTGTCTCTGGTAGTGCCCAACTGATACGGTCCTTCATCAATAGATCGAAGAATGTTGATGCCATTTTCCTTACCCAAACAGTACAATCGAATTCATTGTGCCCATGATTCATAATTCGTCCTATCTATATAAGAGGGCATGAATGTCATCAGAAACAGTAGACATGTTGTGAACTTTACACGGGATTTTACAAATCTAAGGTTTAAACCGAGAAACAGAATCTTTCACAGGATTTTACAAAATCAAAGATAAACCGTGAGACAGAATTTTGGAAACACAACGTTTAGTTAATCAAGAAAAATGGTCTTCAGATGTCAAACCGCAACCCCAAATCGCAGGGTCAAATCGAAGTTACTCAAACCGCAGCTGCCAAACAGCAATCTGCCAAAATGCAATTGTCAAACCGCAAGGTAAAATCGCAACTCTTAAACCGCAGTCTTCAAATATCAACCCTCAAACCGCAAGCACAAATCGCAGCTTCTTAAAACGCAGTTCTTCAAATCGCAACCCTCAAACCGCAAGCACAAATCGTAATTCTCAAAACGCAGTTCTTCAAATCGCAACCTTTCAAATCGTAGCTTAATTAAACCGCAGAAGCCTCAAAACGCAGAGACTCAAATCGCAAGAGCAAACCACAATCTTCAAAACGCAATACCTCAAACCGCAGGGTACAACTAGCAAGCTTAGTCAAATCGCATGACAAAATTACTAAAATGCAATGTCACTTTCGAAAAGGTACACGCGTCACTTTAAACCAGATTTGTCTTTTTCACCCTTCTTAGCAAACAATCAAACCGCATGTTAGGATTTAGAAAATCCATACTGAAGTGTCGGTCACCTCAACGTATGTTTAGCATATTATAGCTCGTAGACGTAATAGTATATTAGTTAGATTAGCAGTAGTGTAAGTAACACCGTAGAAGAAGGACGGGTCTTTACCCACTGTATGCCTGATCCACAGCCCGAAGGTGGGAGTAGTCATTTGTATAAATAGCCCTCTCCCCACAAGGGAGAGGGTTGGATGTTCATTTGGTAATCTAACATTCCATTTGTTTTATCTCTCTAGAACCTTTCCCTTTCTCTCTGTAAACCATACGCCCATATTGAAGCTTAATTTATGTGTTTATGAAATCCAATATGTTACAATTGGTATTAGAGCCATGGTTTGATCATTCATCTTACATGTTCTTGGATTTCTAGTGGTTTTTATATGGTTTCTGGGTTTGAATGAGTTTAGAGTAGTTTGCATCATTTGGATCATCTCTAGTGTTAAAGCTTGGATTTTGATTGTACTTTTGTTTAGAATCATTATAAGTTTTTAGGTTTTGATTTGGAAGGCTTGAATCACTATGGTTGGATCGTTTTTGGATTGAAAATTGGTGTTTTAGTAAGTTTTCTAGGGAGCGATTTGTGTCTCGGACAAAATTTCTGATGTGCGATTTGTCCCTATTCATGTGCGATTTGTGTCTGTCTAAGGATTGCTTATTGAAGCGCTTTGTCTATTTAGTGGTTGTACTTGTGCGAATTGTGTGGTTAAGTGATTTGTCTCTATAAGCGACTTGTTTATTTAAGCAAGTTGTATATTAAAGCGATTTGTCTAAGTTAAGCGACTTGTCCTTTAAGCTGTTTGTTGGTTGAAGCAACTTGTACATTTAAGCAATTTGATTGATGAAGCGATTTGTCTGTTTTAGTAACTAGTCTGCTTATGCGACTTGTCATCTAAGCGACTTGTCCTGTGAGCGTGTTGTCAGAAGCGATTTGTCCTAAAGTGGGTTGTTTCATGAAATTTGTGGTTAACTGCATACTTCTTGTTGATAATTAAGATTTTTTATTAACACAATGTCTTACACCACTGTTCCCTTAATCTCCAATGTGCTCAAGCTATATGATACTGTGCAGAACAAAGAAAGTATTTACTACTCAGAAAGCTTAACCATGATTAATTCAGACAATAACGATCAAAACACTTCATATCCTGAGCCCAATGCTAAGGAATTTCACCTGTCAATGCTACAAAATGCCATGCAGCATTGAGCCCTATCAGCTACTTCACTCTCACCTCGTACAGCTTTTGTCCACTATTATGGATCGAACATGTAGTGCCATCTTCCGTCATGATTTATCTACATTGACTAGAAACTTGTTGTTGAACTTAGAACAATTGAAGCTACAACTTACTAATGAAAGGGTTCAAAAGGATAGTTCCATTGCAGCTCATCAAGTAATCTACAAACAATTTCAGCCATTCATCAATGGGGAATATTTAGTAGATTATGATCAACACTTGACTGGAATTTCTTTCAAAAAACACACTAGAATGGAAATCCATGAGTTCATCGATACATTCATCCACCTTATGGACAATGTGAAGAAGTACATTGATGAAGTACATTACGGTGATCACATGAATGAACATGTGATGCAATCAATGGAGAAGTGTGGAGAATTGGGTAATCTATCGGGCAGTGCTGAAACCAGTAATGGAAAAACATCAACAATGGAAGCACCATGCAGCTCAGAAACGTTTGCCTCACAAAAGATGGATCCTGAGTGGAAAACATTCAACGAACAAACTTTGAGAGCTGAATATTCGGTAACACTTATTGATAATTCATTGTGCTTAATTCTGTTCATTCTAATGATTTCACATATCATGTGGCTGAGAATTGTCCTGTAATTGAGGCTGAGTCGCTGATAAATCATATCACGACTAACAATGTAGTTGATAAGAAAATTTTCGATGAACTTTCAAACAAATACTCAATTCTTGAAAAACATTGCATTTCTCTGGAAATTGCAATACAACAAAAGGAAGAAAATTTTCTTGCTACAAAACCTTGCATAAATCCGGAATTCCCAGAATTTCGAGAATTTTTTGAAATTAACCAGTTAAAAACCCAGCTTCAGGACAAAGACTCAACCATATGTAATCTGAAAAAACAAATCTCAGAACTGCATAAGATAATTAATATAGGGGAGAACAATCTTAACTATGAGGTTAGTGATGCGGTTAAATCTAGGAATGATGAATTGGCTTTATGTGTGGCTGAGCTATTAAGGGATAATGAGTCCTTGAGGAAGAAATTATTAGAGGATAAGAACAAGTTGTTAGATCAAACTAACTCCCTGTTGGTTGAAATTGATACCCTCAAAGCCCAAATTCAGGATAAGATTTTCACCATTGTTGCCTTAAAAAATGAGCTTAGGAAAACTATTGGAAATAGAGTGAAACTAAGTTTGCAAAACCATCAACCTTGGGGAAGCCAATTGTATGTAATAACACAGAATGATCTGTAGTTAGGCAGCCCAATGCATTTAAAACAGAAAGATTTAAACCCTCAAAATCTAAGCTTGCCTCCCAAGTTGATGAGAATAATGTTTTGTCAAAACCAGTCACTTCACTAATGCATTCCAATAAGATAAATGACAATATTCAGTTTAATGCTCAAAGCTCTAAGATCATAAATGTACAAAGATCATCTAGTGCACTTAAGAAGTATCAAATGGCTGACCATTCCCCTAAGAAATCAGTTAACAGAAAAATGTCTAAAATCCAGAATAGGGAAAAGGTCACATCTTCTACTGTGACTAAGAGATTCTACTCCAATTGCTCTAGTCTTAAGTGGATGCCCACTGGAAGAATCTTCAAGAAGGTTGGATTCAATTGGATTCCAATCAGAATACTGGCCACTAATGACATCCCGAGGCCTGACTGCAATTCACCCTATGAACAGGAGATAACTGCTACTAACCCATCTAAATGTTATTCTACATATGCTATTAGTACAGATACTCCTCAGTCTTTTTCAGGGACAATGCTCAATTCAATCATGAACATCATGACCTGGTTTCCAACTGAATTGAAGACTACTCATTCGGGAATCGTAGCTTGTCAGAATTGAATTACTTTGTACTATGAATCCTGATCACCTCTACTCAGGACTCGTTTCTCATTGATTAATGTACAAATTAATTTACATTTCCCTATACATTTAAATATATATATATATATATATATACATTTTTCTCGACGAAAATTTAATTTTAACAATCTAATAAAAGATGTATCTTTTGGTATCGATAACATCTATGGTCCTAGAAATGTCATTCAATAATGACACGGGCTCTTATATGAAGTTCGAACAGAAGCTCTACACTGCTTAAAAAATGTTTTTGTTGAAACAATATACCCTTTCTCAAATCACTCTGATTTTTCTCAAATAACTGCATAAGTTTAATTCAATCAATGTTCACTCACTCTTAATCCGTGACATTGATTGAGGGGGAGAATTTTTCAATCTATCCTTCCTGACTGTAAACTTGTCTCTGCATGATTCCCATTTGATAAGTTCGTGTGATATACTATAACCTCTGTTATCTGGATTGCTGCTGCATAATACTTTACTTGGTGTGACATAACTTGGTGCCAAATCATGTTTCTAAATGTGCTATGTGTTAGGTAGTTTCTCCATGATATGGTTAGTATGTGTCTTGTCAAATTTTAGTAATTTATGCAATTTATGGTGTGTTGGAGTGATGCGATTTGCCTTGAGTTTAATTGATGCGATTTGTGTTGAGTTGAAGTGAAGCGATTTGTCATTTTTCTTTCCTATAAGCGACTTATTAAGTACAAGGACTGGTTGTGCCAAGTGTCAAAACTTAATTCATGGTATTAATAATTGAGCGATTTGGGTTTTGGTCAAAAGTTTCAAACTCTTAGTCAAACTTCCACATGATTTTCTCTCTCAAATACATTCTACAAAGCGATTTGTATTACCAATAGTGTTGTGGTATGATTCTGATTTAATAAACACTTGTATCTCTTTAATTCATCATAGATTCGCATCTAACCAACACCCTTTTCCTGCAGATTCACCCATCCCTTCTCTCGATTGTTACCTCTTCTAGGTTTGTTGTTATGTTTTGTAGATTATGGGTTAATATGCTTGATACCTACTGGTTTATGATTAAGTGTTTCCCTTGTTTTCATATGTGCCCCACTTGAATGGATTTGGTTAGTTTATTTGTTATACATGGTTGTGATTAATGTGTTATGAGACTTGCTTAGTTGGATAATTGTACCTCTTTCCTGTAAGAATAGTGAGGCTTAATTGTCATAGGGTGTGTTTGCTGAGTGTTTGTTCTATCCCTCGTCCATGGTTCTTGGAAGCGATTTGTCTCAGGGTTCCTAAAAGCGATTTGTCATTGTTAATGAGTGCAAGCGATTTGTCACTTTTAAATTTGATGCGATTTGTCGTATCAATTATGTAAAGCGATTTGTCTCTTTACACTTTTTTGTGCAAGCGATTTGTCACTTTAAAATTTGATGTGATTTGTCGTATCAATTATGTAAAGCGATTTGTCTCTTTACACTTTTTATGCGATTTGTCAATTCAATTGATGTATGCAATTTACTTTGAGCGATTTGTCCCATGCGTTTTGACGCATGCGATTTGTTGTCTTGTGCGGACCAATGCGATTTGTCCTTAATATGTCATTTTCGTTACATATGCGATTTGATTAGGTTAAGCGTGTTGTAGTATGCGATTTATCCTTAGTGTCTTAATATGTGCGACTTGTTGACAATATTTGACCGATGCGACTTGTCCATGAATTTATGCGATTTGTGCTGAATACTATTTATCTATTCAAATTTGCATTTGTGTCGATCATGTACCTGCTATGTCTGTGTGCAGCTACCCATTTGGTGTTGCTATAAGGTTGATCCAGTGACTTTATCTAACCTAACTAAGTTTCTAGATATTGTTGTTGGTTTTTGTGTGTGATCTACAGAATTAAAATGGCAGGCACGACTTCTTTTGAAAATCTTGCTACCAATGCTCCACCCGTAGTACTTACCGACGAGGAAATTCTTCCACATGCTGAATGGGTAGACATTGCTAAAAGCAACTGCTACATAGACGTGAACAGAAACCAACCAAACCCTATCTACCGCATTGCTATAGATATCCTGAAGAACACCAACTTCTTTGGTGCCCTGACCATGAGGTGCACTATTCCTGCCATTTATCTACAACAATTCTGGAACACCGTTACTCGGGACAAGATCACTGCCACATATTCTTGTAAGTTGGATGACAAATGGTATGATATCAACAAAGAGACTCTCAGGGAGACCCTTGGAATCACTCCACGCGACCTTGCTAATCCATTTATTTCACCACCAACTGCTTATGAACTAATGAAGTTTATGGAAGAATTGGGATATCCCATGAAACTCACTAAGGTTTCTGCAATAATCACCAACGATATGTATCAACCATGGAGAGCCATTGCCACCATCCTCAACCTATGCTTAACCAGCAAAACTTCAGGGTTTGACTGAGTAAGGGCCCCAATCTTACAAATGGTGTGGGGTATTGTTAAAAGGAGGAATATCGATTTTGCTGAACGCATTTGGGAAGAATTCTCATTGGCTATGGACACATTCATCATTGACAGACAAAACTTCTTGATTCAAGTCAAAGGAAGGAAATCCAGCAACAAGAGGGTGATTCCTAGCATTCGGTTCTCAAAGTTAATCATCCAACACTTGCAACAGAAATATCAGTTCAATTCGAGAAATGAAGCGGTCCTACATGAGGCGAGTAGTGAATTTATGCTTGGTAATCTGAAATATGTTGCCAAAGGAACAAACAAAGAGATCTTTGGCATGCCAATTTCTGAAGCTCTACTCACTGAAAGAATCAAGAAGGCAGATTACTTCAAGAGATACTTAAAGAAGGCCTTCGGCACAACCACTGAAGACACACCCAAATCTACTCTCACACAACCCAAATCTAAACAATCAGAGTCTACCTACTCAAGTCTTCTCAAGAAGAAGAAGAGACTTGATAGTTCAGTATCTGCTGACTTTCCGTCTCAAAAGCAAAAAAGGAGAAGGAGAGACACTGGAAAGGGAAAAGATGATGGATCCAAGGTTCCTGAGAGAGAGATGAAATTAATGGATGAAGACGAGGCTGCACTGCAACAAGGAATCCAACAGAGCCTGGAAATTCTAAACATGCCTCAAAGACAACCAGTGGGAGGGGTCGTGTTACGAGAACCCGTGTCAGCACCACGCCAAACCACTCCCGTTGCACAGGGTAAAGGCAAAGTAATTGCAGAAGAAGAAGCTGAACAAGCAGCTCAGATGTTGTTGACCATCTCCACTCTGACTCCGAAAACGACTACAAAATTTGAGCTCAAGAAAAGAAGAGTTAAATCATCCTCAGCTCAAGAACAAACTAGAGTGGAAAAGGATGTGTCTGACACACAGGAGGAAACCCTTGCTTCTAGTGACACTCAGTCAGAAAGTCAGGAATCATCACCTTCTACTGAAAAGGTTCCAGTGCTTGAGACAGAGATTGAACAAACGGACACTGACAGACAAATTATAGAGGTTAGGGGAAATGAACTGCTGGAAGGCTCACAGGAGATTCTTGAGCCAAGATCTGAGGATCACCTCCGCCTGGAAGAAGCAAACATATCCACAGGATCTTTGTCATCACTGAAGAATCTTGAGCCTGACATTACTTATGGTGATCAATTCCTAAAGGACAGACCCTCAGACATCGAGTCTGACAAGCAAAACGATGAAAAGGAAGAAGTTCAGTCTATGTTCTCAGTCACTATTCAGCAAGACACATCAACCATTCCTCCGATGTCAGCACCAATTGTCACCTCATCATCAACAACTCCATCAATTGCACTTCCACCACCCGCTCCTGCTCAAATAACCGCACTTCCACCACCCGAACCTCCTAACGTTCCACCACCAGTTGTCACAGTTAGTGACACTGTCACACCACCGGCTTCACCTCCTCCAGCTAAATTTGCAGAGCAACTCCTCGAAGAAGCACTTAAGAGGATCGAGGTCCTCGAAAAGCACCATTTTCCCGAATCCGTCAAGCATCTGGATCGTCATGTGTCCAAGCTGGAGAACCTTAACTTTGACACGGAAGTGGAAAATTCCATTGAAGCAGAAGTAAAGGATGCTGTCGAATGGGCAATGAAAGCTCCATTGCTTCAACGGTTTAAAGACTTGCCTATTTCGGATATGAGATCAGTTCTCTCAGATAGAATGTATGACGCAGGAGAGCATTTAGACGATGTTCATAAGAAATTATATGAGGCGTTCGAAGAATCGATAAGGCATGATAATCACCTGCAGTTTCTGGAGGATATTCGTGAGAAGGAGGGAAAGAAGAAAAGAAGAACTGTTCAAATGGAGTCTATGCCTGGAGTACCAAAATCTCCACCACCTCCTCCTCCTACTGGTGGAGCTGGAACATCTGGAACTGGTGGATCTTCTGGCACTGCCACAACTCATAAGACAACACCTCTAACGCCTCCACCAGAATCTTCTAAACAAACTGGCACATCAGGTGGTCAAGGGTCTCAGAAGACTTCTAGGGCATGGACCACTGTTGATACTCGGTTCACACCCACCTTCTCCACCGTCCCAGAAGATCAAATGCTAAATGAAGAATCTTATGTCATGCCAGAGTCAGAATCAGAAGATAATGACGCTTCCACCAAGCATATCCCTAAAGTTACTGAAGATGAAGATTGGTGGGACGCTTATATTGAGGGTAAACGCATCAAAACATCTAGAGCCGCACCATCTAAGGATATGTCTCAAAGCTGGCTTACAAAAGAAAGACCTCAAACTCCTGAACCTTCATGGGCAATTCCTGAGTCTGACTTGATAATCCCTGACAACAACTAGGCAACCACCATTACAGCCAACTATGAAGCCTCCTCAGAAGATTCACTCTTACACAACACTGGGGACATGGGAAGCTTCATGAAATGGTTTTGTGAAAAGAAGGGAATCTCGTCAATCACTCCTAAAGATCTTGAAGGCCCAGCATTTGAAATCATCAAAGTTTTCCATTCTGATGCCGGTCACCATCAATACCAGATGGAAGAATGCCACAAGATGTTGACTGATCAAGTTGATGAGCATATCAGTCGCTTTGATGTCAACCATCCTCTTCCTCTTGGCGGTGAACCCTGACAAAAGACTATACAATCAGATTTCTTCTTCAATCGAGACCTGGATTACCTACGTGCTGGAACAGAAGGAAGAAGACCAGCCTTATCTATTTCCAAGATGAAGGCTGCAACCTACTTAGATCCAGGTCTTGAGCAGATGGTACCTGATCACTTATGGGTTGACAAGGAACAAGTATACGACATTGCTGCCTCATACGACATTTCGCATTGGTGGTTCAAAAAGAAGAAGTTCTACATTGAAAGACATGGTGCAGAAAAGAGACGCAAAACTGTTCGATCCAAGCTGCGTATTCTAAGTGTGGTCAGTGTGGAAATCTTCTCAATCTACTGCTATGATTATCTGAAGAAGGTTGTTCTTAGAAGAGCAGACTTGAAAGATCATGTTATTGAAGAAAACGACTTCAAACACTTGCTAACAAGTGACTTTGAAGATCTATATCTTCTGAACCTCCAAGGGAATCTTGACCATCAACCTGTTCGAGAAAAGAAGTCTCTCTCTGCTGCAGTCAATCTTTGGATAAGGGGCTTAGTAATTTGACAAAGAGTTGGTGATTTTCAACTAGGTGTGGAAAGCTACCAGACTCAGGTCAATCTAACTAGACCTCAATGGGAAGCCACAGGGCATGAATTCAGACGCGACTACACAGTGATTGACTCTCCTAGAGCTGTTATCTTTATCGAAAAATACGGGTCAAGAGTGCTAATGAGGTTGTGTGAGCTATACAAGTTCAGTGATGGTACGCTCAAGATAGTTGAAGAATAATTCAATTCAAGAGTGAAGGAGTTCAAGCTAAACCTGAAGCCGGGGGACAACACGAGGTTCTGGACTGAACAAGATGTGAAGAGGTGTGAAGATTTCATTGCTGCTATCGGACGAAGACTTAAGACAAGAAAGATTTACCGCAGCCTTGAAAGCTTTGTGGCTGGGAGAATACGGGAAGGACACTACAAGCTACTTCAAAGAACAGAATGAAGACATATTCATTTTGTAGCTTCGTTGTGTTTATGTGTAATGTGGTGAATGTATTATGAACAACAATAACTATAATGTATATAGTAGTGATAGGTTATGGCTTGTAGTTTTCCCTTTTGTTCTGAAAAGGGAAGTTAGGAGTGTTTTGTCTCAGATCAAATAAAACCGGACACATTTTTCTCCAACAAGATTTTTCTTACATATTTAAATCACTTGAGATCCAAAATCTCAAAAGATTTGAAATTTTTGATCGGGGGAGAAAATGTGATATAAATATGCAACCTGATAAAATGTGATCTTCAAGACTCAATATATTGGCATCCTTCCTCATATGTACTAAACCTTTTCGTGTATCGAAGCACATATTGAGGGGGAGAACTTCAAAAGATTGACAAAACTATCAAGGTTCTATAATTAAAAGTTCCTCTTCATAAGAGTTCCTTGATAGTAACTTTAAAAGGTTTTATTGGATTCATCAATCGTGAATTTTGTATCATATTCCCCCTACAAGCTCTTAAATGTATCAAAAATTCTTCACATCAAGGGGGAGCAACTTTTTGAAAAACCACATCCTTTCCCAAAAATATGTTTAACAAAGTATTTAAAATACTAATTTTGATCGGGAAAGTGATGTCGATAATTTTAGAAAATGTTGATCAAAGAAGTGAATTCTTAATTCTTAATCTAAGATTTCAGGTCCTCTTGCCTCCATGTGCTAAAGTAATTTCAAACATATGATGCACATGTTGAGGGGGAGCTTTTTCTGAAATATCAAAAATAATTCAGGTACAAAATGCTTTGATCATGTACCACAAGTACCTGGATTGATTTTCAAATGGTTTTTCAATTGGTTTCATGAAGGAAAGAACAATACCAAAAGACCGACCAATTTACTTTATGCATGGTGTTATAAGGATGGTTAGGTTAGGTATTCGTTCCCACGATCCCACCAGAGCTGGAGGGATCTACCCAGGGACAATCCACTAGATAGTGTAGAAGTCCTTAGGTATGATGGAAAAAGGGAGAAAAATGAGAATACGGGAAGAGTGCGGACTGAGATAGAGCTAGAACTGAAACTAACCTAACAAGGTTCTAGTTATGAAATCTCGGTAAGCACTGAAGGGGTTGAAGAATGAAAAAGAAATAAATGAGAAAAGGGTGAAAAGAAATAGCCCTCCAGTATTTCAACCTTAGGGCAGAAACCGGGTTCAATTCATATGCTACTTGTGGTTACCAAGGTAACACCGGTATTGAAGACAAGACGTCATGGACCCAGTGACGCACTGCACTACGACTTCCCAAGCTACTCAAGTTTGTCTTAAAAGGACTTGTTTCATTTTCACGGGGAACCTACATAATCTATCAACTTTCTCTTAGAGATCGCAGATATTGAAGAAGGAGACCCTCTCCCTAGTCTCCGACATAGGAAACCAAATATGCACAATTGAGTCTAGAGCCAAGAGATCATCTACAAAATCTCATTAGGACACAAAATTAATGAAGACTTGTTGTTTCACACAATGTGGAAAGTAAGAATATATTTAGATTCCTACGCATTATCCTTGTGGTATTGCCATAACATCCGAGTGATATGGTAAATACTCACGATGAAGATGGGAATCCTTCTAGAGCCAACATCAAACAAGCTCTTGGTGGGTGACATGTGAGATCTATCCAATAGATCAAACTTGTGACAACTGGATTGAAATGATGGGGCGATTCATTATTGAATCAACCTTGGTTCAGGAAATGGATTGACAGATACCCTTGAAAAACCAGTCGTTGTGCTCAAAAATTATTTTCTATAGCACATCGACTGTGTACTACATTTTCAATATCAAAAGGTGTTTCTGATTGAAAATTGACTTGTCTTATAAAACCTTCGTTGTATTGCAATAACTCTTTCTGATAAGCAATACACGATTGTTTTCAAATCATTTTTAATCAATCAGTAAATCTCAATTTTCTGGTTCACTCACTCCTTGTTGTCTTCTTTGAGACGTTCCGGTTTGAGAACAGCTAGAACAGTTGCAAAACCCTGTCAAGGAGATTCTTCGGAATTATACCTGATCACATGTAGTACTTGTACTGATCAACGGGGAACCGTGGACCGTGTACCTCAATTCAACGAAAGTGATCAAAGACACTTTCGTGTGTTTTATTGCTAACTGTTGTTTGTAGGTACATTTGGACGGCTGTAGCTGATCAGAATTGAGAAGTCAATCCAAAGCCGCATGCTCACAGCATCCACACTTAATTGAAGAAATCGTGACTAGTGCATATCTACATAACCTGGCTCTGATATTTTTATACTATGCTTCTGCTACGCTGCTGCAAATATCATGAACCAGTAAAGCTTCCGCTACTCTGATGGAAAGATGTCATGATCCTGAAAGTGTGAGCACGTCGGTCCCAAAAGTTACAAATTCACATGATGGCAACACCACAATGGATGATTTAGAGATTTTATGTTGCTGATGATCTCAAATAAAGCTCCTGATCACATATCTATGAATCACTCCAAGTCATGGAATCACTACTATTACATGATGATAAAGCTTTGCAACTTCAAGGTCTACGAGCCAAAGCATCAAAGATTACAAATTAATTGCTAAGACTCTTTCAATGTAATTATTGGGGTAACCTCCCTTAGGGGGAGATTTTTAGGATTTAGAAAATCCATACTGAAGTGTCGGTCACCTCAACGTATGTTTAGCATATTATAGCTCGTAGACGTAATAGTATATTAGTTAGATTAGTAGTAGTGTAAGTAACACCGTGGAAGAAGGACGGGTCTTTACCCACTGTATGCCTGATCCACAGCCCGAGGTGGGCGTAGTCATTTGTATAAATAGCCCTCTCCCCACAAGGGAGAGGGTTGGATGTTCATTTGGTAATCTAACCTTCCATTTGTTTTATCTCTCTAGAACATTTCCCTTTCTCTCTCTAAACCATACGCCCATATTGAAGCTTAATTGATGTGTTTATGAAATCCAATATGTTACACCGCAGAACTTGAAAAAGTCAAAATGCAATGCACTTTTACTAAACCCGCAGTCTTGAAAACTTCAAATCGCAAACAAGAACGCGTCAAACCTCAACTAAGAACAAGCTTCAAACCCCTCGAATACAACCAAATCAGCCGCTAAACTAATGAAATAACTTAATCAAATACCAATCTATGCTACTATAACCAACCTAAGCATGAAAGTACAAGCATATAACAAATTTAACTATAAAACAAGCTCGAACTAGGGTGTTTCTAGTATGTATATTCGAACCAAACTAAATAGCAATAACCAATATATAATTCCAAGCACACACGAAGTAGATGATCAAACCATAGCTCTTGATACCAATTGTAAGTAATTGGTTATCATAAACACATAAAGATTATATGGTTGGATCGTGTACAAGAGTTAGAGAGAGAAAGAATGGGAGTTTCTTGAGAGAGAAATGAAAGAACTAGTTTTATTGTAAATGGAAGCTACAACCCTTTCCTATGGTGGGAAATGGTTTATATAGCCTTACAATAAACGCCCCTACGGGCTGTAGAGCAGGCTAACAGTGGGTAAAGACCCGACCCGACTCCACGGTGATACTTTAACTAACTATTCTACGTTTAGGACTACGAACCAACTTGTGCTAAATAACAGTTGGGGTGACCGAGTCTTTCATATGGATTTTCTAAATCCTAATAGGGCGCACAGGCTAAGAATGAAAAAAGATGGATCATGGTTGAGGATTGAAGAGGAAAGGAGAGATGGAGCTTTTTGTTCCTGGTTTTGGAGGGAGACGCAGAAAAAGAAAATAAAAGAGAAAAGGAGAATAAGCGTGGCAGTGGTAGGTAGATTAGGTTAGTTTTATTTTATTTTTTATTATTAAACACTTTATAAACTGTTCTTCGTGTTTAGTCGTGTTCCCATGTAAATGTAACCGCCCGGTATGCTTGAAATAAAGAAAAAATACGTTTTTGGAAACGTTTTTGTGAGCGTAATAATAAGGTAACATTATTACTTTAAAATTAGATTATAAAAAAAATTTGTTACTAAATCGGTGTCGGTACGCGTGCGGTGTCATGTTTTTCTAAAATCACAAGATAACCTCTCGTTTTTGTTCGTAAATCACTAGTGAGTGTTAAAAAGTGATCATTTCACTTTTGTCAAAAACATTTATTAGTTTTGTGTGTTACTATGTGTTGTAGTGTGTGGTATAACTTTCTAAAAAAAATTTAAGCTCACGTATGCTTAAAATTATCAATCAGGAAATAATAAATTCGCATTTATCATTAAAATATTCAGTGGAAAATTACCGTGTGCCACACATTTCTATCCTTCTTGCTAATCTAAGTCACCATTATTCATTGATTTGATTAGTGTAAGCAATTCCATAATCAAGCTAATCTTTCAAAAGACCTCCTTCAAAGATGTAGATTTTTTTCTTCAAAAAACATGTTCCCTAGCTTGATCTAGTGACAGTTTTTGTTTGATAAATTGAAAAAATTAAGCTAGAATCAAGTTGTTACTCAAACCGATTCATCCTAATCTCATGACAATTCTTGTTTGATGAGTTATGGGATTAAGTTAGAATCAACTAGTTAAAGGTCTTTTGAGGGCTATGCTCGAGAATAGGAAAGTTTGCCTCATCAAATCTAGCCGCAAGAACATACGTCTATAGAATGAACGATGAACATAAGAACATACGGTTGTAGAACGAATAGAATTCCGAGACGGAATTCCATCTAAGGTGGTAAGACTATAACAATTCGCATTTTTAGGTTACTATTCATTCTCGTAATTTTTACTATTCACTCTAGAATTTTTTATTCTACATTCTTGTAAGTTAACCTATTTTCATGATAAAACGAGAGTTTGACACTCGTCGAGTCATTTTTGCAAGTTTCACAAAACCGTGTTTACGATTTATGTTTAGGTCTAAAAGTCGTTTAAACATCCCGATATGTTCATACAATATCCTAAAAAAGAGAAATAAAGGTTTCTCACATCTTACGACATTTCCACAAGTTTTGGATTTTTACATTTTCTGGTTTTGCGTTTTACGCGTTTTACACGTTTTAAGCCTACAGTTTTAGGTTTTTACGACAATTAAGCACCCCCATAAAACTTATCACTAATTTAATATGCTAATATATAGTATATTAATAAATTTTAACAAATTTATAAGTTTTATATTTTTAGGATACCCAGTTTTAAGTTTTGTGACTTAAAGACTTGCCATTAGCAATTATCGGGACCAAAACTCACTCCGTAAATCAAGATAATATCAAAATGACCAACCAAGTCATTCATATAAGTATATGAACAAAATTTATACACATCACCAAGCATTGGTGGCTTGGTGATGAACCATAGAATAATTAGGTATATATGTGTAATATTATGAACCATTAGTCCATTTTTACTTTATGTGTAACATTTTTAACCACTAAACACCATAGTAACTAACCTCCTCTTCATCCTATAAATAGCAATTTCATTTCTCTTCCTTTTCACTCCAAAAATCCAACCATCATAAAATTATAGAAGAATACATGCTTTGATTCATGTTACAAGTCCTAAATCATTGTTGAAGCTCTTGGCAAGCTCTTCATGATCCTAGTTATAAGTTTCTTCATTCCATGGTTGATTTATACGCTACACAAGGTGATTAGAAGAAGATTAGAAGTACTCTTTCAAGTGATTCTAAGTTGAATTCAAGAGTTTCAAGAGTTGGAAACCTAGGGTTTTGTTAAAGATTTAGGATTTAGTGATCTTGTCCTAGGTCTTATTCTTGATTTTCCTTTTCATTCAGACCAATAGTTGTAAGAATTAAGTACCTCATTATTCTTTGATTTCATACTTATTATATGCTATACTTGCTTGTTATATTGATCTCATGATGTACAAAGCCTTAAAACTCAAGTAAACATGTATATAATCTTCTAATAAACTTGTCAGGACCGAATACTATAATGATTTATGTGGTTTGGAGGTCGAGGTTGGTGGAAGAAGATGAATATCTTCATCCTTTTAGAGAGAGAAACTAGAGAGAGGGAGGAGAAAACAATGGAACTTTTATTGATAAACAAGAAAACAAACACTAACCAAATGCTTCACCCCACCCCTCATGGAGAGTCATGAGGGGTATATATAGGCCCTATCTTTGCCACTTACACGATACTAGTCCCTAAGGGCAAAGTATTCTATGCATCTAGTCCAATTCACTTAAGTGACGTTATCTTTAGAAAAAGCGAGGCTAACAATCTCCCTCCAAGATAGCGTCACACGTGAATGGTTACAATGAGACCTATAAATACAAAACAAAGTAAATTACAAAAGTAAAGAACAATGTTGACTTTCTTGAAGTGCAGAGTCTCTGTGGTCTAGATAATGAGGCAAACTTGAAGTTCTCCCTTCCGATGCCCTCGGCAAATGATCTTCTTGTAGCTCTGAACTTCAACTGTAACGGTCTAGTTAGGTTATTACTCCCTCCTAACTAGTGAGCCTTTTTCTTTCTTTTTCTGCTCCCTCCTGAACCGACAACTCTCTTCCAACACGTCTTTAATCTTCAGACACGCAGCGGAGAAAGTAAACTCTTGAACGTACAATGGTTGTCATTCTGGGAATATCGTAACAACATAACTCACTTAGTATTGCATCCAAGTTGGTAAAAAACCCCGATGTACACCACACTACTTCTCCTTCTTCAGTCTTAAGCAAAAATCCCTTCGTAACCCAATCACGGAAGATGAAATACCAACTTCTCCCTCCTGATGGTTGCGAGCTATCGGAATCATCATAATGTTGCGTACATGCCGTATTACCTTCTTGATGCAATATTTAACATCATAGCTTGATCAAAATTCCGTGAGAATATGTCGCATAAATACTCTCAATAAACTTCTCTCAATCCAACCTTTTATCGAACCTCCTTTGAATTCACCGGCTAAATGTAATGACCACATATGGAGAGAACCCGATACGACTAACTTGAAAAGGAAGTAAACATCCCAACTTGTGACTTACTGCTTGTTCAATATTTTTGAACAATCCACAACTACGTGTGACACTGAGCACTACAACGTAACTCCTTAAAGTGATGGTTACACACTGTGAGCACTACAACGTAACTCCTTACCAGTTATAACCAGATTGTCAAATTTCATAATGTACTCCAACAAGTTATCTTGAGACATGCATCCAACCAACCATCGTCTCAAAGATAAAGAAGTCCACCCGTGAAACGTCACGTCAATTCCGCATCAATAATACCGTACAAAAACCCCGTAGACATTTTTTCAATTATCGTTCAAGCCGTGAATGTTGTATCCCTCCGTGAAAAATATATCATACCAATAATACCAATCTTGAAGTCCAAAGAAAATAAAAAACTTGTATCCAAAATATAGTGACACAACATTTGGATAACAGATTTTTGTCTCATTTTTGTCTTAAGCCGTATAAGCCAAATTCAACGCAACCCATTTCACTCAAACATGAAATACCCACGTAAATAGATCTGATATGAGGCCCAGCTATAGATCCAATTACCATAAAGCCCACGATCATCTCAATCCAGTTAATATGTTACTCAACCAGATCCGGTTATAAGAGTATAACACGTTTCACTTCCCTTGACCTAAACCTAAATCACATTTCCTAAAAATACTCTGTGATAGTCCGCCCCCATCTACACTTCTCCACATAACTCATCTCCTCTCATAATCTCAAATACATCCAGCTATTCGAATTATCAAACACTTATACAATCGAACCCAACCTTTGACATCATATGCCGTATGTTCCGAATCAAGAAATCAGAGAAAAAGGACTTCAAGATCATTTTAAATATGGTCTCGGGTAGGTTATAATTGATGTATTTTTGTTTTTCGATTTGAGTTTTTGAACGAACACAGAGAAAGTGATAACATATTTGTTATAGACTTCTTGTAATTCGAATAATATAATAGTGAGAGGTCGATGAAGATAATGATTCCGTTGAAATAATCTTTAAAAGATTACAAAAAAAACGTGAATCGAGTCTGAGATTACTTGAAAATTTTCTATTTGAGTCTTGAAATGAATGAGAGATGGGGAGTGATAGTGAGGGGTCTTGGAGTGAGTCTAGGTCTAGGATTAGATGGGTTTGGTTTTCGTTGACTCGGACTGATGATGTTATGGCTGAGGTCGAGTCTTGGTATAATGGTATGTTGTCGTGGTCATGGTCAAGTCTACGCGTAACTTTTCCTTTCATTTCCTTATGCGTAAAAAATATCAGCTACGCGTAACTTTTGGTCGGACCTTATGCGTAATCTGCTTGGTCTTACGCGTAAGCCAGTTGCATATGCGTAAACCCAGGTCAGGTTTATGCGTAAGCAAGGGCTTATGCGTAAAGACTTACGCGTAACAATTCCTACACGTAACTTCACAGCTACGTGTAATATTCCTGAAGATTCTCCTTATGCGTAGAAAAAGGGTTTTGACCCTTTGACTTTTTCCGGCGAGTTTTTCCGACCAAAAAATTCCGACCAGTCTTCATAAAAAACCCAGAAACATCAAAAACTGCTACTTTTTGACCATTTAACCATGAGAAGATGAAGGTTTGACCACTTTGTTTCACAGAAATATTGGTACCAAAAAGCATAAAAATGACCTGTTTGGACAAAACCCAAGACAGATGTACATAAAAGTTTAGGATTTTTTGTTACCAAGATAAGGATACCAAAAACTTTGTTAAAGATACGGAAAAAAAAAATTTCCGACCCACAGATTAAGTATAAAAACAGTACAAAAACATGTATAAACCAAACATAAATCAATAAAACAACAACCTTGGCTCGTTATACCAATTGTCAGGACCGAATACTATAATGATTTATGTGGTTTGGAGGTCGAGGTTGGTGGAAGAAGATGAATATCTTCATCCTTTTAGAGAGAGAAACTAGAGAGAGGGAGGAGAAAACAATGGAACTTTTATTGATAAACAAGAAAACAAACATTAACCAAATGCTTCACCCCACCCCTCATGGAGAGTCATGAGGGGTATATATAGGCCCTATCTTTGCCACTTACACGATACTAGTCCCTAAGGGCAAAGTATTCTATGCATCTAGTCCAATTCACTTAAGTGACATTATCTTTAGAAAAAGCGAGGCTAACAAAACTTTATGCCTACAAACTAGTTAAATCAAGTATCTTATGCTAGTTATTTCCTCAAATCCATGAACCAATGACCTTGAATAAACACATGCAGTTACAGAAAAGCTTAAATAAAAACCTTATCAATTCGAATCAACTAAATCGTACTTGTGGATTGAAATTTACGCCTAGATAAAGTTACCAAAAGAAATACTTTTAATGGTAAAAAGCTTGTTGTCTCTATTTTAAAACACGATTTTGACCCCTTTCTTTTTCGAATCATCAAAAATATAAAGCACAAAAGTTGTCCGGAATGATGTTTTACACCTAGAAACGCGTGATTTAACCTGAAAATGTAAAACGAAGGTTGTGCAATGCGGGCAGTTTAGACCCGAAACTTGGTTTTTATTCAAAATCTTTTCTCATTCAACCTAGTTCCGAACTTTATAATTTACCAGACTTACCAAACTTCATTAGTAACTTATAAAAATCATTTCACAAACAACGGGCATTATGACCATTTTACCCCTTTTCGTAACTTATAACCAAAAACCATTTTTTTTACCTATTTCCTAATTCATAACAATTACCTAAGTGTTATATATAAATTCGTGACCATAATCATTAACGAAATACAGCAAAACCATATGTCTCATTTATAACTCTTATGAGTACAAAATATATGTTTTACATACTAAGTACTAAAATACTAGGGAACTTCATGTGAGGGGCTTTTGTGGGGTGAACGTACTTACGAGTTGTTGGATTTACGAATTAGAGTGTCCTAGCTCCTTGTACGTTTACTACATGACCTCATGATTGTGATGGCCCGAACGTTAATACGATATATATAAACTAAACATGTTTTCACAATCTAAATTGTTTCTATAAATGACATACACGATCCTTATAAACTACCATGTACAACGTCATGATCAATATAATGACTTATATAGACTTTTTGTATTTTATTCCGAACCTAAGACGATATCATATTCTAGGTTGCACGTAGAGGTTTTCCCTAGCTTATCCATCGAATTCGTTAAGCACTAAACATCATTAACTCACGATGAGTTTCATAGCTCCCACTTTTATACGTTTTGAATTACTTTGGGGGGAGATACATGCTCAACTATTTTTATTTACTTTCACAAGTACTCTAAACTTTTATGGATTACAGTGAGTTTCGTAGCCCCACTTTTACATGTTTTGAACTATTTTGGGGGAGATACATGCTACAATTTTTATGACAATCACAATTTCTTGAAAACTATACCATGTGTTATATAAATCTTTATTGACACTTGGAATTACATACTTAGAAATATGTGCTTTATGACGTGATGCATTATTATCATATTTGGTCCATATGTATGTACCGATATGTGCCGATTGTGCCCTACTGCGTGACTATTACTATATAATTATTATAGTGCGATTGCAAGAGGTTAGTATGTGTTAACAGTAGTCCTTGGGAAGTGGCTCCCAATAGTTCTTGGGAAGTGACTCCCAGTAGTCTTTGGGAAGAGGCTCCCAGTATGTGAAATTTAGTTGCTAGTAATGTGACAACTGGCAATTTAGGGAGTCTATTTTAGGTAACCGCATTACGTTAAACTAAACTGAGCTTTGCCTTTATCATTATTTTTATAAACCATGACTTGATTTTATATCGTCTATTGGTTTTTACGGTTTATTTCACTATTAAATGAGTTATCGTATGAGTTTTAACTCTATTTGGTAGGCACTATTCGATTCGGCCCTAGAAAAGCCTAAAACAAGAAATATTGTAACTTTTAAACCGTAACTCGAAAATTGACAAATAAATTGTCAAAACTCGTGGAAAAACATAAATAACAATGTTAGAAAGTCGAATGAATGTCGTGGGACACTCGGGGGACAATATATGAGTTCGGGAATGGGTAAACGGGATAGTTACGAAAAATTACAACTCCGACCCCCCACCTTTTCCCCTAGGCGGCGCCCCCTCCCCACATTTTATTTATTTTTGAGTCCCCAATATCCAAGTATATATGCCCCTCCTTTCCCCTCATTTCATCTCTTTCACTCTCTCACTAAAAACACACACATACTCATCTTTCTCTCTCTACTCTCTCTCTCTCCTCAAAATTAAAATAAAACCCTAACCCTAGACCCCTTGGCCGCCGGACACTATTTCGGCCAAAATCCGGCCACCACCGGCGAGTGGTGCTACACCTCCACTACCATCTTGTAGCTCTTCTCATCCTCTTTCCAACCATATATAATACTCTCACTAAAACCTTCATTAACACCTTCAAATCTAAAGATTAAGATTCGTATTTTTAGGGTTTCAAGTGGGTTTTGCAATTTGTGCTTGAATAAGGTAAATGGAACATGGGTAGAGCTTATTTAAGCTATAAAAAGCAACGTATGGCTTATTAGGGTTTCGACCCTATGATAATTTTTAGGGCTTTTGGTTTAAACGTGGAATTAAGTCTAATTAACATCTAAATAAACAAGTAGTTAGTGTTTGGTAAGAATGTGGTGTATCAATTTGATGGGTTTATGCATTTTAGGTCTAGTTTCATATTTTTGGTTAGAATAGATGATGGGTTTTGTGTTTGGTTAATGATTGGCGCTTGAATGATTGTATTTGGATGTTGTGGAATTGGTTTGGGTGATGTTTGGTTGGATTTGGAGTGGTGTACGAGCCACCAAGGCCACGTACGTGAGCCTTGGTTGGTGTACGTGACCCACTTGGGCCACGGGTCCGGGTCGGGTCGTTTTGGTAGCTTGTTGGTTGATGTAGTTGAGGTTTGGATGAGACGCGTGGAGCCGAAAAGCTTCTAAAGCTTGTTTGGTTCACGTGGTCTTAACCGTGACCGTGTCATGACCATTGGGGTCATAACATTGGTTTCGGGTATATTTGGTTTATTGATTGGTTGGCGAGATTGTTTTGAGTTGATTTGGGATTGAATTGTGCTATTATGACTTTTAAATTGGACTTGATATATATTGTCAACTTTGAGCTACGTCGGTGTTACTTTGACTTTTTAGTCAATAGTTGACTCCGACAAAGCCGTAACATGGACTTTAGTATAGTTTGGTGTTAGCCTTAATAGTTTTATTAGAAGTGATGGTCATTCACGTTTAGGAACTTTGTAACGTGTGTTAGATATCGTGATAGAATAGTCAACGGGCTCGTGGATTGGGCTAAGCTAAATGGCTAGGCGTTATGATAAGCTTGCCTTGTATAAGTCCAAGTAACCCAATCCAATCCAAGTCCATATACACGGTCCATAGAAAGCCTTTTAGGGCATCATGTATTCCAACTATATAAACCCCTCAAAGTCTCATTTGAGGGGTGTGCTTGTGTGTGTGTGTGTGTGTGTTCTTTCTTTGGAATATACAACTTATTGTGTTTATCTTTTCTCTCCACATACACAGTTTTATAAACATCAAGTCACCATCTTTCTCATCTTAATCTTTCTACGTTTGTGTTTGGTTTCACGTGGTTATACTTGTATACGTGTTGGGTTAGTGATAAGGTTTATAAAAGTAAGGTCCTACAATTGGTATCAATCGCCTAACAATGGTTTAGGAGTGTTTGTGTTTGTTTTGAAGGGTTACGCGTACTGCTCGTTAGTCATATTTGCCACGCTTAAAGCTTTAATTTTTTCACTTAAAAATTCAAGATTCTTGTGGTTTAAGGTTTATTTGGTGCTAAAGTTTCAGTTTTTTAGAAAAATTTCGAAGCTTTACGTGTTTTTCTTCATTTTTGAACTCGTTTTTGGTTCGTTGGTCATTTCTACTCGTAAGCTTTCTAAGCACTTTGGGTGAAAAAGGTCAACATTTTTGTGTTATTCGAGTGTTTTTAAGGCTGTTTGTGCAAGAGAAATTGTTTGAATCGCTGGAAATTTTTTACGCGTAGGTCAAAACCCTAGTTCTACGCGTAAGAAAAGTCAACGTCCTGTGTCTACGCATAACTTTCTACGCATAAGCTTTTGGTGCAGATTCTTCGAGCTATAACGATTACTCAGTGCTTCCCTCACTTGGATAAGTTTGTGGAACACTTCGACTTTTGGATATCTTTTACACTGTGATAGTATAAAGGATTTTTGGGCAAAACCCTAATCTTACGCATAAGCTTAGACTTACGCGTAGAACGCTTTACGCTTAAGTATTTTCCTACGCCTAAGCTTGTCTTACGCATAACTAAATCTTACGCATAAGTTTTTCTACGCCTAACTTTAAACTTACGCCTAAGCATTTCCTACGCCTAAGGAATCCTACGCCTAAGCCATCTTACTCGTAACCATATCCTACTCGTAACTTCTGTTGTCTACGCCTAAGCTCTTTCTACGCATAAAGGTTTAAAAAAAAAATCAATTTTGGCGGGAAAACTTGAGTAAAATTTAAATTTTTGAGGAGACTAAACGTTCAATTTTTACGCGAGATTCAAATTTTTGGGCCTAAATTCAAATTTTTCGGGTCAAATTTGGCGTCAAAATTGTCATAACTCAAATTTTTCATACGACCTTAGAATTGATTTTTATAGTGAATTTCAAATTTTGGGAGAAATTTTTTTTTCTTCGCCTAAGAACCAAGGTTACGAGTACGACTTTCAGAAAAACCTCAACCGAGCTTAATCTTCATCAACCACAACTCCTTTATCGTTGAATCGATCCTACATCATCTTTATCATATCATACCTTCATCAATGGCAACTCAATAAGACATTTATGCAGCCGGTGCCGAAAACCGTCCTCCTATGTTGGCAAAAGGTGGTTATCTTCAATGGAAAAGTCGTATGCTTCGCTACATCAAGACCAAACCTAATGGAAAACTCATGATTAACTCCATTACCAATGGACCCTTCAAGCCTCGACAAATCCTAGACCCTGGAACTCCTGACGTCCCACCATCTTATCATACTCAAACTGAATCAGAATACACTGAAGAGGATCAGAAGCAAGTCGATGCAGATGACATGGCAATTCATATTGTCCAACTGGGTTTACCAATAGACATCTTTGCTGCTGTAGACAGTTGTAAAACTGCTTTCGATATGTGGGAACGTGTTAGACGGCTTTGTCATGGAACAGAAATTGGTCAACAAGACATGGAGAACAAGATGCTAACTGAATGGGAAAAGTTTACTTCAACTCCAGGAGAATCCATTGAATCCTACTATGGAAGGTTTTGCACTTTGATGAATGAGCTAATCAGAAACAAGCTAGCACCCAGAACTATCGTTCAAAACATCAAGTTCCTGAACAATCTTCCAGAAGAATGGGGACGATATGTCACTATTGTCAACCAAACAAAAGACTTACATCAGGTGAACTTTGATCAACTAAACGATTTTCTGAAACAAAACCAAGCTGAAGCGAATGAAGTCAGGAAAGAAAGATTGGCAGAGAATCATGATCCATTGGCTCTTATTGCAAAGACTCAACCTTCAGTGAATACACAACATCAGTCTTCATCATCTTCCAACAACAACAACTTGCAACAATACATTCCACAACCACAAGCTGTTATCCCTCAACAACAAAACTATCCACCAGAACAACAACATTACCAGGAACAAGGAATCACTGATCTTGAAATGGAACCCGAAGAAGCTTTGTTTCAAGTATTTTCTTTATTGGGTAAAGCATTCAGAGGTCGCTATTCCACACCAACTAACAACAACCAACGGATTTCATCAAACACTCGCAACAGGCAAATTGCACAGCCGGGTGTGAATATGGGTAATCAAGGACAAATGGTTGGAGTTATTGGGAATCAGCAGGGATATGCTACTGGATTTCGTATGGGTAATCAGGCGGTTCCGAATTAGGGTAATCAGTTGGGTCAGAATGTTGGGAATAGAGCAGTGGGTAATCAGAATGGGAATGTTGCAGCTCCAGTCGTTGGGAATTATGGAAATGTGAATCAGGGTAATCAGGTTAAGTGTTATAACTGTCAAGGAGTGGGTCACATGGCACGAAACTGTCCCACTAAGCCGCACAAGAAGAATGCTGAGTTTCTTCGGAAAGCTATGCTGTTAGCACAGAAGCAAGAAGCAGGGATGCAGTTGAGTGCTGAGGAAAATGATTTCTTCGCTATTGTGGATGATTTGGAAGACCTCGAGGAACTCAATTCAAACTGCATCTTCATGGCAAATCTTCAGGAGACTAAGTACGACACTGACTCTGACGCACCTCCTGTCTATGACGCCAACGCAGTATCTGAGGTACCAATCATTGATCCATGCTATAACAATGTCATATTTGATGTGTTTACTCATGACGAACAGCATTCTGTGACGCCAACACCTACTTATGATACATACCTGGACAATCCGAGTTGTAGCAATACTAACTCTGAAACTCCAGAAGTGGATCCTAGTGGAGGCTGTGTGGCACAAAATACTGAGACTGATGAGGAAACACGTGCTTATTTTGAATCATTAATCAATAACTGTGGCATTGAAATTGAGAAAGTGAGTAAGGTCAATCGCGAAGTTAAGGCCGCGAATGTTAAATTGACCACTGAGCTTGAGAGTTACAAAGAGAACGCCAGAGCCTTTGAATTTCATACAAACAAAGTATCAGAATTAGAAATTGGTTATCGAGATTCTGTTTTAAGAGAAAAACAATTGCAAATCAAGTAGGATACACTTGATGTGAATCTGAACTTGAAAATAAAATCTTTAAACAAGGAAATTTCTGAACTAAATGATCAACTTTCTAAACAAAAAACACTGTTTTCTGATATTGAAAAAGAAAAGAAACAGTTGATTGCTGATTTTTCAAAACGAGAAGATTCTCTTCTTGATGAAATTATGGATAAAAATGAATCTATCAAAAAATTGGATAATTTACTTCTTACAACGGGTCATTCCGCTAAAACAAACAAGATGTTTTCTAATCAAGTAAATCCGATTTTTCATACTTCACATAAAATGGCTCTTGGTAACTCACCTCCTTGTTTCCTCAAGAAAGCTCAGAAACAACGGAATGTGTTGAACAATGGAAAACCTTTGCATGAACCCATAATTGTGCATGATTCTCTTGAAACGTTGGAACTATCTGAGGAGAGTAGAACAAAAATGAAACAAAAACATCCGGAAATTAAACCAATTGACTATAACAAATGGAACAAAATTAATGGTATTTCGTTTGTTTCACATAAAGAACAATCAAAGTTTTCCATCACACCAGTTTCAAAACCAGTTTCAAAACCAGTTGCAACTCCTGTAGTTGTCTCAAAATCCTTTTCGAAAATCTAACAAATGTCTTCAAACAATCCTTTTAACACAAGTGATGCCAGAAGCATTTTAGACGATGTTAAAACTAGAATTGGGAGACTTCAAGAGACTGTTAAAACTAAAACTCATATTACAACAAACATTTGGTTCAATAGTTTTGATAATGAACAGAAAAAGTTTTTTGTAACTGAAATTGCCCCTCAGCTGAATAACATCAACTCCAGGGAAATTTATTTTGAACAAGCCTTTTTGAAAGAAACAGCTGACTTTGTCAAGGACCATAAATCCCTGGTAAAGCAAGCTAATGAAAGTATTGAACAAATCAAAGTTTTGGAAAAGTTAAATGATTCTCTCTTCGAAGATGTTCTGACTATTGATATTATGTCCATCATTTTGCAAACATATTCTGTTGAAGATCATGAAAGACTCCAGTCTGAGACCTCCGAAATTGTTTCAAAATATGAAAAAGCTCTTGAAAAACTTGAAAAAGAAAATGTCTCATATTTTAAACAACTTGATCGCAAAACTGAGGAATGCAAGTATGACAAACTGTCGTATGAGCGTGCCTACAATGACATGAAAGCTAAAAATGATCTTTTGAGGGCTCAGCTGGAAAGTCAAAAAGGAAAGGCAGTGGATACTGTGATTAAAAAACCATTGACTGCGGAGAAAGCAAATGTTCCCAAACCGGTTTCCAAACCAAAAATGTCTGTTTCTATGCCTCCTCCAAAAGTCAATGAGAAAAATGTTTCATCAAAACCAGTCACTCCACCTGCCCTACCTAAACAAAATGTTGATAAAGGAAAAGCGGTTATCGAGAAACCAAAAGTTTTAGCACCTGGCCTTTTTAATATGAGTACCACTAATGCGTCTGCCTCCACATCTAAAACATATGGAACAAACGACATAAGTTTAGAAAAGCACTCTAAAGAGACTAGGAAAGCTGAAACCACCTCCCTTCATAAAAATGTGAATCCTAATGCGTGTGCCTTACCTTCTACAGGACTAGAAAGCACCTCTAGGAGCAGCAGACTAAAGCCTAAGAGCAATACAAGGAACAATAGAGTCTCGACTGCCTCTAGGAGTAGTAGCTTGAATAAAGAGAAGAAAGTAGAAGAACACCCTAGGAATTTACCGCTTTTGAATAAGAAAGACATTTCATCTGAATGTACTGAACCTATGAAACTTGCTAAGTCTAATGAATGTGTTGAATCTCTTTGTTTAACTTGCAAGAAATCTTTAATTAATGTTCAAGATGATTGTGTTTCTAAGAATGTGAATGATAAACCTGTCAAGAAGAACGTCCCAAAAAGATCTTACGCTAAACGAGTAGGAAGACTAGTTGCAAAACTTAGGCTTTTCACTACTGACAAGAACCATAGTGTTTACTTTAGGGATGATATTTGGGAACCCACAGGTAGAACTTTCACACTCAAGAATGGTACAATGAGTAATAAACCAGAATTCCCTGTAGAAAACCTCTTTGAGTGTGATCAGGATTTTACCTCTAACCCAAAGGAACCAAAATCAAAACGGTTTCCACAATATTCTTTTTCTGTCACTGGCAGGTTATCGAAATTTGTCTTTGGATCGTCGACTCGGGTTGCTCCAAGCACATGACCGGGAATCTGAAGCTGCTGATCAATTTCGTCTGGAAATTCATGGGCACCGTACGTTTCGGAAATGATCAAGTAGCAGCTATCATGGGTTATGGAGATCTACCTTTTGGAAATTATTTTATCACTCGGGTTTACTATGTCGAAGGGTTGAGACATAATTTGTTTTCAGTCGGGCAGTTCTGTGATGCAGATTTAGAGGTTGCTTTTAGGAAAAATGCTTGCTTTGTTAGAAACTTGGATGGCACTGATCTCTTAACTGGGAATCGTGATACAAACTTGTATGCTATCGACATCAATCAAATGGCCTCTTCATCACCAATATGTCTTATGACACGAGCATCTGGAACTCGGTCCTGGTTGTGGCATAGAAGGTTATCCCATCTCAATTTTGACACCATCAACAATCTTGCCAAAGACAACATCGTCAACGGACTTCCAAAGTTCAAATACACCAAGGATCACTTATGTCCATCATGCGAACAAGGAAAAAGCAAAAGAGCATCATATAAACCCAAAATCGTACCTAGTTCGGAAGCAAAGTTGCATATGTTGCACATGGACTTATGTGGCCCAATGAGAGTTGAAAGCATTAATGGGAAAAAGTATATTCTTGTTATCGTCGATGATTATTCAAGATATACATGGGTTAGGTTTTTGAGATCAAAAGACGAAGCACCAGGCATCATCATCACCTTCCTGAAACGTATTCAAGTACTTCTTCAAGCTCCAGTAAGAGTTGTAAGAACAGACAACAGCACAGAATTCACTAATCAGGAGTTAAGAACTTATTTTGAAGATGTTGGAATTACACATCAGACATCAGTTGTTAGAACTCCACAGCAGAATGGGGTAGTTGAAAGAAGAAATAGAACTCTTGTGGAAGCTGCTCGCACAATGCTAATTTATTCTAGTGCACCGTTATTTCTATGGGCTGATGTTGTTGCCACTGCTTGTTTCACTCAGAACCGATCCCTAATCCATCCAAGATTCAATAAAACCCCATACGAAATAGTTAACAACAGAAAACCTGATATCTCTTACTTTCACGTGTTTGGCGCTTTGTGCTATCCTACGAATGATAGAGAAGATCTTGGAAAACTGAAAGCAAAAGGTGATATTGGAATCTTCATTGGATATTCAGATAACTCGAGGGCATTCAGGGTGTATAACAGAAGAACTAGGAGGATCATGGAGGCGATGAATGTGAAGTTTGATGAACTTTCACATATGGCTTCTGAGAGACTCGCTCTAGAACCCGCACTAAACCCGCAGACTTCTGGACACATCAGTTCAGGACTCGTACCTCAAAGAGCTCAATCAACTTCGTTTGACAATCCTAAAGAACAAGAATGGGAGAATTTCTTCGAGTTAATGTTCGATGAATACTATGGTGGAACTTCGACAAATGCATCAAACCATCATTCCGCTGCACCCGCTCAAAATCATCCACCACCACCAACAGAAGATGCATCTACAACGGTCGAAATCAATGCACATACTCCATCAACATCATCTACATCTACTCCAGTTATTGCACCCGTTCTACCAGCAGTTGATGAGCAAAACCAAAACCAGAACGATGCAACGTTAGATGAAGACTTATTTGAAAACCCGTTTGCTACGGAATCAGCTGAATCTTCTTCAAGCTTACGAGAACCATCTAACTCGCATACATTTAACCAACGGTATCCTTCTACTCTGAAGTGGACAAAAGAACACCCAATTGAACAAGTTATTGGTGAACCGTCAAGGCCAATTCAGACGAGACGCCAACGTGCCACCGATTGCGACTTGTGCATTTACCTTTGCTCAATTAGCAATATAGAGCCAAAGAATATTCGCGAGGCAATGGCAGAACCCGCATGGATAGAAGCGATGCAGGAGGAACTTCTCCAATACCGTCTTCATGAATCTTGGGAAATGGTTCCAAGACCCATTGACGTTCGCGTCATTGATCTCAAATGGTTATGGAAGAACAAAAGGGATGAAGAAATGACTGTCATTCGCAACAAAGCTCGTCTTGTGGCCAAAGGATACAGACAAGAGGAAGGGATAGACTTTGAAGAGTCATTCGCGCTGGTAGCCAGACTTGAAGCAGTCAGGATATTCTTAGCCTATGCATCTCACAAAAAGATCACGGTTTATCAGATGGACATTAAGACCGCGTTCTTGAATGGAACTATGAAAGAAGAAGTGTACGTGAATCAGCCAGAAGACTTCATCGACTTGGAACATCCAGACTACGTCTACAAACTCAAAAAGGCAATCTATGGATTAAAACAAGCTCCGAGAGCGTGGTATGACGAACTGTCCTCTTTCCTTATCCAAAACAATTTCACAAAAGGAACAGTTGATCCTACCTTGTTTACACAAAAATGCAAAAATGACATTTTGATTGTTCAGATTTATGTGGACGACATCATCTTTGGGTCCACTAATCCGAATCTTTCAAAACATTTTGAAAATCTCATGAAAAGAAAATTTGAAATGTCCATGATGGGGGAACTAAAATTCTTTCTTGGTTTACAAATACATCAGTCCCCATGTGGAATTTTTATAAATCAAGCTAAATACACAACTGAGATTTTGAAAAATCATGGTATGGATAATTGTGATTCGGTCGGAACACCAATGGTAACTTCACCAAAAATTGGAGCCGATTTGTTTGGGAAACCTATTGATCCGAAGAAATATCGGAGCATGATTGGTTCTCTCATGTATCTCACTGCTAGTCGACCAGATATTCATTTTGCTGTTTGCTTATTAGCACGGTTTTAGGCAAAGCCTACCGAACTGCACCTCAAAGAGGTTAAAAGGATCTTTCGGTACCTGAAGACATCCATTCACATGGGACTTTGGTATCCGAAGGAATCCGGATTTGATCTAATTGCCTTTTCAGATGCGGACCACGCAGGTGATCAAGTTACAGCAAAAAGTACATCCGGAGGAGCACAATTTTTGGGTGAAAAGTTAGTCAGCTGGTCTTCAAAGAAACAAGATTGCACTGCACTTTCAACCGCTGAAGCTGAGTATGTGTCTCTATCTGCGTGTTGTGCTCAAGTTCTTTGGATGAGAACACAACTCACAGATTATGGCTTTACTTTCGATAAAATACCTATGTATTGTGACTCGAAAAGTGCCATAGCCATATCATGCAATCCTGTTCATCACTCAAAGACTAAGCATATCAGAGTCCGCTACCACTTCATCAAAGAGTACGTCGAAAATGGTACTGTTGAATTATTCTTCGTGAAGACTGATTACCAACTCGCCGATCTATTAACTAAAGCCCTTCCAAAAGAAAGGTTTGACTATTTAGTTCGACGAATTGGAATGCGAAGCCTAACCCCTGAGGAGTTAGAACGTCTTCTCGAATCTTCTTGAAAATGATTTTCCAAATAGCTTCGCTGTAAATATTTTTTGAAAAACAAAATACAAAATTTGAAAAACCAACAAAAACAAAATATAAAAATATAAAACTTTCAAAAAATACAAAAACAATATAAAATCAAAAATCCAAAAATATTCTTCTCACGACATGTCTCTCGTATAATCGATATTTTGTACGTTTATAGAAATGTCATTCAACAATGATACGGGCATGTATAGATGCTTGAGCGAGAGTTTATATGTTTTCTAAAACATGTCGTTTCTCAAAATTTCTTCATAAAATGGCTTTCGTATACTTCAGTACGAAACCCGGACTAAAATGATGATTTTTGATTATTTCAGATCAAAACTCGTGTTTTTAAAGAAAAAATCAAGTGTACGCTTCAGTGCACTACATTTAAAACTGGTGAGAAATCATCATCATCTTGAGCACCTTTTCAAGATTGTTCAAAAAGATTTTCAAAATCTTTCAAAATATTTTTTGTGCTCAAGATAAGTCCCTCTAAAACCCTTTAATTGATTATGCTTTATTAAAGGGGGAGTATAAAACTAAAATGTTCCAAATTGATGCTTAAATCATATCCGTTTGTCTCCCTAAAAGATTCTAAAAATGATTTTTAATCCGTAGATATCAAAAATATCACGATTATGCTATTTTTGAGGGGGAGGAGACGTGATTAAAATATGATCAAAAATGTTTAATGATCGGTGTTTGAATCTCAATATGAGCTCGACTCAGACGGAACCAACGAATTGACGAGGAATCAAAGTCAGTAAATGTACCATCTCGAGAAACTTTCTATGACTTGACCAGGACAGGTAATAATTTCAAGCTAGTTCTCTAGTGATGTAAACGTTTCTCGAATCGGTCTTGTTCATTTAAAGTCGATCAATTCAAAAAGTGCGTACTCTACCCTCTATGTGCAGATTTCTGTCAAAACTTATAAGCACATGTGAAGGGGGAGTGTTTCTGAAAATATAACAACTCTCGGAGTGTCTCAAACATGTTTTCTATCATAAACACTCTGAGAGATTTTCAAGAAAAATGGTTTTATGGCAACAATAGGACAGTCATGGAGTTATAAGGTGACTATTGATAGGAAATCCGTCCTATGATCCGCCAGAGCCGGAGGAATCTACCCAAGGACATCACAAATAGTTAGTATTAGAAGTCCTTAGGAATGATTGAAAAAAGGAGTAATGTGAGAAAGGAGAAAGAAGGGGTTGAAGAATTAAAAAGAAATGTAAAAGAAAGGGTGAAAAGAAATAGCCCTCCATATTCAACCTTAGGGCAGAAACCGGGTTCAATTCATCTGCTACTGGTTGTCACTAGATGACACTGGTATTGAAGTCAAAGACGTCATGGACCCAGTGACGCACTGTACCTAACCTTCTAGCCACTCAATTCCTCTTAAAATGATTTGTTTCATTCTCACTGGGAACCCTACATAATCTATCGACCTTCTCTTAGAGATCGTTGATATTGAAGAAGGAGACCCTCTCCCTAGTCTCCGCTCAGGAAAACCAAAATGCACTATTGAGTCTAGAGCCACGAGATTCATCAAAAGCTCTCATAGGAACACTTGACATGACATCGCTTGATGTTCATCAATAAGAACACAAGTGATATATTCTAGAGTCGTACACAGATCTTAGCAATCTTCCAGAACATTTATGAGAGGTTTCACATCTGTGATCTTCAGTGATTGAATGGAAACTCCTGCCAGGGTCAACATCAAACAGCCCTGACAGTAGGTCACTTCGGTAACTCCCCGTGGATTACGCTTAGTGTGTCTCAAACGGTCTACAGTCGTGGGGTGATGCTTCGGTGTACCTCAGCGACTCATCTGAACTGTAGGTGTACCTCGGTATATCGCGTTATCTCACTTGTGGGACTCCAGTTCAGGAACGGCCTCTGTGAGAATTAGAGACGTGTTTTCACACTATGCTGTTAACACCCTCAAAATTCAAACTTGTAAGTGCCGGAATCCGCTTATTACTAACCTGTTTTATGTTTTCTTCTTATGGAAGCTCCGGAGCGGATTGATCGTGCAGATTCTCCACATGCTCATACCAAAAACACATGAAAGTTCTCATCATAATCAAAGGCTACACAAAGTTAAAGATGATTCTTCGTCAATGTCAAAGAATCTACAAAGTTTAAAGACTCGAGAACTACACCATTGGTAACCAAAAGACAAATAGAAGTGTGAGCATGGTGGAGAAAGACGTGGAGACACCAAACCAACGAAGTTGACAATGGCAGACAACCACATTATTAGATCAAAAAGCATGAAGGAACAAAGAATCAAGACTATTCTGTATCTACACGCAAAGTTCAAGCTCAAGGAAAGTAAAGATCTTATCAAGTGAAGCATCATTTGAATGACCACCCCTTAGGGGGAGATTGTTAGCCTTAATAGTTTTATTAGAAGTGATGGTCATTCACGTTTAGGAACTTTGTAACGTGTGTTAGATATCGTGATAGAATAGTCAACGGGCTCGTGGATTGGGCTAAGCTAAATGGCTAGGCGTTATAATAAGCTTGCCTTGTATAAGTCCAAGTAACCCAATCCAATCCAAGTCCATATCCACGGCCCATAGAAAGCCCTTTAGGGCATCATGTATTCCAACTATATAAACCCCTCAAAGTCTCATTTGAGGGGTGTGCTTGTGTGTGTGTGTGTGTGTGTGTGTTCTTTCTTTGGAATATACAACTTATTGTGTTTATCTTTTCTCTCCACATACACGGTTTTATAAACATCAAGTCACCATATTTCTCATCTTAATCTTTCTACGTTTGTGTTAGGTTTCACGTGGTTATACTTGTATACGTGTTGGGTTAGTGATAAGGTTGATAAAAGTAAGGTCCTACATTTGGACTATTGATTGATTAAAAGCCGAGAAGTCATGACTCGTGCTTGTGGACTCGAAACGAATAACGATATGAGATTAATATTGGAATTTGACGAAATATATATATATATATATATATATATATATATATATATATATATATATATATATATATACATGAAAATGCTAATAGACTATGAAATATAAATAATAAATGGACTTTTGTACCAAAAATATCGATAACAAGACTTATCTTGTTATTTACTATTTTTAAATGGAAACTAACGACTAAAATGGAAATGTTTTATAATAAATGAGTAATTAATGTTTCGAGTGCATGTTTATCGATAAATGCCAATTATGGGCATTTAATATTATCTTCAAGTATTTATGTACTTACGTTGTGTGCATGGGTTACGAATAACCTAGAATTAATAGTGTTGATCCACGTGGGTAGCGGACTTATTAGGTTGACGAATCTAATAAGAGCTCGCTAGGTACGTTGGGTAACCTTATTAATGGGTGAATTATCCTTATGACTCTTTAAGATACGATTGATTTATGGGATAATAAGCGACACGAGTAAATAAATGAGTTTATCGAGTTGACGAATTCGATAAGGTCTACTATTTATTCCAAAACTTATTGGACTATGGAGCTTATCGTCTAGAGGTCTCATTGTATTGCATTGAGTTATATATTGGTTGTTTGAGTGCATTCATAGCATCATATTGAGTCGATACACCCACATGAGGAATACCAAACACTAGGATTAAATGGTGAAACGAGACATTTTTGGAAATAACAAAATGGAATACATTGGGGTAGATAACGTTGATTTCGAGAGATATATATATATTAAATTTGGTCTACGTTAATAGGTTGTGCCGAGTCGATAGTTGTTGTGCCGTGATTTCTATTATCTTCTGGTAGTGTTTATTCGTACGTTGATTGCTTGAGGTGAGTTTCATAGCCCCACTTTTATCTACGTTTTTAACTATATTGGGGTGAGAATCATGCTACTGTTTTTGGACCATTAAAACTATTTGGATTTGCTTATATGCTTGACTATTTAGATAGATGTGTGGTAGTTGTTGCCTTAGTCTAGGTTTAACCGTGCCTAGCTAAGAATAGACTTCTACATCGACCTAGTCCGGGGTTGGCAATTGTTCTAGAGGTTGCCACGACAGTACTGGACTAGAGTCGTGGGGCCGAGTAATCCCTGGATGCGGGATATGATTATGGTTGGTGATCCGGGTAGGATCGGTGTGCAAACGGTATTTATCTATCTTAGGTCTTGCATAGGAAATCAACTCTTACAGGTCCACTATGATTTTGTTGAACGTAAACCTATGAACTCACCAGTGTAAGCTGACCTTTTAGCATGATTTCTCAGGTATTTGAGAGATGTTTGGAATACGTGATCGGTGGAAGCTTGGCAAGAAGGCGGGGTTCAAGGATCATTTCTGACTCTGATAAACTTTGGGGACCTATTTTATTAAATCGTGTTTTGGGCCTAATATTTACACTTTTGGATTAAATGTTTTGAATAACTAAATTTGGGATTGGTTTTGAATGTTAAATGACTATCTTTTTACTATACTTGTGTGCGATACCAATCCAATAGTAACGCCCCGAAAACTTGATTAAGTCTTCCGTTGTACCGAGATTTGGGGGTGTTACAGATTGGTAACAGAGTTCAAGGTTATAGAGAATTAGGTAATTTATAAACCCTAAACTATAACCACTTTTTAAGAAAATTGATCCTCGACTGACGCACTCCCGCTTGCCAAGCCGAAGCTTCTTATTTGATTATGGTATGAACTGCGATTTGAATTATGAGATGAACTGTTAAGGGATATTGTGAACTGATTAGGGAAATGTTATGATTGTTGATTTTGGGTAAATAAGATGTGATTATCGAGATACTACGGTATTGGATTTGAGTAAACGGTATATTATGATTTTGGGATTTTGAACTCGATTGATTTGATATGGGATTATGTGATGGAACGGAACTTATGTGTTTTATTTAAAGGCATATTTTGAGTAATGCGGTAACTACACTTTTAAAGCTTTCGTTATGTGATATATGTTTTGGTTGAGTTGATGCGCTTATTAAAACTAGTTGTTTCGAACACTTATACCTACCCTATGCCATTGTCACAGACTATGCCTTCACTAGCTTTTGATGTGTCTGAGGAGGTCCTTGCTGTTGCTAGTTCACCAGAATTGACTCTCATGACGGTTGCGCAGGGTGATCCTTATGAGATTGCCCGTCACCCTAGTTCATCATCATCAGATCGCCCTAGCTCATCTAGGCAGCTCACTTTACATCAAGTCTTAGCACGAGCCCAGACTCCTAGGCTTACGTATAGCACTGCCCGCATGTCCGTGAGACCACCATCATCACCTATCCGTTTAGCAGCATCACCATGTCTTAGGAGGCCTAGATATCCTAGTGTACCACCTCAGGATTTACCTGCACAGAGACTCTGACTCATGGACTCTCCCTCTATGGATGAGGGCGAGGAGGAGCATGAGGTCGAGGAGGAGCATGAGATTGAGGAGTAGTATGTAGATGAGAAGGAGGATCCTCAGGAGGAGGATGATGAGGATATCCCAGAAGGGGGTACTCCTCCATTGCATAGTCCTGCACATTCTCCAGGACCAGGTTCTCCTTTGCCTGAGCCTGAGTCCCCTAGACAGCCTTTAGACATTGACTCACCACCTTACTCACCTTATATAGGTAGCCCGTTAGGATCTGAGATACCATCAGAGATTGCTTTAGAGCCCGAGGAGTATGGTGAGACGGGTCTGATGTGCGAGAGGATTACATCGCAGGGCACTAGGCTTAGTCAGTTGACGGATCGGTTGGTTGGAGTATCTAGGGCTAGTATAGAGGATTTGAGAGCTAATATGGGTATTGTAGTCAGGAGGACTAGGATTTTGCGTGAGGGTATGTCGGAGCTCCAGGAGCAGGTTGGGACCTGCTGAGAGGGTTCGCGACAGCTCGTGATGCTGATAGAGCGATTTGGCGTAGGATTGGTGAGTTGGAGAGAGAGGTCGCAGAGCTTAAGAGTGATCGCGACGCTCGACGTGTTGAGTTAGCATCTTTATGGAGAGAGGTTGACGAGGTTAGGAGATCAGTTAGTGGTATTCGTAGACGTGGCTAGATAGTATTAGATTCATGGTTTTGTACCATCTTAAAACTAAGTAGTACTTGGTTCGAGATGTAGGATTATCATAGTTATCTTACTAGTATCATTGTTAGATGCATCCTTCCATGTATTTCCACTTTTGAAACCTATGAGTTATGGTTATTGGAACGTGCATCCTTAAGTTATGACTCGGTATCTGATTGTTTCGCTTTGGTATAGCGTTATCCTTGTTGACCTTGATTATGAATTCGAGCGTTATTTAGTGATCCTTAGAACCCAACTCTATCTTTAGAGCGTGAATTGTGGACTTATGAAACTGTTCTTCTTGCCTTCAGAATGATGGCAACAAGACGAAACCCGCTTAGGAACAACCAAGCAGCTCCTGCTGCTAGGGTTGCCCCTGTTCGTCAAGGTCGTCGTCCGGCCCCGACCACTCCACCTGTTGAGAACCCGAACCCTGATAACCCATCTGTAGAAAACCTGAATGTGAACGACCGTGCTGAGAATGGTCCTGTTCCACAAAACCCTCCACCTGTGAACCCAGCCCATGTTGACCAGTTAGTGGCGCAGCGTGTCGCTGAACTGCTAGCTGAGACTAATCTCTCTAACACCTCTAGTGGAACCCCAATGCTGAATCGAACTCGAGGTTGTACCTACAAAGAGTTCCGATTCTGTGGTCCCATTGAGTTCGGAGGAACTGAGGGAGTAGTTTACCTAACTAGGTGGTTGGAGAAAACTGAATCGGTGTTTGCCGTTAGTAATTGTAGTGAGGATTGTAAGGTTAAGTATGCAACATATACCTTGAAGGACGAAGCGTTAACCTGGTGGAACAACTATCACAGATCAGTAGGAATTGATGTAGCTTATAGTATGACTTGGACTCAGTTTAAGACTCTCTTGATCAAGACTTACTGTCCTAGGAATGAGGTTAAGAAGCTAGAGAGTGAGTTCTGGAACCATAAGGTTAAGGGTACTGACATGACGACTTACAATCGTCGTTTCCAAGAGTTATCATTGCTTTGCCCTGATATGGTTCGCACTGAAGAGCTTAAGATTGAGAGGTATACTGATGGATTGCCTTTAGCTACCCGAAATGATGTCATCGCTGCGAAGCCAGTTAATTTGCATGAGGCAATTATTGTGGCTCAGCGTTTGATGGACTCTTATGTGCTAGAAGTAGGAGACAAGAGTAAGAATGATAGGAGTGATAAGAGGAAGAGGAATGAAGTTGTTAAAGGGAATGGCAACAAACGGCATGAGACAGCCAGGGTGTTCGCCATAGGAAATGGAGAAAGGAAAGGTTATGAAGGTAGTGGGCCTATGTGTGGTCGTTGTAATCGAAACCACCATGGACTATGCCCGAATGTGTGTAGGAAGTGCTCTAAGGTAGGACACATAGCCAAAGACTGTAGGTCTCATCCACTTGCTGCAGCTCAAACTGCACAAGGAGCGGACTGGAAGGCCACTGTCACCTGTTTTGGATGTGGAAAGAAGGGACACTTTAATAATGAGTGTCGAGAGCCGTGGATGAGAGGAAATCCCGGTAATGTAGGAGGATTTGCTAACCGAGGTGTAGGAAGTAATGGCTTAAACCCTGTGAAGCGTAAAGTTGTGGAAAACCAGGGAAACTATGGTGCTAGGAATCAACAGAGAGACATGGGAACAACGCGTGTTTACGCTAATGGGAAGGGAGATGGTGAGGACCCTAACGTATTTACGGGTACATTCCTTCTCAATAATCGCTATCCTTCTATACTGTTTGATACTGGTGCGGATATGAGTTTCGTATCCACCAACTTTATGCCATTACTAGGAATCTCCCAAACACCTCTAGGGTTTAGTTACGACGTGGAATTAGCTAATGGGAATAGAGAGAAGATAGACACCGTAGTCCGAGGTTGTACCTTAAGTTTCCTAGACCGCCCGTTTAGTATAGACTTATTGCCGATTACCTTATGAAGTTTTGACGTCATTATCGGGATGGATTGGTTGTCGAAGAACGGTGTACACATCATCTGTGATGAGAAGATTGTGCGTTTACCGTATGGCGGAAAAGTTCTGAGCATACAAGGATATCAGAGCGACTGTGGAAGTCCTTCCTGGTTGAGCATCATCTCTTGTATTAAGGCTCAGAAGTACATCGATAGAGGAGGTTGTCTTTTCTTGGCTCGAATTTCTGAAAAGAAAAGTGAGGAGAAGAGTGAAAGACACCTTAATGATGTACCCGTCGTTAGAGAATTTCCGGATGTGTTTCCCGACAATTTGCCATGGATTCCACCTGTCCGACAAGTGGAATTCCAAATAAAGTTGATACCCGGTGCGGCACCCGTAGCCTGGGCACCCTATCGACTTGCTCCAAGAGAATTTGAGGAACTGTCTAAACAGTTGGCAGAATTGTCAGAGAAGGGATTCATTCGACCAAGTTTGTCACCGTGGGGAGCACCAGTGTTGTTTGTGAAGAAGAAAGATGGATCTTTTTGGATGTGTATTGATTATAGGGAATTGAATAAGTTGACAGTGAAGAACCGATATCCGTTACCTAGAATAGATGACCTATTCGACCAACTCCAAGGAGCTAGTGTCTTTTCTAAGATCGACTTACGATCTGGTTATCACCAGCTTAGAGTTCGAGAGGAGGATATCCCTAAGACGGCATTTAGGACTCGTTATGGACACTATGAATTCCAAGTGATGTCGTTTGGTTTGACCAACGCGCCAGCGGTTTTCATAGATCTCATGAACCGAGTGTGTAAGCCATACCTGGATAAGTTTGTGATAGTATTCATAGACGACATCTTGATATACTCTAAGAGTAGTGAGGAGCACGAAGAGCATTTTAGGCTCATTTTAGGATTGTTGAGAGAGGAGAAGCTGTATGCCAAATTCTCTAAGTGTGAATTTTGGATTCCGTCTGTGCAATTCTTAGGTCATGTGATAGATAGTCGAGGTGTTTATGTTGACCCAGCTAAGATTAAGGCCATTAAGGAATGGGCAGCTCCTAAGAACCCATCAGAAATCCGACAGTTTCTAGGTTTAGCAGGCTATTATAGGAGATTCATTGAGGGATTTTCTAAGATAGCTAAATCGCTGACCAAACTAATGCAGAAGGATGTTAAGTATGAATGGCGAGAAAAGGAAGAAGAAGCATTCCAACTTCTGAAGGAGAAGTTGTGTAGTGCGCCCATCTTAGCTTTGCCTGAAGGAAGAGAAGATTTTGTCGTATACTGCGACGCTTCGCATAAAGGCTTAGGTGTTGTTTTGATGCAACGTGAGAAGGTGATTGCTTATGCATCCCGACAACTTAAGAAGCATGAGAAAAACTACACCACCCATGACCTTGAGTTAGGTGCTGTAGTGTTTGCCCTTAGGATCTGGAGACATTATCTGTATGGAACCAAGTGTGTAGTATTTACCGACCATAAGAGCATGAAGCATATCTTAGATCAGAAGGAACTGAACATGAGACAACGTCGTTGGTTAGAATTGCTTAGTGATTATGACTGTGAGATTCGTTATCATCCTGGTAAGGCTAATGTTGTGGCTGATGCACTTAGTCGTAAGGAGGACATTCCACCCCTACTAGTTAGATCCTTAGGAATGACCATTGTTTCGCCCTTACCGTCTCAAATTTTAGCCGCCCAAGCAGAGGCATTGACGGAAGAGAACCGTCCTTACGAGAATCTTCATGGAATGGTAGAAAGTGAAAACGGCTTCTTGAAGCGTTCAGACGGAACCTTATGCTTCAGAGACAGAAGCTGGATACCATTTCATGGTGGAATCCGTGAGTTGATTATGCATGAGTCGCATAAATCAAAATACTCTATTCATCCCGGAGCCGATAAGATGTATCAGGACCTTAAGAAACTTTATTGGTGGCCTAATATGAAAGCCGATATAGCTTAGTATGTCAGTTGGTGCCTGACTTGTTCTAAGGTAAAGGCCGAACATCAAAAACCCTCAGGACTCTTAGTTCAACCCGAACTCCCGGAATGGAAATGGGAGCGAATAACCAGGGACTTTATCACTAAATTACCGAGAACAGTTAGCGGCAATGACGCTATCTGGGTAATAGTTGATCGTTTAACTAAGTCTGCTCACTTTTTAGCCATTAGTGAAACCGATAGTCTCGATAAGCTTGCTCGATTATATCTTAAGGAGGTAGTATCGCGTCATGGAGTACCGATATCTATCATTTCCGATAGGGATAGTTGTTTTACATCCCACTTTTGGAGATCATTACAGACAACATTAGGAACAAACTTGGACATAAGTATTGCTTACCACCCTCAGACCGATGGTCAGAGCGAGAGAACCATTCAGACTTTAGAGGATATGCTTAGAGCCTGTGTTATTGATTTCGGCAAAGGCTGGGAGAGACACCTCCCTTTGGCCGAATTCTCCTATAACAATAGTTATCACTCTAGCATTAAGGCCGCTCCATTTGAGGCACTGTATGGCCGAAAATGTCGTTCTCCTGTTTGTTGGGCTGAAGTTGGCGAGAGTTAACTTACAGGTCCTGGACTTATCCTAGAAACCACTGAAAAGATAGTTCAGATTCGTAACCGATTGCAAACCGCTCGTGATAGACAAAAGAGTTATGCCGATAAGAGACGTAAACCTTTAGAATTTCAGGTAGGAGATCGTGTTATGTTGAAACTTTCTCCTTGGAAAGGAGTGATTCATTTTGGAAAGCGTGGAAAACTCAATCCCTGATATATTGGTCCCTTTCCAATCCTGGAAATAATCGGACCGGTAGCATACCGCCTGGAGCTACCATCTGAATTGAGCAGTGTACACAATGTCTTTCATGTTAGTAACCTTAAGAAATGTCTTTCGGAGGAAAACATAGTTGTGCCCTTAAGAGATATTCGTATTGATGATAAATTGAATTTCGTTGAGGAACCGATTGAGATTATGGATCGTGAGATTAAACGGCTGAAGAATAGCCGAATTCCGATTGTCAAAGTTCGTTGGAACTCCCGACATGGACCGGAGTTCACTTGGGAACGTGAGGACGTTTTACGTAGGAAGTATCCTAAACTTTTTATGACACCAAGCAACTTGGAGTGAAACCCGGGACGGGTTTCTTCTGAGGCTGGGAGGCTGTGACAACTGGCAATTTAGGGAGTCTATTTTAGGTAACCGCATTACGTTAAACTAAACCGAGCTTTGCCTTTATCACTATTTTTATAAACTATGACTTGATTGTATATCGTCTATTGGTTTTTACGGTTTATTTCACTATTGAATGAGTTATCATATGAGTTTTAACTCTATTTGGTAGGCACTATTAGATTCGGCACTACAAAAGCCTAAAACGAGAAATATTGTAATTTTTAGACCGTAACTCGAAAATTGACAAATAAATAGTCAAAACTCGTGGAAAAACATAAATAACAATGTTAGAAAGTCGAATGAACGTCGTGGGACACTCGGGGGACAATATATGAGCTCGGGAATGGGTAAACGGGATAGTTACGAAAAATTACAACTCCGACCCCCCACCTTTTCCCCTAGCCGGCGCCCCCTCCCCACATTTTATTTATTTTTGAGTCCCCAATATCCTAGTATATATACCCCTCCCTTCCCCTCATTTCATCTCTTTCACTCTCTCACTAAAAACACACACATACTCATCTTTCTCTCTCTACTCTCTCTCTCTCCTCAAAATTAAAATAAAACGCTAACCCTAGACCCGTTGGCCGCCGGCCACTATTCCGGCCAAAATCCAGCCACCACCGGCGAGTGGTGCTACACCTCCACCACCATCTTGTAGCTCTTCTCATCCTATTTCCTAGGGGTGAGCAAATGAACCGAGAATCGAACCGAAACCGAGAACCGAACCGGAACCGACCCAACCCGAACCGCATTTTAGAACCGCGGTCCGGTTCTCGGTTCTTAGATATTGCAAATTACGGTTCTCGGTTCGGTTCGGTTCGAAACCGCGGGTGAACCGAAGAACCGCATGAGTTTAGATAACAGTGATTTAGTACTTTTTATTTTGCCATTTTTAATTTGTTATTCTTAAAATTAGCTAAAGATCACTAGACAAGATATATGTTGATGTAAAGGATAAAATGAAAATATAAAGAAATCATATGGGCGATTATTTAACTCTTTTGATGATAATGAATTCTTAAATCTTCGTTTGGTCAAGTATTCCTCCTTCTGTTTCTTTATTGCTCTGTTAATGTTTATAATTCTGAAAGCAAATTACGTGTTACGATTTCAACCTAGATGTACATATTACTTGATAATATATGTTACAATACCACCAATATCTTCTCCACTATATATGTGTTTCAGTATTGGTCACATTAATTTGACCATACTATAGAGAATTAGAGATTGACAGGACATATTGTTGCGGTTCTAACTAATTTCCTTGCGGGTCGTGTTGATAATATGTTGATGATGATCGACTCAAACAAGACTCAAAGCGTGTAAATGAAAGCAATTCATGAAAACATACATATTGCGGTTCCAATCGGTTACACCCGCAAGGAACCGTACCGAAGCGAGAACCAAACCAGAACCGAGACATGCTACTCGGTCCGGTTCTCGAATCCTTGGTCATCCGTTTTTTGGTTCTCGGTTCTCGCGGTTCCGGTTCGGTTCCATGTAGTTCCGGAACCGCGCTCACCCCTACTCTTTCCAACCATATATAATACTCTCACTAAAACCTTCATTAACACCTTCAAATCTAAAGATTAAGATTCGGATTTTTAGGATTTCAAGTGGGTTTTGCAATTCGTGCTTGAATAAGGTAAATGGAACATGGATAGAGCTTATTTAAGCTATAAAAAGCCACGTATGGCTTATTAGGGTTTCGACCCTATGATAATTTTTAGGGCTTTTGGTTTAAACGTGGAATTAAGTCTAATTAACATCTAAATAAATAAGTAGTTAGTGTTTGGTAAGCATGTGGTGTATCAATTTGATGGGTTTATGCATTTTAGGTCTAGTTTCATATTTTTGGTTAGAATAGATTATGGGTTTTGTGTTTGGTTAATGATTGGCGCTTGAATGATTGTCTTTGGATGTTGTGGAATTGGTTTGGGTGATGTTTGGTTGGATTTGGAGTGGTGTACAAGCCACCAAGGCCACGTACGTGAGCCTTGGTTGGTGTACGTGACCCACTAGGGCCACGGGTCCGGGTCGGGTCATTTTGGTAGTTTGTTGGTTGATGTAGTTGAGGTTTGGATGAGACGCGTGGAGCCGAAAAGCTTCTAGAGCTTGTTTGGTTCACGTGGTCTTAACCGTGACCGTGTCATGACCATTAGGGTCATAAAATTGGTTTCGAGTATATTTGGTTGATTGATTGGTTGGCGAGATTGTTTTGAGTTGATTTGGGATTGAATTGCGCTATTATGACTTTTAAATTGGACTTGATATATATATTGTCAACTTTGAGCTACATCGGTGTTACTTTGACTTTTTAGTCAATAGTTGACTCCGACAAAGCCGTAACATGGACTTTAGTATAGTTTGGACTATTGGTTGATTAAAAGCGGAGAAGTCATGACTCGTGCTTGTGGACTCGAAACGAATAACGATATGAGATTAATATTGGAATTTGACGAAATATATATATATATATATATATATATATATATATATATATATATATATATATATATATATATATATATATATATATATATACATGAAAATGCTAATAGACTATGAAATATAAATAATAAATGGACTTTTCTACCAAAAATATCGATAACAAGACTTATCTTGTTATTTACTATTTTTAAATGGAAACTAACGACTAAAATGGAAATGTTTTATAATAAATGAGTAATTAATGTTTCGAGTGCACGTTTATCGATAAATGCCAATTATGGGCATTTAATATTATCTTCAAGTATTTATGTACTTACGTTGTGTGCATGGGTTACGAATAACCTAGCATTAATAGTGTTGATCCACGTGGGTAACGGACTTATTAGGGTGACGAATCTAATAAGAGCCTGCTAGGTACGTTGGGTAACCTTATTAATGGGTGAATTATCCTTATGACTCTTTAAGATACGATTGATTTATGGGATAATAAGCGACACGAGTAAATAAATGAGTTTATCGAGTTGACGAATTCGATAAGGTCTACTATTTATTCTGAAACTTATTGGACTATGGAGCTTATCGTCTAGAGGTCTCATTGTGTTGCATTGAGTTATATATTGGTTGTTTGAGTGCATTCATAGCATCATATTGAGTCGATACACCCACATGAGGAATACCAAACACTAGGATTAAATGGTGAAACGAGACATTTTTGGAAATAACGAAATGGAATACATTGGGGTAGATAACGTTGATTTCGAGAGATATATATATATATATTAAATTTGGTCTATGTTAATAGGTTGTGCCGAGTTGATAGTTGTTGTGCCGTGATTTCTATTATCTTCTGCTAGTGTTTATTCGTACGTTGATTGCTTGAGGTGAGTTTCATAGCCCCACTTTTATCTACATTTTTAACTTAATTGGGGGAGAATCATGCTACTGTTTTTGGACCATTAAAACTATTTGGATTTGCTTATATGCTTGACTGTTTAGATAGATGTGCGGTAGTTGTTGCCTTAGTCTAGGTTTAACCGTGCCTAGCTAAGAATAGACTTCTACATCGACCTAGTCCGGGGTTGGCAACTGTTTTAGAGGTTGTCACGACAGTGCTGGACTAGAGTTGCGGGGCCGAGTAATCCCTGGATGCGGGATATGATTATGGTTGGTGATCCGGGTAGGATCGGTGTGCAAACGGTATTTATCTATCTTAGGTCTTGCATAGGAAATCAACTCTTACATGTCCACTATGATTTTGTTGAACGAAAACCTATGAACTCACCAGCGTAAACTGACCTTTTAGCATGATTTCTCAGGTATTTGAGAGATGTTTGGAATACGTGATCGGTGGAAGCTTGGCAAGAAGGCGGGATTCAAGGATCATTTCTGACTCTGATAAACTTTGGGGGCCTATTTTATTAAATCGTGTTTTGGGCCTAATATTTACACTTTTGGATTAAATGTTTTGAATAACTAAATTTGGGATTGGTTTTGAATGTTAAATGACTATCTTTTTGCTATACTTGTGTGCGATACCAATCCAATAGTAACGCCCCAAAAACTTGATTAAGTCTTCCGTTGTACCGAGATTTAGGGGTGTTACAAGTAATCTTTGGGAAGAGGCTCCCAGTATGTTGCAGTTTAGTGGCTAGTAGTAATCTTTGGGAAGAGGCTCCCAGTATGTGCGGGAAGTAGTTTCCTAGTATGAGTAGTTTGTTGTGCATCCTGACTGTATGTCAGAAGACCCTTGTGGTGTGATGTTCATTTGTCGCATATATCGTGTTTTTTTTAAGTGCTCGTATATGTATGTCTTGTTCACTATTTTCCTACACGCTTTAACGTACTTGACTTTTGTACAAATCTATGAACTCACCAACCTTTGCGTTGATACTTTTTAGCATGTTTATCTCAGGTCTCTAAGGTGATAGTTGTTGCATCGGGCATAGAGTCGTACAACATATTTTGAAGACTTATTATGTATTATACTTTGTGACCTAATGTTTGTAACTCTGAATTTATTAATCTAATGGTAACTTTTCAAAACGTCTCATTTAGAGGTCGTTTTCTATAACTTGTGTTGCGTGATATTAAGTAATACCCAGTGATACAATCTTCCGTTACGATATTTTAGAGATGTTACAGTATTAAAAGCTTCTAAATCCCGAAATCTAAGACCACCCTTATGCTTTGGTTCTGAAAGTTTACCCTTCTTCCAATGGATGTTGCAGTCATGGGAATCACCTCCCTAGAAAATATTTCGAACATATGCCATAAGGAGTTGAGATCAATATAGATCTCATATATACCATAGATCTAATAGTTCAATATTAGCCATCCATTTTTAATTAAAATTAATAAAAAAACCATTTTCTACCCTTTTTTTTTAAATAATATATCTTGCAAACGGTAAATTTTCAAACTACAAAAAATACACCATCGCGACGAGAATTAAATTATCTTTCTATAGATATGTACTTTTCTATAATTTTGACAATTTTTTTTTCAAAAATTTCGCCTAGAAAAATCACATATGATTTGTAAAATCATATATGATTTTCAAAAATCACATGTGATTTGTAAAAATCAAATCACATGCGATTTTTTCAAATCATATATGATTTTTACAAATCAGATATGATTTGCAAAAATCATATGTGATTTGTAAAAACCGAATCATATGTGATTTTCACAAATCATATATGATTTATCAGGGCCGAAATTTTGAAAAAAAAATGGTTAAAAATATTTAGAAGTGCATATCTATAGAAAGATAATTTAATTCTCGTCGTGATGGTATGATTTTTTTCGCGTAACGATTAACGGTTTGCGAGATATTTAATTTTTAAAAAAAGGTGAAAGTTTATTTTTTTGTTTTCATTAGAAAAATGAATAGCTATGATTGATTAATTGAATCTATAATAAATTTGAGATATATATCGAACTTTTGTCATGCGATAAGCTTATTCAAAAGATTTATACAAAGCAAAAAACATTGTATATGAGGGAATGGCTTGAATGACCGACACCATATTGCAAAACAAGACAATGGCGGCGTCCTTAATGAAAAGTACCACATTCACCAAAAAATTCTTTGATAGAGTTATCTGATTATGGATGTTGTTAATTAGGAAATCATCAAGGTATTGGATAATCCGAATCCAACATTGATATATTACCATTTTAATACGGAGTATTTACTTATCATGACAACTTTTTTTTACCGTACTTATTAAGCTCGGTGACTACTTGGATTATATTTTAGTTTTTTTTTTTTTTTTTTTCAATCAAATTCAAAATAAAAACAGTAAATTGGTGTTGTCGAAAATAACAATTTATACCAAAACAAACGACACCTAAGTTGAGACTTAACAACTTACCAGAACAGTATAGTTGGGGTTCGAAAATAACAATTTATACCAGAACAGTATACTACTTAAATTTTTTGAGACTTAACGGCAACGTTGCTTTTACTTGTGCTATTAGCAAGTTTCCAAAGCAACCAATGGTCATCAATACTTTAACCTTACAACTTGGAAAAACCTACTCCAAATAATAAATAAACTTGAAAAATTACTTCAACTGTTACATGTTTCAATAATGTAGAAGTAATAATTCTTGGGAATAACCACTTTGCAATATGATATTCGCTATAGTTTTACTTCTACTCCAACAACACCTTTTAATCCGTAGAAGACAAGCATACGCTACATATTTAACTCCAACAAAAAGGTGGTATGCATAAGACATATTCTTATAGCTACGCAAAAAAAAATAAAAAATAAAAAAAAAAAAAGATAAAAAAAAGTTGAAACATTTTTATGAGGCAAACCAAGAAAACAAATTCCATGTATGAAGTTGCTATTTTTTTCTCTCATTTTCAAATTCAGTGTAAACAGATGTCTTTTGAACATACTTGAAAATTGAAATAACGTTCTTGAAGTTTCGTCTACTGTTTTCTGGTTGAATGGCGATGAATGAAAACAATGCATTGGTGTAGAGTGGTAGGAAAGTAGTTGGATCGACAAAGGATATGCTACTGTTTGTTTAATTCTACAGACGTGTTTACAGTTTATATTACTTGAATTTATCTATAATTGAAATATAGATATTTTAGTAATTAGAGAATGTTGCTACATGAGCGTTATATCATCATCCCTACTTTTAATACCAACATCTAAAAGTACCCTCTCACTAATAACACCATTAACGCCACTTTTTTTTAGATCCACTATTGTTGGCGTATGTGTCCGGACGGGGTGACATCCGGCATACCCATCGGCCGGAGCCATCGACCGGACGGGTCGATCTACCGTCCGGCCAAAGGCTAACAACTGCCGACCATGTCAGCAGATTTTATGGAATTTCTTACCACGTGGCCTACTAGATAGAGTGGCTATAGACCTACAGGCAGGTAACATAGGTCTGCGGAACAGTAGCTGAACAGTAGCCGAACAGTAACATGGGTATGAGGTTGGGGTAGTATAAATACCCCAACACATTTAATGTTTTGCATTAAGTTTTTCACCTACATTTACTACACATTTATTACCACATTTATTATCCTCCACTTATCCTCACGCCGGAGCTTGGTCTCGGGATAACACCCGGGGCGAGGCTAACGCGTCTGTGCATTGTGCAGGAAGCATCTGATCCTTTCCGCCGGACAGCTGGAATTTACCGGACGACAGGGATTTGCTTCAACAAATTGGCGCCATCCGTGGGACACCAATTCATTCTACCAAAGAAGTGAATGACAGGTCCGGAGCTAACACCTCCACCCGGACCCCTTCCTCCGCCGGAGGCAATAGGCGGAAGTGGGATCACGAATAACCAAACTCCCGGAATACCGGAACAGATACAAGCCCAGGTGGCATCATTAGAGGCTCTTATTAAAAAGTACAACGCTACGGGAGCCAGTGCCATCAAACCTATCCAGCTTACGTTCGGAGACGACGATGAACAAGAAAAAGATGTTGAGCTAGATCCCAAGGATGATCTTAGCAAATCCCCACAAGGAAGTAGCTAGGTCACCCTTCACAAAAAGGATAGTAGAATTCGCCAGCCCCAAGTACGCCATGCCCACTAACCTGAAGTTGTATGATGGGTCAGCTGATCCAGATGATCACATCAACCGTTTTGTAGGGGCAGCGAACCAAGGGGAATGGCCAATGCCGGTATGGTGCAGGATGTTCCAACAGACTATGGACGGAGCTGCGCAGGGGTGGTTCAGCAATTTAGAACCGGGGAGCATCGACAGTTGGGACGATCTGAGAGAACAATTCACTACAAGGTTTGCTCTGCGACAGAAAAACCTGAAAGATCCCACAGAAATCACCCGGATTATTAGACGGGCGAATGAGGCGCTACCGGAGTTCAAAGAACGATGGAACAATGAGGCCAGTAGGATACCAGGAGTTCCCGAACTCATGAAGATATCAGCATTCATGAGTGCCCATCGATGCCCCGACTTGGCTAAAAAGTTTTCCAATCAAGTCCCAAAGTCTGTTAAAGAAATGATGACTAGGGTAGATTATTACATCCGAGCAGAAGAGGCTTATAAGAACACGGAATTGCCGAAGGGAGAAGCATACGAGTTGTCCCGGAGGGGAAGCCTTCCGGCACCAAGAGATCGGAACTCTAGAGGGGGATTTGGGGACAGAAGAAGGAATGATAGGAGGGCTTAGGAAAGAAATGATTCCAGGCATAGGGAAGTGTTTTCCCCGTATGTTGCCCCGAAAGTGGACGCTCGCCCCCGAAATGAATTCCGGCGCAACGATCTCAACAAGCCTGACAATCACAGGGTCATGCTCTCCGGCCTATCCAAGCAGCCTAAGGAGATATTGGCCACCGAGCACCACCTAAACTTACCTCCACCTCCTCCCTTACAAGGAAAACCGAGCAAGGAAAACGAGGACAGGTTTTGTGAATACCATGGAGAGAAAGGTCATCTGACCAACGACTGTTACCACCTGAAAAAACAGTTGGAAATGGCCCTGGAATCGGGAAAGTTGGATCACCTGGTAAAAAACGTGCAGCAGAGGGGACGAGAAAGACCGAGGGGTAATAATGGGAAAGGAAAAGTGATTAATATGGTTAATCATTATGTTGAAGACCGGAAAAGGAAGGCCCGGTTCTACGACGAGGACTGGATGAACGTCCCTATATCTTTTCTACGTATAGCCACGGATGACTTGTCCGAAGAGCCGCTGATTTTGGAGGCGGAAATAGAGGGTTACCTGGTCCGGAGGGTGTTCGTGGATGAAGGTGCCTCCGTCCAGGTGATGTATGAACACTGCTTCAGTAACTTGTGTCCGTCCATTCGGTCCAGGCTACAAGAAACTAGCTCACCGTTAGTGGGGTTTTCCGGAGAAGTCATCCAACCTTTAGGGAAGATTGAGTTGGAGGTGCGTTTTGGAGATCATGGTTTGTTCAGGACGGTCATGATGAAGTTCACAGTTGTAAAGTCACCTTCACCTTACAATGTAATACTGGGACGGACAGGTCTGAGGGAGTTGAGAGCCATACCCTCGACCATCCACGCTATGATGAAGTTTCCCACGCCCGGAGGAATAGCCACTTTGATCACCAAAAGGGCGGTAATTATGGAATGCAGAAGGCTGGAAGAGAGGCAAGACCCCAGGAATAGTTGCTCTCCAGAAAAGAAAGCGGAAGCAGTGGACCGGGGAGCTCAAGAATTAAGGCCGACGGAGGATATATTGGTCAATGCGGCTTACCCTGAGCAGCGTGTGACTATAGGAACTGGTTTCTCCCGGGAGTGTCGAAAGCAACTCATTGAGCTCTTGAGGAAAAATAAAGAAGTGTTCGCTTGGGAACCGACGGACATGAGCGGGGTACCAAGGCGCCTCATTCAACACTCTCTCAATGTAAACGTCTCGGACACGCCGATCGCCTAGAAAAGAAGAACGTTTTCACGGGAGAAAAACCAGGTGATCACAAGGGAGGTTGAAGAGTGGATTAAGGCTGGAATAGTTCGCCCAGTAAGGTACCCGACATGGATATCTAATCCGGTTCTGGTAAAGAAGTGTGACGGAAGTTGGAGGATGTGCATCGATTTCAAAAATCTGAATTCTTCATGTCCGAAATATTACTATCCCTTACCAGAAATTGATTGGAAGATTGAATCTGTCATGGGGTACAAGTATAAATGCTTCATGGATGCTTACAAAGGTTACCACCAGGTCCAGATGAATAGGGACGATGAGGAGAAGACGACGTTTTATACGGAACAAGGGACGTATTGTTACACCAAGATGCCGTTCGGATTAAAGAACGCCGGGGCAACATACCAGCGGTTGGTAGATTCTGCATTCCAATCACAGATAGGCAAAAACTTGGAAGCATATGTGGACGATATGGTTATTAAAAGTCGGACGGAGCGAGAAATGATAGCCGACATAGCAGAAACCTTTGATAACCTCAGAAGGATAAATATGAAATTGAATCTACGGAAATGTTCGTTTGGAGTGGAGGAGGGCAAGTTCCTTGGTTATATGGTGACATCGGAAGGCATAAGGGCAAAATCCCGGAAAACAAAAGCAATCATGGAGATGAAGTCCCCGGAGACCTTAAAAGAAATGCAAAGTCTAAGCGGGAAACTGGCGGCCTTGAATAGATTCTTGTCAAGATCAGCGGAGAGATCCCTACCCTTCTTCGACAAATTAAAGAACATCACTAAGGAGAATAAGGCCGAATACCGCTGGACGGAGGAGGCCGAAGCGGCCTTTCAGGAGATGAAAAGGTTGATATTGGAATTACCCTCTTTGACCACTCCCAAGCCGAAGGAACAGCTATCCATATACATGGCAGCATCGAAGGGGGCAGTAAGTGCTGTGTTAGTGGTGGAAAGGGAAGGAAGACAGTCACCGGTACATTATGTAAGGCGGACCCTACATGATGCGGAAAGAAACTATGCCCCGATAGAAAAATTAGCCCTATGTCTGCTGCATGCGTCCCGACGGTTACGGAGATACTTCAAGGCTCACCCCATCCGAGTCATCACTGATCAACCCGTTAAGCAGATATTATGTAAGCCGGAGGTCTCAGGGAAGTTGGCCAAATATGCCGTAGAGTTGGGAGCTTACAACATCATCTATGCCCCTAGAAATGCGGTTAAAGGACATGTGCTTGCAGACTTCCTCACAGAGGTACCTGTGGAATCCGGACGTCCTAACAACAAGGGAGAATATAGGGACATAATGGAAGTGGGAGACGAAGGAGAATGGCTGTTATACATGGACGAAGGGTCCAATAAAAAAGGTTCCGGCGCAGGGTTGGTCCTCATCAGTCCAAAGAAGGAAGAATTAACTTATGCTTTACGACTCAACTTCCCCAGCACCAACAACGAGGCCGAGTATGAGGCTCTGTTGGCCGGTCTCCGGATTGCAAAAAAGCTCAAGATCAGGATTTTAAACGTGCGGGTTGATTCCAAACTAGTGGCGAGCCAAATCATTTGAGAGTTCACGGCTACCAAAGAAAGCATGCAGAAATACCTGGCTCAAGCAAAAGAACACATCGCTGGGTTCCAAAGTTTCAAGATCTGCAACATTCCGAGAGCTCAAAACCAAAAGGCAGATATACTGTGTAAGCTGGCGTCGGTAGCTTTCGACCATCTCACTAAAAAAGTGTTGGTAGAGGTCCTGGAAAAACCTTCAGGAGAAGAAATGACTGTTAACGCCATAGTGGAAGAAGAAGCGGATAACTGGATGACGCCGATCATCAAATGTCTCGAAGAAGGGATCTGGCCGGAAGATCCCAACGAGGCCAGGAGTCTCCGAATGAAAATTCCGCAGTACGTAATGGAAGAAGGAGTCCTCTTTAAAAAGGGCTACCTAGTACCAATGCTGAGATGTGTAGGGCCGTTACAAGCAAATTATATAATCCGGGAAGTGCACGAGGGGTGCTGTGGAATGCACTCCGGACCGAGAGCCATAGTGGCGAAGCTTATGAGACAAGGATATTATTGGCCCACTATGCATCGAGACGCAAGGGAGGAAATTAGAAAGTGCGACTCTTGTCAGATACACGCCCCGGTACCCAAACTCCCCAAAACGCTATTGACCTCCATCATGGCCCCGTGGCCTTTCTACCAAAGGGGGATGGATGTGTTGGGTCCCTTTCCGGAAGCACTAGGCCGAATCAAATATGTAATAGTTGCAATTGACTACTTTACAAAGTGGATAGAAGCAAAGCCGTTGGTAAAACAAACAGGGAAAGATGTCATAAAATTTGTGTATGAGAACATTGTATGTAGGTACGGCCTACCAGGAGTCATAGTCACCGATAATGGGACCAATTTCGTCAATGATTCGTTCAAAAAATGGTGCGAAAGGTTGAAAATTAAACAGATGAACACAGTCATGGCACACCCGCAAGCCAACGGTATGGTAGAACGAGCTAACAAAAGTCTGATGGAAGGGACAAAAACGAGGCTGGGGCGAGAGAGAAGCGGATGGGTAGATGAGCTACCTAATGTTTTATGGGCTCATCGGACAACTCTCAAAACAAGCAACGGAGAAACCCCGTTCAGTCTGACGTACGGAAGTGAGGCTGTGATCCCAGCAGAAATAAAGATGCCTACACATCGGACAATGATGTTTCGAGAGGATCAGAACGAGGAAGAACAACGTTTGAACTTGGACCTTCTGCAAGAAAGAAGGGAAAATGCTGCCATTCGAGAAGCTAAGTACAAGACGCAGGTCGAGCAGTATTACAACCGGAGGGTCAGGCCAATGAACTTTAAGGTAGGATACTTTGTTTACCGAAAGAACGAGGCCAGCCGGGTGGAAAACCAAGGGAAGTTGAGGCCCAATTGGGAAGGGCCCTACCGAGTAGTGGGAGCGACTCAGAATGACTCTTATAAGTTACAAACGATGGAGGAGAAGGAGGTCCCTCGGACCTGGCATGCTATAAACCTCAGAAACTATTTCTTATAATTGTTATTATGATAAGAATCCTTCGATCATTGTGTAACTCGAAATAATTATGTACATTAGTTCAATGATGAAAGTTTTCCTATGACAAGGGAAACAATTTTCCGTAACAACCTGTGTGATACGTAGCTATTCCGACGGCTGGCCCCCGTCGAGTATAACTGTTAAAAGCGTGCCCGGATGTTACTGCCGGATGCCCGAAAACTTTGTTCGGATGCCCAAATAATGGATGCCCAAGTGTAAAAAAAACAAACATTGTGGATGCCTGGTGGAATGACCACGCAGACGCCCGAGCACGCATGCTGGATGCCCAAATAATGGATGCCCTGAAACTCCTAAGGATGCCCGGAATACGGATGCACGGCCTACGCGGCCGGATGCCCTTAGAATAACCTAAAGGAAGCTTGTCAATACAAAACAAGGATGGGAAAGAATAAGAGAAGCTTGCACGCAATATATAACACATATAAACTGGTCTAGATTATAAACGTTGTCCGGTCACAAAGGATGATGAAATATAAGTCACAAAAGATAAATTGTTAATCATTACAACCATAGTTATCCGAATCATTGTTCACAAATATACAACACAAAAATTGAGCTTCAAACATTGTCCGCCGGAGTTTCGGTGGCCTGAGCATTAACAGGAGGAGTGGTTGTGACAGGAGGCTAAGAAGAGGGGTCGGCGGGATCTTTGCGGGCGGGGGTGTCAGGCTCCATGTTTAACAAGTCTCCCAAGGCTAGCCGGTATGAATCAGCTAGCTTCTGAATGTAAGGATACTCAGCCGCGAAAAGCTTGTTGTACTCAGCTTTCCACAACTTGGGAGCTTCCCTGTTGACCTTGGCAATGCCCTTCAGGGCTTCATTAATTTCTTCTTCCTTTCTCCCCACACTAGCCCCAGTTACGAACCCAGCTTGGTAGGTTAGACTGTATACTTTGGCCATGCCCTTCTTATACTCCACGCTGCCAAGCAACCGGCGAACAACTGTGGGTAGAAGGGTGCGAACGGCATTTTTCTTCACCACTTCAGCCTGGGCCACCTCAGCCGCTAGATTCCCCTTCTTCGCCTGTAAAGACTCTAAGGATTGATTCTTGGCATTTAGCTCACTCTCCAGCTTCCTAACCCTCTCAGCCTGTGCGGAATAAGTCTCTCTCCACTCATTCCTTTCCCGGGTAATCCTGTCAACCTCATCTTCCAGGCTCTTCTCCCTATCCACACTAGCCTTATGATCGGCATCCAGCTTCTTTAGCTCCTCAGATAATCTTTCATTTTCACCCTCAGCAGTAGTTATCCTATCGGCAAGCCCTATGCAGCCCTTATGATCTTGGTTCAACTGCCAATACCCGGTCGAAAGATCTCTAAATCTCCTCAGCAGCTCACCCTGGGTCACCACACTCAAGCCAAACTCCTCATAAGCCCGGCGGGTCAGCTGAATGTTGTTAATTTCCTCCAGGGCTTCTCTCTCTTCGGGAGTAGCAAGGTTGTCGATCAGCTCCCGGCAGGAGCGGTAAGAATCTATCCGGAGGTCATCACTGAGGGCCCAATTAGGGATAAAGACGTTCGTGGCTTCATCTGCACCACAGAGGAAGAGAATTATGAGAAACAATTAATATATAAAACAAGGAGTGATGGGCCGGAGACTAGAACATACCCGAGTCCAGATTGATCTTTTTAAAGCGCTGAGAACCACGAGAGTGGTGGGCCGAATAACCTGAAAGACATAACAGAATAACAAAATGAGTACAAAGAAGTTACAAAAACAAGTTACCGAACGAATCACACGTACCTTCAGAGTTGTGAGGAAGTGAGTTAACTGGCAGGGAATTGTCACCCTCATTAAAGGGAGAGATAGGCATTTGTTGTAGCTGTTCCCCACCGTCGGCCGCGTTATCCCCCATTCCTTCACTGGCCACGTTATCTCCCCCACCTTCGACAACAATATTAGGAGCCCCCTGCTCAGCATTAACATTTACATTCGTCTCCTGACCAACTTCCGGATGAGCTTGATTCAAGGGCTCTGCACTCTCGATGGGGGATCCGGAGGAGATATGCTCAACATACTGGCGGCGCTGTTTTTTCTTCTTGCTGGGCACCCTGGAAGTACCCTCACCTCTTTTCTTCGTCGCCTGGTGGGCGAGAGCCTCTCTTTCCTTCTTTTCTCGAAGGGCGACCACCTCCGGGTTCGCCTCTTCGGCCCTTCTAGCCAAAGCAACCTTGGGTGGAATAGCCTCTCCAACGGGAAAGGGATCGGTGGTTCTTTTCGGCTTTTCCCTATTTGGATCAACCGCCGGACCCTTGCTCACCACGGTCCCATTCCAGTCCGGAAGTTCAAGGTACTCCGACATATCAACAACTGAGAAAACAACGAAATTTGTTAGAAACATTAAATGACAGATCCTGGGAAAACAAACATCAATCCCATGATGACAAACTAAACAAGTAATTACCATGACCCCGGGCATCTTTTAGAATGGGATCGAATTTAGGATTCTTGAAAACCGAGGAAAGGTGGCACATCCATAAAAGACTCACCGTCGGTTTGCGCAACGGAATAATCTTCCGGCTAAGTTTCACGGCGTCCTCTTGAGAAAAGCCGGTAGGAAAATTATCCGTGATCTTTGAATCCTTATGCCTCCACGCCATGGCATAAGGAATGGCTCTCCTATCAATCAAGAAGAACTTCTCCTTCCAATGTTTCAAGCTGGAGAGGATTTCCTTAAAGCACTTATACGAACCTTTTCCCGTCCGGTTTTCAAAAGAAAACCAGTGTCCTTGCTTACACAACCGGTAAAACGCCCGAAAGAGTGAAACCCTAGGTTGTATATTCAGACTGTAGCATCTAATCTCAAAGAGGGTCACCCGGTTCAAACCTAGCGGAACTAGCTGGGAGATATGAACCCTAAAGTGTTTAATCACATTCAACAGGAAAGAGGAGAAAGGAATCCTAACCCCCATGTCTCTAACTGCTGGGGATAAATACCTATTTTGTCCTCCGGCAGTTGATCCATGGTCATATCATCCGGAGGTAGCACCGGACGCAGATCCTTGGGAATGCCATACTCGGTAACTATATCATCTAATTCTGATTGTTTTAACCTAGAGGTGTATATGTGCATGTCGAACTTAGGAACTACGGTTTGGACAATTTCCTCGTTGGTTTCCTCCGTCTGTGGGACGGATGTAATTTCTCTAGCGGGAATATTTCCCTCGGTTCTGATTTCGGCCATTTCTAAAAGATACCGAAGACAATTTACAAATATTAACAGGAAGAGGGCAAGACAAACCTTAAGAGGGATGAAGAAAACGTCCGGAGAAACAAAAGCAATCTATGCGTGTGAAATGTAAAAACCAAATGAGGTGAAAAGGGGGGTATTTATACTGTAAAAGAAACCCTAGCAGACTGTGAAAATGTCCCATCAGTCAGTAAAAGGGGTGACGTGGGCTTATCTGGGCCGTCCACGGTAGATAGGAGAAACGAGAAGCGCAGGAAAGGCCCAACATGTGATCAGGCCCATCAGACCAGCCCACACTTCTCGGGTCCAACCAATTTGACCCTAGGAATGGTACGAACATTCGTTTTTTTGGCAGACCAGCTGATTATGAGTGTTGCATCACCGGCCTTCCTCCGGTAATACAACACTGGGGGGGACATGTTGGCGTATGTGTCCGGACGGGGTGACATCCGGCATACCCATCGACCGGACGGGTCGATCTGCCGTCCGGCCAAAGGCTAACAACTGCCGACCATGTCAGCGGATTTTATGGGATTTCTTACCACGTGGCCTACTAGATAGAGTGGCTATAGACCTACAGGCAGGTAATATAGGTCTTCGGAACAGTAGCCGAACAGTAACATGGGTATGAGGTTGGGGTAGTATAAATACCCCAACACGTTTAATGTTTTGCATTAAGTTTTCCACCTACATTTACTACACATTTATTACCACATTTATTATCCTCCACTTATCCTCACACCGGAGCTTGGTCTCGGGATAACACCCGGGGCGAGGCTAACGCGTCTGTGCATTGTGCAGGAAGCATCTGATCCTTTCCGCCGGATAGCTGGAATTTACCGGACGACAGGGATTTGCTTCAACAACTATATAAAGTTTTCTTTTCCATTTTTGCAAACACGCTAATTTTTCATTCATTAAATAGGAATAAAATTTATAATTACAAAAATTAAAAACATTACACATCTTTCAAAAAAGTGTCAATCAAAGCTAATTTTTATTGTGGAAGGTCTTTGCATTTCGTGTATATGTTCCTCATATTATATTTAGCTGTGGTCGCATTGTCAAACTGCATAATTAAGTCGATAATCATTTGCTGACGAATGCTATCCTCGCCAATTTGTTTCTGAACAATAGCTTTAATTTCTTCGATAGTATGTTGAAGAGAACAATCCAAGAGATTTTTGGTGTAGAGGTTGTTTTTTGGTAGAGAGTATGTTTTTGGTAAAAAAAGATTTTTATGAAAATTGGTTAAGTGACGTATAATATAATATATAAAGTGAGATTTAAAAAAATAAAATAAAAAAATAAGTAAATAAATAAATAACTTTTCAGCAGTTGGCATAAACCAACAACAACTTTTTCAAATACAAACCAAACCAACGCACGTTGGTGTATCAACGCCACACCCAACAGCGTTGAAATTATGCTTGGATTGGTGTGGTAACGCCAAAGTCACGCGTCTTTGCGTTACCACACCCAGTGCTTTTACAGTTTTAGTTTGGGGGTGATACTCACACCACATCTTTTGATGCATGCACCATAATTTGTGCATTACAGTATTGTACGGTACAAAATGTAATGCACAAATTGTGATGCATGCATCAAAAGATATGGTGTAAGTATCAATTCTCTTTCAGTTTATTGGATCTCAGACACCGGAGTCCAATGAGATCTTCATAAGCTATAGAATATGAACCATTTATTTGATGACCCCAAAAATATATACCTATCCTAGTTCAAACGGTGTTTTTTTTTAAACATTATAACATTAACCCATTAGGCCATACTATTGGTGATTCGTCAAACTTGCATTATACTTGATAACATCAAATAATATCAAGTTTCGGTTATCATTATCTCACGCTTTATTGCTTTTTTTTTTTTTTATATTATTTTGATGGTATTTGGTACTTATTTACTTCATATTTGTATTATAGTACAAAATGAAGCAATGAAACGAAAAGATGCGGAAAAATGACCAAAAATGAAGCAAAACGAAGAAATCAAGATTTGATGATGAATCGGGGAGAAAAAAGCATGAATAGTTCAAGTGCTTTGGAGGATATTTAAGGAGAATTACTCAAAGATTGATAAATTTTTGATTTGAAGTTTATTAAGAAAGAATCGTGAAAGAGTCAAGTAAAAAAATGAAGCTAAAAGTTGAAATATTGATTATCTATGTCTGTCTTAATTTTTTTCAAGAACCATTTAATAAACAAAAGTTTAGCCAAAACCTTGTACAACATAATCTTTATCTATAATAGTTTATTTATTTTCATATAATATTACCAAGTCTTTTTTTAAAAGCTCAATCGTTTACGTGATTCTTCGCACAACAAATCCATTTTGAAGTTAACTTATTCGTTCGGGCAATTGTCAGAATGTTTATTACATGAAAATTAATCGTTGATGCACGAAATCTAAAATTAGTTATATATGAGTAGTATATACCACACGGGTTTGTTAAACACAACCCATATAATTGTGTGTAAGCATTTCAAATTTATGAAATTTGACAATTAATGAGCTTATATAGTCCATAATTATATAGTTTTAATCATTATAAAAGAGGCAAGTGATGTAAATTATGAAATGTTTAAAGTTCATTGAGTATTCATTAAAGGTTAATTATGTATTTATAAAATGCATATGAATAACCCAATGGATTATCTTTAACAAAACCCATACCACATAGCAATTTCATTAAAATAAAAACGCGAAATCGTAATCGTCTAAAAGACACAAGATGTGAAGTGCGAACCTTCCTACTTATCAATGCTTACCATACATTATTTTATGGAAATGATTACTTATGAGTTTTGGATGTTACGTAAATTTTAAGAGCGTCAATTAAATAAGTTGCACATCAATCGAAATGATTCCGCTTCTAGAAAAATAGCAAGTGGACTGGTGGATTACCATACCATACCAAATCGAACTAATTTATCGAATTTAATTCTTTATACTTTCCAATGTTCGATAAGCCTAACACTAAACTAAACACATCTACATTATGGTCACCTAGTCTTTGTGTAATTGAATAACTTTTTTAACCCCAAATCGACTACGGTAGCATCACGGAAACACACTATATATCGTGCTTTGATTCATTGACTCATTTTCCTACACACACACTAGTCAACTTTCCCTTCCTTTTTCTTTTCAAATTTCTAGGATTTTTATGTCCACATAAATAAAAAATCTAACCTAAAATGACATTTATAATAGAAATAAAAGGATTTTCAAATTCCTTTTTCTTATGTTAAAGTAGTCTTTTATATAACAGAATATCTTATCCACATATAATATTTACAAAAAGAAGTTTGGGCTAATTGCACGAAAATGTATTATAATTGACGCATTTTGTAGTTTTGTGTAACAACATTAGTTTTTATTATTCAGTGTAAAAAATAATTTTTAGGTGTTAATATGTGTACTTTCTGACATGCACAGCAAGTTATGCAACATGGATCAGTTTACTATCCACGTCACTGTCAAGCCATCCGGCTCACTCCAACTCATTGTCTACCTTACTCCAATCCCGTCTATCTTACTCCAATCCCATGCTCCATGCAATTACAAAAAGTGACAAGTATATTACTTTTTTAGCTACTTAATTTGAATATTTACTAAATATGAATAGTTAGGCATGTGGGAGTGGTTGCATAATACTCTAATACCCTGGGGGTGCCACATCACCTCTATCCAATAAAAACTTTCCAACTCAAAACTACCCCAATACTACCCTAACACTACCCTACTTGGAGGGAGTGGTACCCTAGTACCCGAATTCCATTTTTTTTTAATACATAAAATCACATACAATATTTAAAATAAAAACATACCATTTCATTAAAAATAAAACATTACATAATACTTAAAAAAACTACAACTTAAAAATTGAAACTACAACTTAAAAAAAAAAAAAAAAACATTACATAAGTTGAAATTAAAATAAGTTGAAACTACAATTTAAAAATTGCAAGCCCATCCGTGTTTGGCCGCAAGTTCACGTTTTTGGGTAAGAACTAATTCCAACATAGCGGGATCGCGAATGTGATCATGCGGCTCCAAAAAAAACTTCAACTCCCGTTGTGTATTCTTGAACTTCGCCCCCTCGAGTTGTGTAGCCAACAATTGTTTCGCCATCTCGCGTTTTTCTTCCAAATATTGTGTCTTCTTTTGTGTGTAGGCGTTGATTTCATCCGCAACGCTTGAGATCGACGAGGAGGATGCGGCTTGCTTCTTTTTCATTTTTCTTGATTCAATTGGAGGGGTGGGGTCTTCATTCATGTCGGGAATGGTGTTGCTTGCCGATTCATACTCCCCCGACCTCCTTTTTGAAGAATTGCTTGGAGCACCGGCAATATCTTGAAAACATTCTTGCTCCATCCATTTCTCATGACCTCTGACAATCTCCCACGCCCTGGTATGAGTAAATTGTCTTTTTCTTGCTGTATAGAAATCCATTTCAGCTTGCCTCACCACGTCCAAGTCGTTGCACCCACTAGCCTTAGCACGTTTCTACATTATATACAAAATAATGTAATTGTAAATAAAAAGTATAGATTATGTAAAATAAAAAGTATAGCTAAAAACAAAATAATGCAATTGTAAATAATAAAGTATAGATTATGTAATTGTACCGCTTTGAGGTAGTAGCCGTTGAAAATACTCATGGTCGTGTTCATTGCTCTCTACTTGGTATTCAACGCATGAAATGTTCGTGAACTCGAACCCAAAGTTGCCTCGTAATGCTCGAGAATCCGTTTTCAAAAACCGTCGGACTTTTGTTCATTACCGACAACACCACATTCGGAGATTTGAACCCATGCTTTCGCCAAAGCCTCCTCTTGTGTCGGCGTCCAAACTTCACGGGGCCTCCTCCTGGCGAAAGCTTTTTTCTTCCCTCTCGGATCGACTTCTTGAACTTCCTCATCTTCGTCTTCTTCGTTTGGTAGTGGTTGTGTTTCGGGTACGTACTCTACGTCTTCACTAAGGTTTTCGAACGGGGAAAACTCGCTTGTAGCAGTGATGTTGTAGTGTTGTGGATTCAATTGAGGAGGACCCATATTATATTGGAAAAATTGTGGAGATTGGGGTTGTGGAACATAAAATTGATTCGGGGATGGTTGAGAATAAAATTGGCTAAATCCTAACGGAGTTTGTTTTGGTTGATTCGGGGATGGTTGAGACCGACCTTGACGCGAGGTGAAAGTTTTTTACCTCTCCTTGGATCCATAGTTTGGTGTTTTTGAAAGATTAGTGTGTGTTGTTATTTGTGTTGTGTGTTTTTATTTTGGAAAATGAGTGCAAGTTTAGGTGTTAAATAGGAATTTATTTATTTATTTATTATTATTATTATTATTATTATTATTTTTTATTTATTTTGGCTAAATGTAGCCGTTTATTAACGTTACGCACCAACCCAACGTATACTTTTCCAACGTTCAAACGCGGGTTCCCAGCTCGAATTTCTTACCCGATGCCCATACTCGATGTACACGGGGCGGTGTACCTGCTCGAGTAGTTGAACTCGATTGGGTACCCGCTACCCACTCCGTCCTCCCTTAAAGCTAAAAAATGAATATTATGCACATTCAGTTTGTAAAACAAACTTGTGGGTGGAATGAGTCAAGCTTGTTCTGAAATCGCCAGAGCCCTTTTATAAGAATGTGAATATCAGTATTGCACAATTTCAAGCATAACCAATTTCAATAATAATTGATGATATATTGCTACCAACAAAATCGAAGTTACATCATACATAATCACATATAAGTAGTAGTTTGATTAAATACATACATAAAACATCTATAAATAAATAGGTATCCGCGCAATGCGGCGGCGAGTACCCGATGATTAAATGGCGGTGATACCGTTGATGATGGCGGCAGAGGATGGCGGGGATGGAGTAAGGTGGAGATTGATGTGTTTTGAGGGTAGAGAAATATAAGTGAAATACCAAATATATTGCGTGTGTTTTTATGTGTTTGGTCATTGATGTATAATAGGCTTATATATGCGGTAGATTGCTTAAAAGTTAAGGTTCAATTTTAATGGGATGCTACAAGCTTTTAATGGGCTATTACAAGTATGAGATGTTACAAGTATGTGAATTTAAGACAATTATGGGTTGTTACAATTTTTTGAAATGGGTTGGGTTAATATTTGATTGTTATAATTTAAAACATTTAATTTTTCATAATGTAGTAGAAATTTCCTATTAAAGAAATGTTTTTGGTCTTAAAATTTTTAAGACTTCTTTGTTTAGAAAGTCCTAAACATTTTATAAAATAGTATAGATAACAAAACTTCTAAACCTCTACTTACAAAAATTATAATTTGCTGCTTCAAACCAAGCCACATTATGTCGTAGAACCTGCAAAAGAGACAAAATGAACAAAGTCATTTCCCAAAAGGGACAATCTAATCTTGCACCCCATGTTTTCCTTCCCATGCACCTCACTAAGCCAATCATTGGTTTGTCTTTTTTTTTTTTTTTTTTTTTTTTTTTTTTTTTTTTTTTT
>BPTQ01000003.1:103909506-104042828 GCA_019973895.1 Chrysanthemum seticuspe | reverse complement strand
GGTTTGTTCAGGTATACGTTTTCAAGAGCTGTGAATCTACACCTGTGGTACAAAAATCGGAATACTGATGATACCCAAACATATGGTTAAAACGTTCGTAGCGTTTTTACAACCAGCATAAATTCAAAACCATTTAAAGATTGATCGAGAAAACTTCTATCCAAAACATATTCAGAGTATAATCGCACTGGATTCGCAGATACGGTTTCTCAACTCGATAGTAGATTCCAACAATCTGTTTCAAACAGTAATCTACAAAATAGATAAAAGTACTGCATATATAATAAAAAGGATTGAGGAAATCGATACCACTATGGTAGAAAATCATAAAATGATCGTAAAAGAAGTTTATCATGAAATATGAAACAACTTTGTCTGTGTCTGGAACTATCTAGAACTCGAGCACCTAGCAATATATACGGATACATTAGTGTTCGTGTTATTTTCTGTTAGAGATGATGATTACAAATAGTCGCCTATGTACCGATTGGAAAAACTCAGTTTTAGTTAATATATAGATCCATAGAGGATCAAGAAGTTCTTAGTTATTTGTTACTTGTGTTTATATTCCGCTGATAAACATTAGTAGTAGAGATTGTCTTTTATTGTGCTTGTGATTACATAGGCATATATAACGATCCACGAGCTCAAGATCTATCAAGGTCTGTGTCTGTTTCAACAAAGTATAAAGTACTATTTGAAGAAAATGCTAGTAAAATACTAAAAGATGGTATCACCATAGCTAAAGGAGTTAGGAAAAATAATATATACGTCATGAAAATAGATAAAACATCTAATGACAAACTTTGTCTAACAACCTTAGATGATAGCTCAACTCTTTGGCATAGACGCTTAGGTCACGCTAATATGAGACTTATACAAAACCTATCTTCAAAAGAGCTAGTTAGAAATTTACCAAAACTTAAATACGACCAACATTTTTGCGATGCTTGCAAAATTGGTATACAAACCCATAGTAGTCATAAGGCTAAAAACATGGTGTCCACATCTAAGTGTCGAGAACTTTTGCATATGGACTTGTTTGGTCCATCCGCTATAAGAAGCTATGGAGGCAACTTATACACTTTGGTCATAGTAGATGATTACTCAAGGTTTACTTGGACGTTGTTTTTGAAAACCAAAAATGAAGCTTTTGATAAATTTGAAATTCTTAGCAAGAAAATTCAAAATCAACTAGGTGTTAACATTGTGTCGATCCGAACGGATCATGGTCGTGAATTTGAAAATGAAACACAATTTGGAAACTTTTGTGATGCAAATGGTATAACACACAACTTCTCGGCTCCTCGAACACCTCAATCAAATGGAGTTGTAGAACGTAAAAATGGAACCATTCAAGAAATGAGTAGAACAATGCTTAATGAACAAAACATTCCTCAAAAGTTTTGGTGTAACGCCGTTGACACTTCTACATATATTTTAAATAGAGTGTTAATATGTCCTTTGTTAAACAAAACACCATATGAGCTATATAAAGGTAAAAAGCCAACTTTAGGATATTTTAGAGTATTTGGATGTAAATGTTTCATTCTTAATACTAAAGATTATCTCACCAAGTTTGACCCAAAGTCTTATGAAGGTGTATTTCTTGGTTACTCACAAACTAGTAAAGCTTACATTGTCTTAAACAAAGAAACAATGAGAGTCAAGGATCGTTGAACATAACATTCGACGAAAGTCCACCTCCCTCTAAGACATCACCTTTGGTAGATGATGACTTAGTTGAAAGTCAACTTGTAGAAAGTCAAGAAATAATTGAAAATGACAAGGAAGATGAACCATTAAATAATGAAATTATAAACATCAAAGAATCCAAAAGTCATCCTTTAGAAAAGGTCATAGGGCAACTTAATCAAAGAACCTTAAGATCACAAGCCCAAAATCAAAGTAATCATTTTTGTTTTGTATCTTCCATTGAACCGAAAAACATAGATGAAGCAATAAAAGATGAATCTTGGGTAATTGCTATGCAAGAAGAGTTAAACCAATTCGTTAGAAATGATGTTTGGAAGCTAGTTCCAAAACCTAAAGATCAAACTATAATTGGAATGAAATGGTTTTTCGAAATAAAATGGATGAAAATGGTGTAGTGTCTAGAAACAAAGCTAGGCTTGTCGCACAAGGTTATAATGAACAAGAGGGGATTGATTATGATGAAACTTATGCACCGGTAGCTAGGCTCAAGTCTATTAGAATCTTACTTGCATATGCATGTGCTTATGACTTTAAATTATTTCAAATGGATGTTAAGAGTGGGTTTCTTAATGGGTTTATTAACGAAGAAGTATATGTTGCTCAACCTCCCGGTTTTACCGTCTTTGAGAAACCACATCATGTCTTCAAACTCAAGAAAGCATTATATGGTCTTAAGCAAGCACCTAAAGCTTGGTACGATAGACTTACGACTTTTCTTGTTGAAAACAAATACACCATGGGATTAGTAGATAATACTCTTTTTACCAAGAAAAAGGAATCACACATTATCATTGTTCAAATATACGTTGATGACATTATATTCGGATCAACTTGTCAAGAGCTATGTGATGATTTCTCTAAAATCATGCATGATGAGTTTGAGATGAGTATGATGGGTGAATTAAACTTCTTTCTAGGACTTCAAATTAAACAACTAGAAGATGGCATATTCTTTAACCAATCTAAATATATAAAAGATATGCTTAAGAAATTTGGTCTTGAAGACTCAAAACCAACTAAGACACCCATGTGTTCAGACACTAAACTCAGTAAGGACGAGGAAGGTGAATCGGTAGATAACACTAAATATAGAGGAATGATTGGTAGCCTACTCTATCTCACGGCTAGTAGACCCGATATTATGTTTAGTGTTTGTCTATGAGCTCGCTTTCAAGAGAATCCCAAGGTATCACACTTAGAAGCCTTGAAAAGGATATTTAGATACATTAAGGGAACGACATGTTTAGGATTATGGTATCCCAAAGGAACGGGTGTAGAAACTATAGTGTATGCCGACTCGAACCATGCCGGTGACTATGTCGATAGAAAAAGTACAAGTGGTATTTGCACTTTTGTCGGACATTGTCTCACCTCATGGTTTGCAAAGAAGCAAACGGCTTTAGCTATCTCAACTACTGAAGCCGAATACATCTCACCCAGAAAAGCATGTCAACAAGCTCTTTGGATGAAGCAAGCTCTCGTGGATTACGAAATTCATCTCAACGATATCATTATATTTTACGACAACAAAGGAGCTATTGATCTCAGCAAAAATCCCGTCCAACATGCTCGTACGAAGCAAATTGAAATCCGTCATCACTTTCTTCGCGACAATGTTCAAAAAGGAAACATCTCAATTGAGAAAGTATCCTCCGAAGACAACATTGTCGACATTCTAACTAAGCCTCTCAAATGAGAACCATTTAATCTTCTTAGACTTGGTTTGGGGTTAATGGAACCAAACATGTAGGTAAAACATAGTCTAAACCTTAGAACAAAAAAAACAAAACAATTTTTTTAAACCTGCTACTGTTCCCACGGCACCAAACGACAACAAAGACGGAACCAATTTTTTGGTGCCGCCTGGTCCGTGGTGACAACAGTAGCAAAAATACTACCTACAAAACATCTTCTTCCTCACAACCTACTTTACCAAAACGTGTAAACATTAGACCTAACTCATTGTTGACATTTTCTCACCCATTAATCACTGAAGATAACATCATTGAATAACCATGGTAGCCGCAAGATTCTATGATCACAAGGATACTCTTAGATACATTCCCAAACATCACAAAACCAAGGGCCTTTCCAAAGAACAAGTCGAAATATTTAAGAGTCTTGAGCAAGGATACTTCCATGAGGGTAGAACCATTCAATCCTCCTTTGTCGACGGAACCAATCTCCGTCAAGAACTAGCCATCATCCACTTCGATTGTCTCCTTGACATCGATGAACCCATTTGTCCTAGGTTCGTGTTAGAATTCTATGCTAGTGTTACCGGTTTCATTGATGAAGATGATGAATTTGGCCTTAGGTTTAGGATCAATCAAAACGACTACACCATCTCCTTAAGCCAATTTGCTCAAGGGCTAGGAATTCCCAACCGAGGGACATGTGTCTACTCGGATAAGTGGTCACTCACTATCCTTGATGCAATCAATGACTGCGCTCTTCCCTACCAAACCCCTTTAGCGGATAAGGATGTCATCCGTGATCACCTCTTTAATGCAAGGGCTGCTCCAACCCGTGTCACCTGAAAGGGAAAGGAGGTGAACCGAGATCCATATGGAATGGAGCTCAATGAACTTAAGCCCGAATATAAGAAATGGGAGGAACTCCTTAGAGCCAATGTCATTAGCACTATAGGAAATAGGGACCATATTAATGCTTGCCTTTGTCACATGCTCTACAACTTCTCCACCCGTCAACCATGCAATTTAGCCTACTACATTGCTAGGAGAATGATTGACATTTCAACTCAAGGATCGGTAGCTCTTCCTTACGGGATGCTTCTCACCCATCTCTATAGAGCCTTTGCACCCATTTCACCAAGACCAAAAGGGTTGAAGCTTGACTATGCTCTCATCCCTCACATCTTTGTGCCCTTGAGTGACGAGCGAGTGGCTAAGACTAAAGGCAAAAGGGCAAAACCTCCAACTCCATCATCATCATCATCATCATCAAATAGCTCTGAGGACGGTCTTCTAAATTCTCGCCTTCCACCTCAAGATTACTATGCGTCTCTCCCCGAGATTGAGAATGAACCGGCGGAGTTCAAGCAAACTAAGGGGATGTTCAAGTGCCTTGGTAGGATGATGAACAAAATTTACAAGAAGTTGGACAAGTGAGGTTCATTTGAAGGAGTGTTTGGAACAAGACAATAACTTTGATGTACGATACAATTTGGTTGTTTTTAATTTGTAGGATGATAATATGACTTAAAACAATGTTGTATGCTAACCATTTCATTCAGGGGGATAGCACAAGTGTGTTATCAAATTTTACCTATTTTCACTTTTATGTGAACATCATTAGCCCTTGGTCAAAATCTATGCTCCACTATGTTTGTATATGTGTTATTGACTTTTCCTAACTAGAAATGATTAATGTCACATGTTTTAAGCAAAATTTCAGGTTTCGGAAAACTCCTCGACACCTAAAAAAGTGTTCTGTGAACTTTCTGGGTGTCCACGGATCAGAGGCCACCAAAAATTTGGTACCGTCTGTTATGTATTTTGGTACCGCCGTACCTGTACAGGCGGACTAGGCGGCACCATTTTTTTGGTTCGGCCTGTGAAAATTTTTGGTGTCGTGGATCCTACAGGTAATTTTCTAAATTTCGCCTATTTCAACATTCCAAATTACCATACATTGCTTCTAGGTTAATCTTAACTAGTTCTTACCCATATCAGAACTAGTGTAACACACTTAGGCATATAGGATATCCATTTCCCACCAAAACTCAAAAAAATTCAAAAATCCACCCAAGGAGCCCTTTTACATAAAGGAAGGAACCAAAAATTTGGTTCCTTGCAATCTGTAGGTGATCTGATTCTCAAGATCCCATAATCATTAGAACACATTTATTGCAAATCTTTGTCTCTTCACTCCATCCTTCTTGTATGAATTGACTTGGGTGATATGACTAGCATTAAACCCACTTCAAAATCATTAGGAACCTCATCTCTTCTATGGTTTAATATCAAATCAAACACATTTCTCCATAATTTTCCATTCTTATAAATTAAGAGCTTTTACCATGATCATCCTCACACCTTCTCAAATCTTCCAATCTACTAGCAAAAACTTAAGTCACAATGACTAAATCTTCACCATCAACAAAACCTTGCAAAAGAAACGCTAGAATGAGCGTAGGACCTTATTGTTTCGTCAACATAAGCTCCTCTTCCGAGTCATCTCCACTAACCATCTCATCTCCCATAAGAGATGACACAACCCTCACTTTGGCTACTCCTACACCACCTCCACAATCACCTATCATCATGACTACTCCACCACCAACAAAGACTCCTAGCTCACCACCACCGGCTCCTATCCAAACATCAAAATCACCATTACCTCCAAAATCTCCAACACTCATCCCATTAGAGTTATTCTCTACACCACCTACATCTCCAAATCCATTTTTGGAAGACTTGGAGGACTTTCCTCCTAGGCCCAATCATCCACCACCACTACCATCTTTTGGTACTATTGAGCGAATTGCTCATGAGTCTCCACGGCCATCTTTTGACCCAAACGCCTCGTTAGGGCCAAGAGCTCTTCTTTTCCATCCTATCCACAAGGAAATCCATGGTCCTTTGTATGGGGATCAACCACTTCCTACATCAATGTCTCCTCATATAGAGGACATTGAGGAATCCATGTGGGAAGATCACCCCACCAAAGAAGAGATTCAAGCCGAACTCCATCATCTCCACCAATTTTCAAATATGATGGATTCTCATATTAGTGATGCTATGCAAATGCAAAGTGCTTTGCTAGCCTCCATAATCACCACTCCAAACACCAACACCAACACCTCCACCATTCCACCAACACAAAACCATGAACCATACTACCCCTAGACATGGTTGCTCCAATTGTGAGCGTACCGCCCAAATAACCGAAAGGACCCGGGTGATGGTCTATGAACTTCAAGACGAAATGAGGTTCATCGTTAATCATATCCTAGAGCGCATCAATGCTCTTGCTCATCCACCACCTCAATAGGAGGGTCCTAGCTTATTTTCTTTAAGCATTTTTATTTTTCTTGGATTTTTTTGTATTTTTTTATTTTCTAGGATAATTTTTTTTCTTGGATTTTATTATTGTACTAACACTTCATTGTGTTCCCTTTTTATGATTCTTAAATCAGGAAAAATTTTAACAAATGAATGGTGTTTCTTATATGGTTGTTGATTGTTACATGGTGTTTGGAAATGCTTGTGATGATGCTTATTACTAACAATTTTTTTTGTAGCTTTTTCACAATCCATGTATCTTTCTCTTGGTACCCAATTTAGGGGGAGCATTAGTCAAGGGGGAGATAATGGCTCGGGCTCATTACACATTCCGCCTCGCATCTTCTTTTTGTTGAGACAAAAAGAGGGAGAAATATATAGAACTTGGTTATATTTGACTTTCTGAAAAAGTCAACTGCATACTTTGACTTTCTGAAAAGTCAAACATCACACTTCAACTAATGAACACTTTGACTTTCTAACAAACAGTCAACTGCATACCTTGACCTTCTGAAAAAGTCAACATCATGTCTAAATTGGACATACTTGCATTATCATCTTTATCTTTCAAGTTCTAAAACTAATATTTTTATAAATCTTGTATAAAAATAAAATTTATGTTTTGTCCTCAACAAAAAGGGGGAGATTGTTAATACAAATATCGTCATTAAACGTTATTATATTTTTGATCTTTACCTAAGTTTTATTAATGACAAAAGTAAATTTAATTTTTATAAAGCTTAAAGCTTGTCAAGTTTAATAGATATTAAGTCAAGCTTTTCAAATAATATCTTCATCACTCAAGCATTTACATTGTGATTAATCATATTTTGATATGACTCTAAACCATAATGTATGTTAGTATTTTTAGCTCAAGAATGTTTTGGTTTCTTAAAACAAAACATTACATATGTATTTACATTTTAACATATTTCTAAAAGTAGAAAAACAAACACATGACATCATGTAGTGCATCATTGAAATTCTTAGAAGATTTCACTAGATACTTTGTGTAGATTACTCTACATATCTTACACAATCTTGGATAGATATGGTTGACTTTGGTAAGATTTTGTGATCTTGCTGTCAGACCTCGGCGGCACCAAAATAATACACGAGCGGAACCCTTTTAAGGGTTCCGTGGTCTGTGGTGCCTGCTGATCATTTTGGCTATAGATAGCAAAGCCAAACCAAGTTGTTTTTCATCCCTTTCTATCATATTCTCATACATTCCTTCTCTCTAACATTTCTAACTCAGTTTCATATCATATTAGTGATCTCTTTTGTTGCAAAGAAGATCAAGGCACATTCAAGCTTCAACAAGAAGTTGGAAGTCTTGTTTGTTTGTTGTTGTATGAGCTTGTGTTGATTCATACATAATTGTTGTACCAGACCATCATAATCTTGTGAGTGTGAGTGGTTAGTATTTTAGTCCATAAAATACATTGTGTTTGGGAGTGGTTGTACCATTGAAAAGAACTCGACATCTAGCTTAGTGTCGGAAATAGTGTGTAAGCGAAGTGTAAAGGTTTCTCCACCGGTGAACGGAGCTTTTTGACTAGTGAAGTTAAACTCTCGAGTGTGAGACTCGGGGAGTGGAGTAGGGCAAGGAAAAAGAGTCCTTGTAGACCGAACCACTATAAACAAGTTGTTGTGGTTTGATTGTTTCTTTCCTTATCTACTCTTTATATATTGTTGATTTCTATTCACTAACATATCTAAGATCAATATCAATTGATCTTTCAATAAGTTTCAAAACAAAGTTTTTAATCGGTAAACTATTCAACCCCCTTCTAGTTTTCCACAGATCACATTCAAGGTATTTTTGATTTATCACTTCTTTAAAACTCACCATATTTTCGCTCTAATGTTCACACATTGTTCATCTTAAAACACCTAGCTTGATATTTGTCTCTGTTTTAGCAAATTGATTTTAGTCATCTTTATCTCAAAATAGGCTAAAAACAAGTTTTTCATTTCTTATAATTTTTAAGAAAATTTCTAAATTTCCTTTGATCATCATCTGATCTCTAGGATTATTTGACTCCACTTGACACCCTCAAAATTATTAGTGTCATCTTTGATCACCCATTAGTGTTCATAAAAACCTCATTTCTTTCCATAAAAGACATCATTAGCTACCCTCACTCATTATACTTGATCATTTAAGTCTCATATCATTTAAGGCACCTGAGGAGACTGAAACACTCAAAATATATAGGTACTAGAACTTACAAAAACATCATCTTTCTTTTCCTTGGCTCCTGAGAGCCGGATCCCTAGGTTTAGCCTAGACGGATCCCTCATGTGAGGGATCCGTTGGAACCAGCTGCATAGACTAAGCTGATCCTACTTAAAACAATCATTTCAAACCCTCTTTGTTCATGTGAACACTCCACATTGTCTTAATTGAACTCCTACATCAGTGAAACTTTGTAGTCAACTCTTATGCATGCAAATCATTGCAATTTGAAGGATTTTAGTGGCTTAAGCTTTAATTCACTTACCAAATTATTCTTTTTATAAACCTTTTGTGTTAGAGCTTCCAAGTCAACATTCACACAATCATTCTCAGTAGCTAAAGCTCTCGTTTCACACATTCCCTTTCTACCATTTCAACATGAGGAAAGCTCCTAGTGTTAACTCATCTACTAAAGGACCTCCCAAGAGAATTGCTCAGGTGGTTCGTGAAATCTCTTCAACCGAATCATCACCCGTGAACCCTCAAACACTAGAACTCCCTCACAACCAACTCTACCAATCAAACCAATTTCCAAAAGGATTGTTCCCACAAGACAACCCTTACCAAACACTACTATACCTCCTAAACCAAACACCCCTACTTCCACTAAACCATCACCTTTAGTACCTAGAGCTATCTCTTTCCCCACTCCACTCTCATCCCCACACCTTTACAACTTAGAGGAGTTAACACCTAGGCCATCTCATCCACCACCATTGCCAATATTTTCCTCGATTGAGAAAATGGTGCAACAACAACCTCCTCACCAAAACTTTGGTGTTGAAACAACACTAGCACCCGTATCTTTTTCTCCATCAACCTTAAATGGTCTATTTTGGATTATCAGGAATCATAAAAATCAACAACCCGATCACATGGAAGTAGACACTTCTCTACCACCACCATCAACACATATTCCACCACATACACCCTTAGTTGAACTCACCTCCAACCTCATCAAATGTGCCTCCACAAATCCCTCAATCTTTTATGGAATATCCACCTTCCTCATCAAATCTTCCACCTCAAACCACTCCATTCCTACCACCACCATTCCTAGCCATGGCAATGATTGCTTTCATTGTCAACATGTCGAAGGACTAGTCCATGAAGTACTTGACGAATTACGTTTCATGTTCTATCACCTTCTCGAGCGTTTTGATGAGCTCAACAAATCTAATCGTCCTTAGAGCTTAGGAATGCAAGCATAATGGTGCTCTTTTCTAGTCCTAGGCACAACTTAGAATTGTTAGAAAATGTACTAAATGTTTGTATCATTCTCTTAGTTTTAGAAATATGTGTATCATTTCTCATGTTTTATTACATGTTGTATGCTATATTTTTATGAGAATATGTTTGGTGCTATAATACATAACTCTTTTTGATGTTAACATCACTTTTTATATCGACATTGCTGTCAAAAGAATGCAGGTACACGGTTCCCTTAATTTTGCCTAGACAGAACCCTCACAGGAAGGATCTGTGGGATCTGTGCAACAAAAACATATTTCTTTACTAATATGAATCTCATTTGCAGGAAATTATGCACCATATACTTGTTTTCTAACCTTTGTTTTGTATAGGTTTGATAACATCAAATTATCCTGAATATTAAGTGTCAATTTCCCCCAATAATGCTTGTAATTTATATCATTTATATGGATTTACGCTTGTTTTCCATTATATTCCACTTTAAGGTAAATTACGAGCATTGGAGCTAAAGAGACGCGGAATTGGAGAATTATTAAAAGATTTATCATAGTATGCTCACTTTGAAGAAGTTACGGCGTAACTCTTCTCTCACATTACGCCGTAACTAAAACGTGACTCAGAAAGCCAACTTATCAGAAGATTACGGCGTAACTCTCTCAAAAGATTACGACGTAACTATATTAGGTCAAATGAGGTTCCGCGCCGCTGATAACTACGCCGTAACTCGTGCATAAACTACGGCGTAACCAAGAATTATTAAAGATACGGCGTAACCACTTCTAAGGTTACGCCGTAACTAGCAGATCTAGTGCAATTTACGAAGAATTAGATGATTACGGCGTAACTATTTTAATAGTTACGCCGTAACCAATATCTGGCCTATAACCCCACGATTTCCATTATTTTAAAGCATCCCATTTCGCACACCACAACCAAAGAGCGTGGTAAGAAGCCAAAGGCAGGTCTAGAGGAGCATACGGAGCTATCTCCAAGGGAGAAATCACTCCCCTACGATAAGCATTAGCATTTTATCTTTTCTTTACTTTCAATTCATGTATTTCGTAAAATTAAATATTGAATTGATTTGTATGGTTAATATGAGCGGCTAAGATGCTAGCGCCCAGGCACTCACTATTATAAGTCTAGCATGTAGCGGAACTTAATGACTCGACTTAGGGGACCAGGAACAACTGGACTTATGAGGGGACACGTGACTTCTCCAGTGGTGGCATCTTTGCTGATAGGTTAGGGCGAACTAACCAAATGATGTCCTCTCGACTTTAACCCCACCTGAAGTAATTGGAAGTAATTAGACGTAGACATTACTAGCTAGGATGAATAACTAGGTTAGCACCACTCTTCTCTATTTTATCACACCTTTGATTTTTATTGCTTTAGTAGTTTATTAGTTAAATCGATATCAAAACCATCTTAATATTTATTAATCCAACACACATAGCTCTTGGGACGACCTCGTTTTTACCGAATACTACACTACACACGACCGGGTACACTGCCCGTTAGTGCATTAGGGTAGACCATAGGTATAATGAAACATTTTTAAATATTAAAACCTGGTCAGTAAAACCTCCATCAAGTTTTTGGCGCCGCTGCCTAGGAGTTATATTAGGATTTTTATTAAGTCTTTAGTTTTATTCTGATATTATGTCTCTCACCATGAATGATTATCTCACCACCTCTAAAAGTAAACAAGGAATTATGGTTCCAGCTCTTGAAGAAAATGTAAAATTCGAGTTCTGGGGACTATGTCTAGAAGAACTAAAAAGATGCTGCTTTTATGGAAACAAGGATGAAGAAGCACACGAACAAATAGCAAAAGTATGTGAGATCGCCAATTTGTTCCACGCACCTTGGGTCTCCAGAGACCATGTTATGATAAGGGCATTTCCTTTTACCCTCAAGGGAAGAGCTAGAGATTGGTTGAAGAAACTACCATCTGGATCTATCACAACATGGAGCGCATTTAAAAAAGCCTTTCTTAAGGAATACCGAACCCCTACAAAAATTCTCCAGCAAGTTGATGAAATTAGGAGGTTCAGCCAATTCAGTGATGAACCGCTGTTTACAACTTGGGAAAGATTCAACGATGCCATCCTCAAGTGCCCTGAGTATAAACTCAACAAGTACGAGCAACTGCAAATATTTTACAACGGGTTGAATATCAAAACTCGGCAATTATTAGACTTAAAAGAACCTATCCTCTTAATGACTGCTGATAAAGGATGGACAAGAGTTGAAGAAGTGGCTCTCCATTCTTCGTCTTGGAATGAAGATTGGAATGAAGACCCAATCGAGCTGCAATCGATAATCAAGAATTTGAAGGAATTTGAAGTTGATATGCAATCCCCTAATGAAGAAGTAAAAATGGTTAAACACAAGTTCAATAAACCTATTGATGGGAGAGTAACGGATCTCGAAAAGGCTGTGAAAAAGCTTGTTAAGGAATCCAGCAGAAAGCAAGAAGAAAGCCAAAAATTGGTATGGAATATCAAGTGAGTTTACGACCATGTGCTAAGAACTCAAGCAGCTGCTATAAGAAGACTAGAAAATCAAGTCGAAAAGCTCGCAGAATCTGTCAGAATGAGAGATGAAGGAGAACTACCTAGCACAACTGAACCAAATCCTCGAGATCTAGCTCATGCTATTACAACCAGAAGTGGATTAAACTATAAGGAACCAGCCTACCTTTCAAGCTCGAATGATCAAAATGAAGATATGCCTCAAAACAACAACTAGGAAACCGAAGGCGCTCAACCAACTGTCGAAAAAGTTCGTCCCTACGTTCCTCCAATACCATTTCCGAGAAGAATTAAGAAGGAACAAGAACGCGCGTTATTTCCGAAATTCATGGAAAAATTACAACAACTCAGCATTAATATTCCTCTCGTTGAAGCCCTTGAGCAAATGCCTAAATATGCTAAATTCATGAAGGATCTCCTAACCCATAGAAGACTTTCTGATCGGACGAAGATTACTTTGAATCAAAGGTGTTTTGCCGCCCTAATAAAAGACATGCCTCTCAAAGTAGAAGATCCAGGGAGCTTTACCTTACCTTGCACCATCGGGGGTATTATGTTCGACAAGGCCCTTGCCGATCTTGGGGCAAGCATAAGTCTTATGCCATTCTCACTCTATTCGTGCCTGGAATTGGGGGACCTGCAACCAACTAGAATGTGCATTGAGCTAGCTAATAAAACAACTCAATATCCTAAAGGAATCGCTAAAAATGTCCTTTTCAAGATTGATAAATTTGTCTTCCCGGTCGACTTCTTGGTCCTTGGAATGGAAGAGGATGATGTCCCAATTTTACTTGGGAGACCCTTTCTTGCCACCACACATGCTATGATTGATGTCTTTAACAAGAAGATTTCGTTGGAAATTAGGAACAACAAGATTACCTTCGATCTTGAAAAATCAATGAGATATGCTTCTTTCACTGATGACAACCTTGATGAACTCGACCTTATCGAAGCTAATGCTCAGAAACATGCTCAGGAATGTTTTCTACCTGACCCTTTGAAATCATTGAAATTCAAAGATAATGATGGCATATCTAGCGATGGAGAAGGCGAATGGGAAGAACACGTTGTGGACAACCAAACACTATGTTCAGCAAACACCCCGGAAGAAGCTGATACTACCCCCAAACTCAAGGAGCTCCCTCCTCATTTAGAATATGCATTCATTAATGAGGACCCTAATTTTCCTGTAGTGATTTCTTCTTTGTTATCTGACGAAGAAAAGAAGTCGTTATTACAGGTTTTAAGCAAGCACAAGGGGGCGATTGCATGGAAAGTTTCTGACATAAAAGGGATCAACCCTTCACACTGTTCTCACAAGATACTGATGGAAGATGATTTTAAACCAGTAGTACAGCCACAGAGAAGATTAAACCCAAAAGTCCAAGACGTGGTAAAAGACGAAATCATTAAACTCCTGGACGCAAGTGTAATTTACGCTATTTCTGACAGTCCTTGGGTTAGTCCTATTCATGTTATGCCAAAGAAAGGAGTAATGATAGTAGTCACTAATGAAGATAACGAGCTGATACCTGCTAGGACGGTCACTGGCTGGAGGATGTGCATCGATTACAGAAAATTAAATGACGCAACACGGAAGGATCACTTCCCCCTTCCATTTATCGATCAGATGTTAGAAAGGCTCTCTGGACATGAGTATTATTGTTTTCTTGATGGATTTTCAGGATATTTTCAAATTCCGGTTGCCCCGGAGGATCAAGAAAAGACTACTTTCACCTGCCCTTATGGAACATTCGCCTACCAAAGAATGCCTTTCGGGCAATGCAACGCCCCTGCCACAGCAATATTCTCGGATATGTGCTACTTTCACCTGCCCTTAAGTCTTCATGGATGATTTCTCGGTTTTTGATAACTCTTTTTCATCTTGTCTTAATAATTTATCTAAAATGCTTAACAGATGTGAAGAAACCAACCTTGTCCTTAACTGGGAGAAATGTCATTTTATGGTAAAAGAAGGGATTGTTTTGGGGCATAAGATTTCACAAACAGGGATCGAAGTTTATAAAGCTAAGGTTGACGTTATTTCTCGGCTACCTTATCCGACCAATCTAAAAGGAATTAGGAGTTTTCTTGGGCACGCTGGCTTTTATAGGAGATTTATAAAAGACTTTTCCAAAGCTGCTAAACCTATGACCCAACTTCTCATGAAAGATGCAAAATTTGACTTTAATGATGATTGCAAAAGAGCTTTTGATATTTTAAAAGAAAAAATGACTACTGCCCCTGTTATCATTGCTCTCGATTGGGGCAACGATTTTGAACTTATGTGTAATGCCAGTGATTATGCAGTGGGAGCTGTTTTGGGACAAAGGGCGGACAAAAAATTCAAACCCATCTATTATGCTAGTAAAACCCTCAATGAGGCACAAGAACATTACACTACCACCGAGAAGGAACTCCTTGCTGTGGTTTATGCCTTTGATAAATTTAGATCTTATTAGTAATGTCAAAAACTGTTGTCTACACTAACCATTCTGCTTTGAAGTACTTATTCAATAAACAGGATGCCAAACCAAGATTGATAAGATGGGTGCTGCTGCTACAAAAATTTAAAATTGAAATCACGGATAAGAAAGGGGCGGAAAACTTAGCAGCTGATCACCTCTCTCGGTTAGAAAACCCTGAGCTTGAAGAACTTGACAAAGAAACTATTCGTGATTCCTTCCCTGATGAGCATCTCATGGCAGTAAGAATTAAAGATTCCAGTCCCGAACCATGGTATGCAGATTTCGCTAATTACCTCGCAGCCAGAGTATTACCTAGCAACAAAACTTATGATTAAAAGAAAAAGTTCTTCTCAGATCTTAAATATTACTTCTGGGATGATCCTTTCCTATTTATGTCATGCCCAGATGGAATTATTTGGAGATGTGTTTTTGGAAATGAGCAGAAATAGATTCTGGAACACTGTCACAACAGACCCGCTGGAGGACATAACGGGGCCGATAATACTGCTCGAAAGGTATATGAGGCAGGATTCTTTTGGCCTAGCATTTTCAAGGATTCCGCAAAACATGTGAGAGATTGTGACGCTTGTCAAAGGGTAGGGAACATCTCTTCTCGTAATCAGATGCCACTTAACAACATTATGGTATGTGAGGTATTTGACGTTTGGGGGATTGATTTTATGGGACCCTTCACCCCATCAAAGAATAAAAGTTATATCCTTGTAGCTGTCGATTACGTTTCAAAGTCGGTTGAAACTGAAGCTCTACAAACGTGTGATGCTAGAAGTGTCATTCGCTTTTTCAAAAAATTATTCTCTAGGTTTGGAATCCCTAAGACCATCATAAGTGATTGAGGGACGCACTTTTGTAATGCTATTATGGAGAAAGTTCTCAACAGATACAGGGTACTCCACCGGATGTCTACACCTTATCACCCACAAACTAATGGGCAAACATAAAACACCAATAGGGCACTCAAGCGAATTTTAGAAAAATCCTTCAGCAGTAACATAAAAGACTGGTCCAAAAAACTCGACGAAGCTTTATGGGCATTCAAAACAGCCTTCAAAACTCCTATTGGAAGCACCCCTTTTAAGATCGTTTACGGAAAAGCCTGTCATCTTCCCATAGAATTGGAACATAAAGCATATTGGGCTCTCAAAAATGCTAATTTAGAGGAAGATGTGATCAAGGAACACCGATTTTCTCAAATAAATCACTTAGCTGAATTACGAGACGAAGCATACGATCACGCCAAAGCATACAAAGACAGGACCAAAAGATGGCACGATAAGCGAATTAAGGATAAAAAATTTGAAGTAGGATAAGAAGTACTCGTTTTCAACTCAAGACTCAAATTATTCCCTGGAAAAATGAGATCCCGTTGGGTTGGCCCCTATACAGTAAATAAGGTATTCCCCTATGGGACTATTGAGGTTCATAATAAGGAAGGAGAATTTTTCAAGGTAAACGGGCACCGAGCAAAAATTTACTATGGAAAAGATGTTAGTAAGCTTTCGGGAGATGAGTTCTTCGCACCTGTATAAAGCCTCGAGGCTCTGAGTCTAACTTAAAGACTCGTAAATAAAGAAAAGTGCTCTTTCGGGAGACAACCCGAATTATCCCTTTGTTTTATTTTATTTCCATTTCTGTTGGGTTTTGTGTTTTTAACCATTTTTTCAAGAAACGAAGAGTGATTGCTGCTGCAGCATGCTGATCTGACTATAGTTACGGCGTAACTCATCTCAGTGGTTACGCCGTAACAAACCCCTTGTAGCAGAATTTCGGATGCATTACCAATTACGGCGTAATTCCATCTCAGTGGTTATGCCGTAGCTACACTCTTGCAGCATATGCCAGAATTATGCTTGTCGGTAGTGTGATTTCTGGGATTGAAGTTTGCTCGTGGATGCTTATACGAAGGCACGATTCTTTTTCGTGGGCCTTCTTTCTTTTTGGAGCAAATTTCAGGGAAGTTCTTGCTCTAATTCTACTTTTCTCTTCACCTTTATTTAACGCTTAGTACAAAAGGGACTTTGTACAATTCAAGTGGGGGGACGGGAGTAGGATTGTCTCTTGAACTTTATTTTGCCCTCGTTTTTCTAGTTTATTTTGAAAAATTATGCCATTTTTTAAATTTTGACATGTTTTTCTTAACCTAACTAGATTAGACCTTAGCCGAGCACATACAACCCTTGATATTATAAGGTGAGATTAGCCTTATCCGTTTCCAATATTTTACCCCAAATCCACCAAATTATGAGTGTGCCAGTAGCTTGTAAACTTTAGAACTTGGCCTTTACATCATTTCAAGACCATAGATGAGGTATGTTGAGTTAGCTCGATGTATTTGGACTTTTCAGTTTAAGAAGGCAGTATTATAGGATTATCACCCAAATAGCCTACCATTGTGTGTCTATTGATTAGTCACCTCGACTTCTCGACCCCCATGTGAAACCCTTTTGTTGCACCCACCTTTAGTGCAAGATACCCCTAGATACACCCATCTGAGCCATTCCTTTCATTTTTTAAACCAATATATTGTTTTGTTACACCTATACACCTTAGCCTACCCTGTAGTCTTTATTTGTGATTGGGAAGTCATCATTTGCCTAAGTTCAAGGTTCAAGTGGAAAGGGTTTGGGAATCACGCTTTCGTCGACGACATATTCTTAAAGATCATTGAAGACCCCCCAAATTCCCATTGTTCATCTCAAGTGGGGGGATGTTATGTTTATGTTAAAAAAAAAAGTGATTCGAAAAAAAATAGTTATGTTATTTAGTTTATTGTAAAGTGCGATGTTATAAGCACTATGTTATGAGCTTTATATAGATTTAGTATCGAGGAGGCCACCTCGGTCACAATTGAAGATTGGAGTTGGTAATTACGGCAACAGTTGAAGAAAAGGTAGTGTGCCCATCATGACGTCCTCTAATGATACATCTACCTAGTATTTCATGATTTGGTTTCTTAACTTCAAAGCTTGAACTTTGGGCGAACGGTAAGTGGTGATGACTTGGTTACAGATTTAGACTATCTGTTTGATTTTTTATTTTACACCATTTATATATCCCATGTCTTATCCTACCCTTTAGTCATGAAGCGTGTCTAGGTGATGCAGCGAGTAATCTTTGGTGTCTTGGCCATGGATTTGGTCATGTATCATTTATTTTGTCCACTTCGCCGTGACATGTTAGTAATGACGAGTCACCCTTAACCTTTGTCGTGTCTACCCATATTGCCTTCGAAAATTGTTTAGCCCTTAACTCTAGTGGTGGAGATTTGTAACCGCCAAGCTTATGATAGAATACATGTTATGACTGTGCGATTGAGTGATCACCCCAAAATTGATACATAGAATAGTTAAGAGATTTGAGTGTTTCATTCCCATTTCGTGAGGTGTTCGGCTTTGTTTTATTCTAGCATAAGAGATTTGTAAACTTATATTTTCCAGGTTATGGGAGATATCTTTTTAGGAATCTATCTAATAAGGTCTACATGAGGGCAAGTAGTGTTAGGAATTAGAAAATTCCAGTGTTGAAAGAGTCGGTCACCCCAACTATTATCTAGCAAAAGTTAGCTCGTAGACTAATCGTTAGTTACTTATTTATGTTGTTATGTAGTTAGTCAGTAGTGTAATATAGTTTAGTGCAACACCGTGGAAGAAGGTCGGGTCTTTACCCACTGTATCCCTGATCCACAGGCCGTCAGGAGGTCGTTTAGTTTGTAACCTATAAATACCCTCTACCTTGCAAGGTAGAGGGTTGGATGTTCTTTGCATAATCTAATATTCCACAAGTTTCTCTCACTAAGAATGTCCCACTCTTTCTCTCTCTAAAACCATCTATGTGCTCATTGTGTTAATGTTATGATGTGTATGTGAAATCCAATATCTTACAATTGGTATCAAGAGCCATGGTTAGATCATATCTTGCACATCTTTGGATTTCTAGTGGTTTTTAGGTGGTTTTTGAGTTTGAAAAAGTTTAAGTGGTTTTTGCATCATTTGGTTGATTTCTTGTGTTAAAGTTTGAATTTTGTTAGTACTTTCATGTTTAGAATCATCACAAGTGCTTAGGTTTTCAGTTGGATAGCTTGAATCATCTTGGTTGGGTTGTTTTTGGATTGAAAAGTGATGTTTATATGGTTTTTTTCTTGCTAGCGACTTAGCTCACGGAATATTTTCTTGCTAGCGACTTGCTTCACAAAATTGTAGCGAGTTACAGTGTTAAACCTAGCGAGTTAGATCTAGCGAGTTACAGTACAAGTAGTGGACTCTCCACTATGGTTAGCGACTTGGTGGTAGCGACTTGATATGTAGCGAGTTGCTCTTTAGCGACTTGCATCGTTAGCGACTTGAGTAGCGAATTGCTGCCGAAATTTTGCTAGCGACTTGAGTGATAGCGAGTTACTACTTAGCGACTTACATCTGGCTAGCGACTTGGAACTCTAGCGACTTGGCGTGGTAGCGAATTAAGTGTTGGCGACTTGGTGTAGTATCTTCTAGCGACTTGGGATTAGTACTATTTTGTTGGTAGCGAGTTGATTCTAATTCTCTAGAGACTTGGGGAGTAATTCATAATAACACAATGTCAGTCATCACGGATCCTTTAATCACCAAAGTACTTGCTCTCTATGACACAGCACAGAATAGTGAAACAGAATGCCTATCTGAAAGCCACACACTTAATGATTCAGTATCGATCAATCAGAACAACACAAATAAGTCACTCTTAATGTCTTCAGATGATGCTAAGAATGTGGAATGCACCAGTGAGCCGTTTCAACATCTCAGTCAGCTTCTCAAATTACTCTTATCCACAACCATGGATCGAACAAGTTGTGCCATCCTTCGTCAGGACTTTCCCACTTTAACAAGAACTGTTTTGCTTAACCTAGAACGACTGAGGTTTCAAATTACCAAAGAAAAGCTTTCAACTGATGATTCTCATGCTGCTCTCCAAACCATCTTCAACCAATTTCAGCCACTTACCCGGGAAGAATACTCCTCAGATTTTGATAACATCATGACTGGAATGTCTTTCAAGAAGCATACGGGAATGGAAATTCATGAGTTCAGAAACTCATTTATTCAACTTATGAGTAATATGGAAACATACATCGAGGAAGCTGCAAAAGAGAATAACAAGCTGAAGGAATTGAATGAGTGTCAAGAATGTCCATGGAACAATGATGACGTGTCATGCTTCAGTCCAGTTGAACTAGCAGAAGACACTGATTGCAGAATCTCAGTTGTGATGGAAAAGGATGAAGAAAACATCACTGATCTCAAATTTTCTGAGTCAGAAAAGGTACACTTATCTGATCACACAAATTCTCACAAAAAGGTACATGACTCTTATCCTGAACATAACAAGGTGGAATCAATCTTTGTTTTGTCTGAATCTAATGCAAGTAACATGATTGAAAAAAGGGTATATGATGAGCTTTCAAACAAATTTTCAATTCTTGAAAAACACTGTATCTCTTTGCAAATTGAAATACAACATATGAATGAAATGTTTTATGCAAAAAAACAGTGTAGTAATATGGAACTTCCAGAATTTAGAGAATTTTTTGAAATTAATCAGTTAAAATCCCAGATTCAGGACAAAGATTCGACCATAAGTAATCTGAAATCGCTTCTTTCAGAAGCCCAGAATTATGACTGTCATGAGATGAGTGATACACTAGAATCTAGGAATTCTGAACTAGCTCTATGTGTGTCCAACCTTCTAAGAGAAAATGAACATTTAAGAAAGAACCTTGAGGAAACAAACTCTAAGTTAGTCAATCAATCTAACTTCTTGATGAAAGATATTGATGACCTCAAAGCACAAATTCAGGATAAGAGCTTCAATATTGTTGCCCTAAAAAATGAGCTCAGGAAGTATGCTGGAAATAGGATGAACACTAAGTTTGCAAACCTTCAACTTTGGGAAAGTCAACTGTTCAGAACCACTTGAAACGAACAATTATTAAACAACCTAATGCCTTTAGGTCTGAAAGAGCTAAACCATTGAAATCTAAGCTTACATCCCAAGTTGATAATAAGTCTGTTTTGTCAAAACCAGTCACTTCATTGCCTAGTTCAGATATGATGAATCCCAAGCATTGGACTAATGAACATCACCCACAAATCAGAAATACTATAAGCTTAACTAGGAATCATGCAAAACATAGTCTGACAGATCAATCTCCTAAGAAATTCTCTGATCACAAAAAGACAAATAGTCAAAACAAGGGTGTGCACTCATTTAGTTCAACTCACTGTGGCTTCAAATGGATTCCCACTGGCAGATTAGTTAAGTATACAGGACTTAAACGAACTTACATTCCTAAATCATGCCTCAAGTGGATTCCCACTGGTAAACTTTTCAAGAATGTAGAACCTAATAGAATCCCCATTAATGATACGTCTGGATTATACTGTGTTGCATCCAAATGTGAGACTAAACATGTCACTAACCCTTCTATGTTCAAGTCTACATGTGCCTCAAGTACAATGTGCTCGCAGTCTTTTTCAGGTACAATGCTCAACTCAATCAGGAACTTCATGACTTGGTTCCCCTCAGATATGAACATAGCTCATTCAGGAGCTATAGCTTGCAAGAGTTGATGTACTTCTTACTTTGACTCCTATTCATCTTGAATCAGGACTCGTCCTTCCATGTCTTTGTATAAATCAATTTTCAAAAATTTTTATATATATATTCTCCTTTCAAAATTTTATCATTTTTTTTCTCAATATAATAATGAATATACTCCTTGTTATCGATAACATCTACGATCCTAGAAATGTCATTCAATAATGGCACGGGATCATAGATGAAGTTTGAACAAAAGATATATTCTTGGTGGTATAATGGGATTGGTTAATATCAATCAATGTTCTTTGATGACATTGATTGAGGGGGAGATTAGTTTTATATACCATTGGCTTCTGTGCTGGTTATGATGCTTGCTTATTTGTATGATGTGGTGGTTTCCTGCTTGTGTGACTAACTGGTTATACTTTTGAAATATCTGGTTGTTTCGTGCTCATGAGATTTTCAGTGTGTGCCTTCGTTGTAACTGCCTATGTGTTGAAATGTTGAATTGATTCATGATGATCAGTGTAATAATCAATGCTAGAGACGTTGTCTTATCCGTGTTAGCATATTATTACCACTCATTCGTTAATACCATAGGGACCAAATTTGTCATATAGTGTAAGTTATGTTGCATTAGCGAATTACCTTACCTCAGTTTATAACCACAAGGACCAATTGTGTCATATTGCCTAAGTTAGTTTGTATACCCCTAGCGAGTTACCCATTAGCGAGTTACCATTTTATCCAACAAGTTTTTTTCTCTCTCTCGTTCCTTTTTTCTTCTTCTCTTCGTCATTTTACTCTTACTAGCGACTTAGCATAAGGTTTGCTTCGATTCCCTCTTATCGTTACTATCTTATGCTTTAGTGTCCAGTTTCTAACTTATCTTTATATCCAGATCCTTTCGTGCTCGTGAGGTGTGATTAGTTGACTCTCTCGCTTAGGTTCGGATTTTTATGTAATCGTGTGTGTGTTACTTATAAAATGATTGAACGAGTTTAAATTGTTTGGAATATGTTGTTTGGATTATATTGGTTGGAATACATTGATGTATGATTAAGTGGATTGGACTGATGGGTTGGTGTTAGATGTGTTCTTGGTGGCGAGTTAAATTGTTCTTGGTAGCGACTGAGTATGAATGTTCTTCATGGCGAGTTAGTGTTCTACTTAGCGACTACGTCTCCGTAGCGAATTAGTTCACTAAATTCCAGCGACTTGGTTAGCGAGTTAGTAGTTAGCGACTTGTATTTACAAGTTAGCGAATTAATAACCTAGCTACTTAGTTAACTACTTTGTAGCGACTTGGCTTAGTTACTGTACATGGCGACTTGACTTTACTAGCTAGCGAATTATTCTAGCGACTTGGTTAGCGAGTTAGCAGATAGCGACTTGTATTTACAAGTTAGCAAAATTGTTACCTAGCGACTTAGTTGACTGCTTTGTAGCGACTTGGTTTAGGTACTGTTCATGGCAACTTGGTCTTACATGCTAGCGAATTAGCTTGGCGACTTAGAGTGCTAATCCTTTAGCGACTTGTCTGTGGCTCTAGATGACGACTTGTTTTTACAAGTCTGCAACAGTGTTCACTTTCATGTTGAGAATTAGTCTTAGGGTCAAGGATTATTAACATGTTCAAAGTTTTTTTTGTGCTAAAGATGATTTCACTCTCACTACACTTAGGATCTCCTAATTCGACTTGTTGAATCAACTTACTCTATGTAAACTGTTATGACATCTCTGTTTAGGCAAAAGGTACTTGGGTTCTCTCACGACTGCCAAATGTTACTTTTTGCCTCATACATATGTGTTATATCACTTTTACATGTGTATCTTGGTTCATGTCATGATCACTTTGAAATGCACTCTTTTGCCCTTTAAATCACTTATAAGCTCGTCATGTAATCATTTATTTATATGAATGTACTTCATTGATATATCTTACTTAAAAAATTGTCATACATTTGAAATCTATGCCACTCAATCTTTCTCAGTATATGTTTTGGGGAATCATTCTGAGTTACTACTTCTATGTCTTAAGGGTGCTCTCAATGTTGACTTACTTACCATCTAACCTGTTCCCATTCATTACTGTTAATTGTATGATTACTCAGAACATCAATGGCAAGTTCAATCCCAGAAAAGAGCGCTACCCCTTCGGCATCATCCAAAGTTCTTTCAGACGAAGAAATCCTTCCCAGGATTCAATGGGCTGATATCGGAAAAAGCAACTGTTATGTGGACTTACAAAAGCTTCAACATAATCCGATACTCAAAGTTTCTATTGACATCCTCAAAAACACAAACTTCTTTGGAGCTATTACCAAGCAATGCTCAATTCCCTCCATTTACATTCAACAGTTCTGGAACACCATTCAATGGGACAAAATCACAGCTCGATACTCTTGCATGCTGGATGATATGGAGTTCACAATTGATTCTGATATTCTGAGCAAGGCTCTTGGAATCACACCATGTAACCCTGACTTTCGTTCTGAATCTCCACCTGGTGCTGACGATTTGATTGTCTTTCTAATTGGATTGGGTTATCAGAACAGTATTTCAAGAGCGTCTGACATCATCACTGGACACATGTATCAACCATGGAGAGCCATTACAACAATTCTTAACTTGTGCCTATCTGGCAAAACATCAGGGTTCGATAAAGTGAGGATCCCCATCTTGCAAATCCTATGGGGAATCGTTAATAGGGTTGATGTGAATGTATCAGATCGTATTTGGGAAGAATTTTCGTTATCAATGAACACATTCATATATGACAGAATCAATTTTCAGAACAAAGCTCAAGGCCGAAAGAAACAAAACAAGCTTGTAATTCCCAGCATCAGATTCTCTAAGCTTATCATCCAGTACTTACAACAAACTCACAAATTCAATCCTAGGAGTGAATCAACTCTACATAAGGCTGAAGAAGAATATGTCTTGGGAAACCTAAAATATGTTCCTAGAGGTGTGGTCAATGAAATATTTGGTTTGCCAATTCCTGACTGTCTTCTCACAGAAGATATCAAGAAGACGGACTACTTCAAGCAATACAAGAAAAGAGCAACCAAACTCTCTGCTGATGTCACACCCTCTCCTCTACAACCAAACACTCCCATGACCAAGTCAGCCTCACAAACATCCTATGCCTCTCTTCCTTAAAAGAGACGTGAAAGGTCACAACAGTCAGACACCACATCCAAGAAGCAAAATGATAAAAGGAAGAAAGTGGAGAAGGAAACTGGTAAGAACACTGAGACACCAAGGGATGCTACCAGGTTAACTGATGAAGATGATGCAGATCTGCAACTTGGAATTCAGCAAAGCCTTGAAAGTCAGAATGTGAAAGCTCTAGTAGGTGGAATTGTGTTAAGAGAACCCGCTCAACTACCTTAACAAACAAACCCAATTACACTTGACAAGGGTAAAGGAGTTGCAAGTGTTGAAACTGAACAAGCTGCTCACATGCTGTTAACTATCTCATCATCTCCATCAAGCACCACAAATCCATATGAGCTGAAGAGAAGAACAGATTCATTTCATGAAAAAGAACAATCTGGAGTGGTCAAGGTGCCTGAAACGTTTAAGGAATCTCTTACACTTGGTGAGACTCAATCTGACTTGAATGTTGACACTCTGTTACATAAGGGCTCACAGGAGAACCTTGAGACAAGATCTGATGAGACCTTGAAGATGGATGAACCAAATCTGTCTACTAACTCTCTATCCTCACTTAAGAATCTTGATGAAGATTTCTCTTTTGGTGATCAATTCATTAATGACAAAACCTCAGACTCTGCACAATCCATGTATAATGTCAGCATTCATCAAGATACGTCAACCATTCCTCCAATGACTGCATCTTCACTATCAACTGCACTTCCACCTCCCTTACCTACTCAATCTACTGTACAAACACCACCAACAATGTCACCAAACCCAGAACCCGTCATTACAATTGCAGATGAAGTTGCTCCACCAGCTTCCCCTCCACAGATTCTCACCTCTGATCAACTACTGGATAAAGCTATTAAAAGGATAGAAGCTCTGGAAAGGCAACTTCCTAAATCTGTAGATTCTCTGGTGAATCGTGTCTATAGATTGGAGCACCTCAACTTCAATGAAGCAGTTACTGACGCTATTGAAGGAGAAGTCAAGGATGCTGTGGAATGGGCAATGGAGGCTCCACTTCTTAGACGATTCAAGGACCTCCCCATCTCCGATATGAGAGCAGCTCTGTGTGAAAGGATGTATGAGGCTGAAGAGGACAAGCATGAGGTTCACAGTAAACTCTGTGAGGCACTTGAAGAATCCATCAAGTTCGACAATTATGAGCAGTTTAAGATTGAAGTCGGAGAAAAGGAAGCTAAAAAGAAAAGGAGAACAATTGTAATGGAAACATTGATAAAGGATCGCAAAGATCCACCTCCTCCCCCACCACCAACGGGAGGAGCTGGAACTTCTGGATCTGGTAATCCTTCTACAACAACCATCACACCTCCATCACAACCACCATCATCACCGCCGAAATCTTCCAGTCAATCAGATCCGACAAAAGAGCAGAGTACTCAGAAAAAATCTGCTGCCTGGACGACGGTTGATTCAAGGTTCACATCCACGTCCACCTTCATTCCTGATGATCAAATGGTTAACGAAGAATCTCAGGTAATGGCGGACTCAGAACCAGATGAAGATGATGCATCTACAAAGCATATTCCTAAGCCCTCAGATGACTGGTTTGATTCTTACATGGCTGGGAATCGCACTAGCACATCCAGAGTTGCACCTTCAAGAGACACTATTCAAAGCTGCATTATGGAAGATAGACCTCCCTCTCCGGAACCCACATGGACCATCCCAGAGTCTAACTCTATGATTCCTGACAACAATTGGGCATCAGTTATCACCAATAACTACGAAAGTCCAGCTGAAGACTCTCTTCTGCACTACACTGGTGATATGGGAAGTTTTATCAAATGGTTCTGTGAGCGGAAGTGTATCTCATCCATAACTCCAAGAGATCTAGAAGGTCAAGCTTACGAAATTGTCAAAGTCTTCCATTCTGATGCAAATCATCTTCAATATCAGATGGAAGAATGCCATAAGATGCTGAATGACCAAGTCAGTGAGCAAATCAGTCGCTTCAATGTCAACAAATCTCTTCCTCTTGGTGGTGAGCCTGGTCAGATAACCATTCAGGCTGAATTCTTCTTCAATCACGACTTGGACTATCTGTGTGCTCGCTCTGCTGAAAGAAGGCCTGCTCTATCAATATCAAAGATGAAAGCTGCAACCTACTCTGATCAAGGGCTTGAACAGATGGTTCCTGATCAATTCTGGGCTGCTGAAGAACAAAAGTATGATATTGCAGCTTCTTATGGAATTTCTCACTGGTGGTTCAAAAAGAAGAAGTTCTACATCGAAAGACATGGTGCTGATAAAAGACGCAATGATGTCAGATCAAAGCTGCAAATCTTAAGTGTTGTTAGTGTAGAGATCTTCCCTATCTATGGATATGAGTACTTGAAGAAGATTGTCCTTAAAAGAGCTGACTTCAAAGTATATACTATTGAAGAGAACGACTTCAAACATCTTATGCCAAATGATTTCGAAGATCTCTATCTCTTAAATCTTCAAGGACACCTTGAGCACTTACCTGTACGTGAGAAAAAGGCCCTCTCTGCAGCTGTCACTCTTTGGATCAGAGGCTTAGTCATTCGAAAACGAGTTGAGGACTTCCAGCTTGGCATTGAAAGCTACCAAACCAGGATCAACCTTATAAGTCCTCAATGGAATGCAACTGGGCATGAATTTCATCGAGAATACAAAGTCCTTGACACCCCTAGAGCCGTCATCTTCACCGACATATATGGATCTCGTATGCTTATGCATCTTTGTGAACTCTACAAGTTTAGTGATGGTACGCTCAAATTGGTCGAAGAAGAACTTGACACCAGAGTGAAAGAAGCCAAACTTGATATGAAATCTTGGGTTAAAACTATGTTTTGGACTGATGATGACGTGAAGAGATGTGAACACTTCATTGCTGCAATCAGACGAAGACTCAAGACACGAAGGATCTTCCGCAGCCTTGAAAGTTTTGTCGGTGGAAGGCTTCGTGATGGTCACTACAAACTTCTTCAGAGGACTGAATGAAGACTTCTTCGGGATACTGATTATGGTGTGTTTTTAAGTATGTGTAATATGTGGTGTAATAAATATGAACAACTGTAATACATGTAATAGTGCTAGGATTTGTACTGTGGTTTCCCCTCGTAAAAAGGGGGAAACATCTGTGTTGTCCATATTTGATCATATAAAATCGGACACATTTTTCTCCTACAAATATTTTACCCCATACATATTTAAATCACTTGAGACCCAAAATCTCAAAGGATTTAAGATTTTTGATCGGGGGAGAAAATGTGATATAAATATGAAAGATGTTAAAAGATAAGATGACCAATTTTTGTGCAAACTTCTCTCTTATATGTGCTAAACAATTTTCGAATCTCGAAGCATATATTAAGGGGGAGAACTCTCTTTGCAAATTCAAGTCATCAGGGTACACAACACTTAAATCTTTGCAAAATTCAACTTTAAATGTTTTGAAGGTACCTTGATCATATGGCTTCTAATCCTTTGATGATAAAGGGTTCCCTCTAGTATGTGCAAAATGTTTTTCAAATCTCGAGGCACATATTGAGGGGGAGCGAATTTATGGAAACCTCATCCTTCCCGGAAATGCTATATCTACTTGATTTGATATGGGAAGTGATGTTGATATCTTTTAGAAAATGGTAATCAAAGAAGTTAATTCTTTCTCTTGCCTCCGTGTGCTAAACATTTTCAAATACTTGATGCACATGTTGAGGGGGAGTTCTCGTTCTAAAAATATCAAAAACAATTCAGGTACAAAATGCTTTGATAACATATCACAAGTATCTGAATTGATTTTCAAATGGTTTTCAATTGGATCCAATGGCAGATGAACAATACCGAATAGACCGACCAACTTTACGTTATGTACGGTGATATAAGGATGATAAGGTTAGGTATGTGTTCCCATGATCCGCCAGAACCGGAAGGATCTACCCAGGGATAATCCACTAGTTAGTGTAGAAGTCCTTAGGTATGATGATAAAAGGAGAAAAATGAGATATGGGAAGAGTGCGGACTAAGACTGAGCTAGTACTGGAATAAACCCAACAAGGTTCTAGCTATGAAGTCTCGGTAAGCACTGAAGGGGTTGAAGAATTAAAAAGAATTGAATGAGAAAAGGGTGAAAACAAATAGCCCTCCATTTATTCAACCTTAGGGCAGTAACCGGGTTCAATTCATATGCTACTGATGGTAACATCGGTATTGAAGACAAGACATCATGGACCCAGTGACGCACTGCACTTCAACTTTCCAAACCACTCAAGTTCCTCTTAAAAGGGCTTGTTTCATTCTCACGGGGAACCGACATTATCTATCGACTTTCTCTTAGAGATGGTTGATATTGAAGAAGGAGACCCTCTCCCTAGTCTCCGATATTGGATCCAAATATGCACAAATTGAGTCTAGAGCCACGAGATCATCAATAAATCTCATTAGGACACTTTCAATGAAGACTCTCTGTTTCACACAATGTGAAAAGAGAGATTATATCTTGAGTCCTACGCATTATCCTTGTGGTGTTGCCAGAACATCTGAGTGATGTGTTTACATATTCACAGTGAAGATGGAAAGCCTTCTGGAGCCAACATCAAACAAGCTCCTGGTAGGTGGCATGTGAGATCTATTATATAGATCAACCATGTGACAACTGAACAGAAACAATGGGGCGATTCAATCTCTTGAATCAAACCTGGTTCAGGTTATGGATTGACGGATACCTTTGAAAAACCGGTCTTTGTGCTTAAAAACTCTTTTCTTTAGCACATCGACCGTGTACTAATTTTTCAAACTAAAAGGTGTTTTTATGATTGATAATTGATTTTCAATAAAACCTTCGTTGTATTGCAAAAACAATTTCTATTGAGCAATACACGATTGTTTTTCAAATCTCTTTTCATCAATCAGTGAACTTAAAATTCGCTGGTTCACTCACTCCGTGTTGTCTTCTTTGAGATGTTCCGGTTTGAGAACAGCTAGAACAGCTGCGAAACCCTGTCAAGGAAATTCTTCGGAATTATACCTGATCACAGGCAGTATTTATACTGATCAACGGGGAACCGTGGGCCGTGTACCTCAATTCAACGAAAGTGATCAAAGACACTTTCGTGCGATTTGTTGCTAACTGTTGTATGCAGGTACGCCCGACGTTTGCAGCTGATCAGAATGAAGCGGTCAATCCATAGCCGCATGCTCACTTAACACATTCATCTCAAAAGAAATCATGATTAGTGCATCAATGACTCTGATATTTTCACTCCATGCTTCTGCTACGCTGCTGCCAATATCATGATTCAACAAATGCTTCCGCTACTCTGATGAGAAGAATTCATGATCCAGAATGTGAGCATGTCGGTCCTAAAGTCACAACACCACAAAGGATGCCTCAGAGATTAATGATTGCTGATGATCTCAAAAGATGGCTCCTTATCATTCTCTCATGGATCATTAATGACCTCCACTTAAAGTACAAATCTGTGCAGACTTTGAAGTTGCATTTCTTATGCACAAAGATTGCAATGTTGAAGTTGTTCTATCTACGAGCTCAAGAACAAAGTCAAGACTAGAATGCTAGGATTTGAAATGTAAAATATGGGGTGACCTCCCTTAGGGGGAGATTGTTAGGAATTAGAAAATTCCAGTGTTGAAAGAGTCGGTCACCCCAACTATTATCTAGCAAAAGTTAGCTCGTAGACTAATCGTTAGTTACTTATTTATGTTGTTATGTAGTTAGTCAGTAGTGTAATATAGTTTAGTGCAACACCGTGGAAGAAGGTCGGGTCTTTACCCACTGTATCCCTGATCCACAGGCCGTCAGGAGGTCGTTTAGTTTGTAACCTATAAATACCCTCTACCTTGCAAGGTAGAGGGTTGGATGTTCTTTGCATAATCTAATATTCCACAAGTTTCTCTCACTAAGAATGTCCCACTCTTTCTCTCTCTAAAACCATCTATGTGCTCATTGTGTTAATGTTATGATGTGTATGTGAAATCCAATATCTTACAAGTAGAGTTCAAGCGGGGGGATATTTGATAACATCAAATTATCTTAAATATTAAGTGTCAATTTCCCCCGATAATGCTTGTAATTTATATCATTTATATGGATTTACGCTTGTTTTCCATTATATTCCACTTTGAGGTAAATTACTAGCATCGGAGCTAAAGAGACGCGAAATTGGAGAATTATTAAAAGATTTATCATAATATGCTCACTTTGAAGAAGTTACGGCATAACTCTTCTCTCAAATTACGCCGTAACTAAAGCGTGACTCAGAAAGCCAACATATCAGAAGATTATGGCGTAACTCTCTCAAAAGATTACGACGTAACTGTATTACGTCAAATGAGGTTCCGCGCCGCTGATAACTACGCCGTAACTAGTGCATAAACTACGGCGTAACCAAGAATTATTGAAGATACGCCGTAACCACTTCTAAGGTTATGCCGTAACCAGTAGATCTAGTGCAATTTACGAAGAATTAGATGATTACGGCGTAACTATTTTATTAGGTTCGCCGTAACCAAGATTTGGCCTATAAATACCCCATGATTTCCAGCATTTCAAAGCATCCCATTTCACACACCACAACCAAAGAACGTGGGAAGAAGCCAAAGGCAGGTTTAGAGGAGCATACGGAGGTATCTCCAAGGGAGAAATCACTCCCCTACGATAAGCATTAGCATTTTATCTTTTCTTTACTTTCGATTCATGTATTTCGTAACATTAAATATTGAATTGATTTTTATGGTTAATATGAGAGGCTAAGCACCTCTTGGTGCTGGCCTAGTTATGATTCCTTAATTGTTTTGTTTGCGTGTACATTATTTCCGTGTAATTATTTCTAAGTGTATGCATGCATAGTTTATTGGTAGCTACCCTTGTTTCGGTAGTTTTGAATGGCGGTAGAGGCTAGTTGCTTAGGAGATATGACCAACTGACCCTAAGTGAGTAGAATGAGATGGGAAGGGTAAGATATGACCAACTTACGACCCTTTCTACTTGTGCGATTTGACCAACTGATCACCTACCGTTTGGATGAACTTAAGAATTAGGGGGTGAGTGTCTAAGATGCTAGCGCCCGGGCACTCACTATTATAAATATAGCATGTAGCAAAACTTAATGACTCGGCTTAGGGGACCAAGAACAACTGGACTTATGAGGGGACACCTGACTTCTCCAGTGGTAGCATCTTTGCTGATAGGTTAGGGCGAACTGACCAAAGACTGTCCTCCCGACTTTGACCCCACCTGAAGTTATTGGAAGTAATTAGACGTAGACATTACTAGCTAGGATGAATAGCTAGGTTAGCACCACTCTCCTCTATTTGATCACACCTTTGCTTTTATTTGCTTTAGTAGTTTATTAGTTAAATCGATATCAAAACCATCTTAAAATCTGGGACACCTAGACTTAGTATTAATCCAACACACATAGCTCTTGGGACGACCTCGGTTTTACCGAATACTACACTACACACGACCGGGTACACTGCCCGTTAGTGCATTAGGGTGGACCATAGGTATAACGAGACATTATAAATATTAAAACCTGGTCAGTAAAACCTGCATCAAGTTTCAAAATACACATGAAGACTTTGACACCCTCAACAAGGGGGAGCTTTTCGTCAAAGCAAAGCAATTGCAAAAATGCTTGCAATACTTTCACTTAGGTTTTCTTTACTACTTGACGTCCTCTTCAAAAGGGAGCACTCTAAGACGAAACCATTTGCAAACATAATTGCAACACACTCGCTTAGACTTCCTAATTACTTGACGCCCTTAACAAAGGGGAGCATCCGTCAAGGGGGAGCTAAGACGAGAATCTTTCTCTCCTGTTACTCTCTATTTTTCACATTGTTACTTTTCATACGTTTTTCTCAAAACAATGTGTTAGTTTCTTTTCGACGCTCTTTGTGTTTCGACAAAAAGGGGGAGAAGAGAGTAAAAACTCCAATTCAAAACTTTTACGTATTTTATTTTCTACTTAAAATAATCTTACGTTTTGTCATCAACAAAAAGGGGGAGATTGTTAATAAAAATAAACCATAAAATTATTTATTTATATTTAACAATCATCTAATGTTTTGTCGATAACAAACATAAAATCATTTTAACGAAACAAATAAAATACGTAAAAGGTTTGAGCCAATAGTTTACTAACACACTTATACTAAACATATTAAAACCATATCAAACATGTTTAGTAAATAAGTTATATAAAACCAAAGACATTTTTATATAAGCCATCCATTGACTAGGTACAATGAATGTTGTTTGGTAAAAACCAAAGTCCATAACCCATACCCATGGAGCATGATCCATAACCCATGACCCATTGCATAACATCATGCATGAAGTTATGTTGGGTATTATCCATGATCCATGACCCAAAGCCCATGATCCATGAACCAAGATCCATAACCCAATGTCTAGGTACATCGGATCTTGTTGGGTATCCATAATCCATTACCCATAACCCATGGTTCATAACCCATAACCCAGTTTGCAACCCAAAATCCGGACTAAACTGACCCAGTAGCCGGATCCCTAGGTTTGCACTAGCCGGATCCCTCTGGGAGGGATCTGTGGGAACCGTGGAACAGTAGACAAGTTTTTTCTATAAATAGTGAGTCATTTCTCTCTTGCTCATTACCACTTGATACATACTTTCTCTTAGTATTATAACATCTCTAATCTCTGATCCAAAGGATCATTCTATGTAGTTTCATGTTTTTGAGATTCTCTAGGTTTCTCTTAAAGGAGAGATCACCACCTATTGAAGACGTGCAAGCTCAAGGTCATGAGTTGCTAAGCTTCATCATCATCAAGACCACTGAAATATATCTTGTGGATAGTTCTTTCCTCCTTACATAGAAGTGTTGTGTTGAAGGCATTAGTGAAAATTGCCGAAGGGTCGTGTCGAATGCATTAGAGAAAGGTGCCAAAGGTGTACATTCAATATGGTGAAACGATATACAAGATAGATAGCTTGGGTCAAAGGATATAGATAACCTTTTAGTGTTGTAACAAGGAGTGTGTCTCCTTTGGGGTAGTTGTGTTTTGGTGTAGTGTTGGGTAGTAGTTCCTCCATTGTAATGGAACTCGGTATCTAGCCTTGTACCGATAAAGTGTAGGCGACGTTGTGATAGGTTTGGTTCTCCCTCGTGGAAGAACTCGGTATCTAGCCTTGTACCGGATAAAGAGTAGGCGACATTGTGAAGGCGTTTCCGCCACATTAAGGAGCTTTTGTTGTGTAGTGCTTACAAACTCTCGAGTGGGGTACTCGGGGAGTGGAGTAGGGCAAGATAGGTGTCCTTGTAGCCGAACCACTATAAATACTCATGTTGTGGCTTTGTGTTCCTTTACTCTTTATCTTTACTTTAGTTAATTATATACTTATCTATCATTATCCAACACACACATTAAACAGATTGACATAAGCAGATCTAAATAGTTTAAAACGAAGTTTTAATCGGTAAAACCACCCCCCCTTCTAGTTTTCCACATCACTGATGAACCCAGTCACACTGAGTCTATCAATGAGTCGGAATCAGAAACCCACGCACCTTTACCTTCATTGAAAGTCCTTTAGGGAGCCTCGCCCAGTTCAGACCTCACACCCTTGGTCTATTAACACTCTCCAAAAGAGAGATCAGGACTTGGAAGAACAATCCTAAAAAGACCTTCCACTAACCAAAGCAAAGATCCTACTGAATCTTATAAACCTTCGATCCCTACTGATGAAAGGACCAATGACACTAATTCTAAAGTTCATTAGTTGGCTAAACTTGTTAGGAAGCTGAGTGTGAAAATAGAATCCTCTGAACAAGCCCCTCAATCTAAGATTAAGGAGTCCAAACCAGCTTCCTCAAGCAATACCAAACCTAAAACAACACCAAAACCCTCAATGAAATGTGAACTATGCAATTATACAAATTACACTACTGATAATTTCTATAGGATTCTGTTTTGCATGATTTGCAAAAAAGAAGATCACAGAACCTCAGATCACAAATCTTACACTGCATCTCTAAGTGCACAAGCAAACTACAAGACTCAACCCTTTTAGTATGCTTCATCTTCCAAACAAGCACTTAGACAAAAGGATAAGACGTTTCCTCCTTGTACATACTGTGGATTAAATGACCATCACACTGATGACTGATTATTGTATCCCTGCTGTGCTATTTGTAGTGTCCCAACACATGACACCTCAGGACATGACATGATTATCCATGCCAGAAGAGGAACGACCACATAATCCTCTCAGACAAATGAGTCTTCTAACACCAAATGCAAAGCATGTGGAAGCACTGTCCACTCAAACACTGTCCATAAATATGTTGAAAGATTTAAAAAGACCTGTTAATACAAATAAGCCGTAAAAACGTTTATTTATATTTTACGATCTTCTATCGTTTTGTCGATAACAAAAGTAAAATCATTTTAACGAAACAATAAAAACACGTAAATAGTTTGAGCCAATAGTTTCTAACACAATTACGTTTTCACATAAAACACTAAAACAAGTATAAGTGATTTTATGATTTAGTAATACATATGTACAACAACTAGTGTTTACATATTGGGCAAACATACACATAACTAGTATGTATTATAATGGGTAAAAACTACAACCCATGGAGCATATCCATAACCCATGGTATTGACCCATACCCACTTGACTAGATAAACTGCACTCATTAGATACATTGTATCTAAAGAAATACCCATGGATCAACCCATAACCCATGACCCATAACCCATAACCAAAATACCATGGGCAAAGAGGAGCGTCCAACGGATCCCTAGCATTACACTAGACGGATCCCTTAAGGGAGGGATCCGTGGGATCCGTGGAACAGTAGTAGTTTCTCCTCTATAAATAGTGAGCCATTTCTTCCTTTTGCTTTGCCACTCTCACACATACTTTCCCCAAGTATTGTAACTCTCTAACCACTGACCCTAAGGGTCTCTCCAAAACCTTCATTTCTATTCAAAGAATAATGAAGTCAACCTTCAAAAAAGGATCTAAAAGTAATCACAATCCACTTACTCTAAGTATAAAGGATTACTTTAAGAGCTCACGAAGTATTTTTGGTATTATGTCTTCATAAACCAAACCAAGAGCATAGAGGTATGTTTACTTTTCATTAGCTAGCTTACATGATTATGTTGATATCATAGTTCTTTTTTGTTTAATAATTCTTAAAAGTCTCTCTTTCATCATTTTCCCGACTTACTCATCATTGGGAATAGAATTCCTCTTGATTTCGTCATACTAACGCCGTCGTCACAAATGGATCCTTGATAATTAACTTATCAAATCCCGTAGACCAAAACATCTTTTCATTTGAAACCTCCAAACTATTTTTGTTCCATAAGCTAGTTTATAGCCTACTACAAAAATAATGCCAAATAACCCTTTTTCTGTCCACAGTAGCCGGATCCCTCTAGTTGTACTAGCCGGATCCCAAATACAAGGGATTCGGGGGAACCATGGGACAGAAAACAGCTATACACTTTTGAAAACCATTACTGATCATTTTCCATCTCCCCACAAAACACAAAAATGACTCAAGAACTGATTTCATCCTCATAGGACTCCATATCCTCAAGTACTCTTCTCTAGAACACTATTGTAAGTAATTACACTAACATGTTCTAATTTTCATCATCCTCTAGGGTTTATGGTTTCTCAATTTCTAATCAATTAATTTTATTAGGGTTTTCAAAATTAATCATTAAAAAGGGATTTCACTCAACTAAGATTACATTGTGTTCACAACATTGTTAATACAAAACAAAACCATAAACCCATCTCAACAAATTTTGCCTAATTGGAATATTTGTGTTTCTTGGACCAACCATGCCTAAAGCCACTCATCAAGACCATCATGATATCGTCCATTACCTCACCCGTTACTATCGGAAAGAAGGATTGTCAAAATCCGACCAAAAAGTCTTCAAAAGACTTCAAAAACGACTTATCCACGAAGGTCGTGTAGTCAAGGAATGTTTCCTTGAAGATACCGACATTCGTCAAGTCTTCTCGGCAATCTACTTTGATTGTCTTATTGACATTGATGAACAAATTTGTCCGGTGTTCATCTTTGAATTCTACAAAAGCATTAGAATCATTCGAAACACCGATGATAGCATTTCAATCGCTTTCATCATCAATAAACGAAGCTTCACTCTACCCCTCAACACATTCGCTCAAATCCTTCGCATTCCTCGTGAAGGAATTTATATGTTCTCTCAAGATTGGGAAATTTCCACTCAATCCTTTGCTCTTGATCCCAAACCAATATACCATACTCCTCTTGATGAACCCGAAACCGTTCGAGACACTATCTTCAAGGTTAGAACCGACCAATCCCGTTTCAACCGAAACAAAAAGCTCATTCACCATGATCCTTTTCAAATGGAACTCTTCGAAATGCACCTCATGTTTAGAAAATGGGAAGAGATTCTTAGGGAAAACGTCATTAGCCTAGTTGGTAACAAGGATCATCCAAATGCATGTCTCGTGCAAATGATTTATTGTCTTATCCACCAAAAGCCATTCAATCTCGCCTATTACATGGTGAAGATAATGGTCGGGGTATTCAAAGTTTCCAACATGGTACTTCCGTATGGTATGCTCCTAACATAACTTTGTAAGTATGTTAGTGTATTGCAACCATCTCCTATCAATGATGATCATTTCCTTTCCGACCACGTCATGGTACCTCTTACCAAACAACCCCCTAAACGGTTCATGGACAATAGAAGAAAACCTAAAGCTCTCTCAGACTCCTCGGACGGAGAAGAAGAAGAAGAAGATGTCGACCCCATAGCTAACATCGAATTAGAACCCTTTGATTACTATCAACAACTTCCAACTATTCCAAACGAGACCACGGAATTCAAACAATTAAGGGGTATGATTCAAAACCTAGCTTACCACGTCACGAAGTCGGGAAAGAGGAAAAGAAAGAATTGACTAAAAATATTATAGGATTATGCTTGTTTTTTTTGAGACACTGGATTTGTGTATGAATGATTATGTTTTAGCATGTTTGTTTGTGTTATCTTGGATATTATTATTATCTATGATATGCTTTATGTGATAACATGTTTATAGTGCTGTTTAGTTTAAAGTTTATTAGTGTTTATTGCCTGGTACAAAATCTGCATTTGCTTCTGTGATGGTTCTGATCTGCAGTTGCTGGATCCCTAGGATTAGCCTAGACGGATCTTTCCCTTGAGAGAACCGTGGGATTCGTGATAACAGATCAGCAATACATAAATCTCATACATCAAAACAACATACTAAATCACTTCACATTAGCTAAACATAAGACTCTAGAACCCAACTAAGTCTTCTTCAAGCATGAGAAAGCTTCAAACTCACCCATAGCTTACATAGGATCTAACTCAAAGTATTTTTGAATTATCAACTCATCAAAACTCACCATATTTCCGCTTCAATACTCACACATTGCTTTTCACATCTCATAATACTTAGGTGGATATATTGATCAATTTTAGGAAATTGTTTCTAGCCATCCTTATCTCAAAACGGGTCAAAAACTAGTTTCTCAATTCTCTTAACTTTTGAGGATTTTTCAAACATCATCTCAAGCTTACATCTGATCTCTAGGATCATTTATTATGACTTGACACCACCAAAATTCTTGTTGTCATCTTTGAACATCCATTGGTGGTCACAAAGTCTCATTTTCCTTCCATAAAGAGCAATCATTAGCTATATCACTTATTGCCATTGATCATTCAAGTAAATCCTCATTTAAGATACTTAGGAGGACTGAGACACTCAAGATGGTATAGGCCTTTAACCTTAGAAACATCATTTTCCCTTTCATAACTGCTGAGAGCCGGATCCCTAGGATTAGCCTAGACGGATCCCTCAAAGGAGGGAACCGTGGGATCCGGGTGACAGATTATGTCAACTCTAGCTAAAATAATCATTTCAAGCCCATCTTGCTAACTTGAACACTCCACCTCATCTTAATTGAGTCCCTAGACCAGTAAAACTCTGAATTTGACTCTTGTGCATGTTAATCATCACATTCCTAAGAATCTTAGTGGCTTAAGTCTTAAATGCACTTGCCAAATTCTTCCCTTTATAAGTCATCTTGCTAGAACCCTTTAGTCATCAAACACAACATAATTCTCATCAATTAGAAACATCTTCTTTAGTCATTTCATCATGAGGAAAGCTCCTAGTGCTAACTCATCCACCCAAGGACCACCCAAGAAACTTGCTCGGGTTATACACGAAGTTTCCTCAACCGAATCATCTCCGGTTAAGTCCACAAATGCTAGGATTTCCCCTACACCAACACAACCAATCAAACCAATCCCCAAGATAATTTTTCCCACAAAAATAACATCACCAAACTCTACAATTCCTACTAAACCAAACATAACCTTTCCAACCCAATCAACATCATTGGTGCCTAGAGCAATATCATTTACCACCTCCCAATCATCTCCACATTCCTACAACTTAGAAGACTTACCCCCTAGGCCATCTCATCCTCCGCCATTACCAACACACTCACTAGAAAGGGTTGTACAATAAAACCAAAGTGTTGAATCAACACTTGCACCAATGTAAATTTCTCCATTTCCCTCCAATGGTCCATTTTGGATTATGAGGAGACATCAAAGTCAACCACCCGACCATATAGAATTTGACACTTCCCTTCCTCCACAATCAACCCTTGTTGAGCCACCACTTAATGTGCCTCCACCAACTCCTCCTCCATTTGAGGATTTTCAACCAACTTCACTTAAACCTCCACTTCAAGACGCTCAACCTTTACCACCATCCTTTCAAAACCATGACTAGGATTGCTATCATTGTCAACATGTTGAAAGGTTGATACATGAACTACGTGAAGAGCAATGTTTCATGTTTTATCACCTCCTCGAACGTTTCGATGAGATCAACAAACCTAAACAACCATGAGCCTAAAAATGGTGTCCTAGTCTCAAGCTCAACTTAGAACGTTTAGGAATCCCATTTCAGGTTTGATCATCCTTAAGCACGTGGTTGCTTCTTAAGTTTAGGTCCCTCATTAGCATTAAGTGGAATATGTATTACATGGCTTAATCATTCTCTTAGTTTTAGAGATTTGTTGATTATCTCTTTGTTTTATTGAATGATAACTTATTTGCCATATTTCTTTGAGTATATGTTCGTTGTTTATATACATATCTCACTTTCATATTTAGCATTGCTTGGTATATCACCTTTGCTGAATAATCTGTCACCAGACAGACGGATCCCTGGAAATTGCCTAGACGGATCCCATAAAAGAGGGAACCGTGGGATCCGTGGTACAGAAGAACAAAATTCTACTAACTTGAGTCTTATTTGCAGGAAATTATGCACTATACTCTTGTTTTCTAACCTTTATTCTGTAGATTTTCAAAATACACATGAAGAACTTGACACCCTAAGCTAGGGGGAGCTTTGTGTCAAACCATACATTGCAAAACCATTTGCAACATAATCCTTATTTGGATTACACTTCATGACACCCCATTGCAAAGTTGCAATCTTCAAGGGGGAGCATTTTCGTCACAAGGACGAAACCATTTGCAAACAAAATTGCAATTCGTTAGCTTATTAGTTTGTATTTACTTGACGCCCTCACAAAGGGATGGACCCGTCAAGGGGGAGTTAAGACGAGAACTATTCCCGTCACTTGCTCTCTTTACATTTTTCTTTTACATGTTTTACTTAAAACAATGTGTTAGTTTCTTTTCGACGCTCTTTTTGTTTCGACAAAAAGGGGGGAGAAGAGAGTAAAAACTCCAATTTGAACTTTTACAAATTTTAGCTTTTCCTTAAAATTATTTTATGTTTTGTCATCAACAAAAAGGGGGAGATTGTTAATACAAATAAGCCGTAAAAACGTTTATTTATATTTTACGATCTTCTAATGTTTTGTCGATAACAAACGTAAAATAATTTTAACGAAACAATTAAAACACGTAAATAGTTTGAACCAATAGTTCTCTAACACAATTATGTTTTCACATAAAACACTAAAACAAGTGTAAGTGATTTTATGATTTAGTAATACATATGTACAACAACTAGTGTTCACATATTGGGCAAACATACACATAACTAGTATGTATTATAATGGGTAAAAACTACAACCCATGGAGCATATCCATAACCCATGGTATTGACCCATACCCACTTGACTAGATACATTGCACTCATTAGATACATTGTATCTAAAGAAATACCCATGGATCAACCCATAACCAATGACCCATAACCCATAACCAAAATACCCATAGGCAAAGAGGAGCGTCCCACAGATCCCTAGCTTTACACTAGACAGATCCTTTAAGGGAGGGATCCGTGGGATCCATGGAACAGTAGTAGTTTCTCCTCTATAAATAGTGAGCCATTTCTTCCTTTTGCTTTGCCACTCTCACACATACTTTCCCCAAGTATTGTAACTCTCTAACCAGTGATCCTAAGGGATCATTCTATGTAGTTTGTCTTTTGTTTTTGTGTGATTCTCTAGGTTCCTCTTAAAGGCGAGATCACCACTTCTTGAAGTCGAGCAAGCTCAATTCCATGAGTTGCCATACTTCGTCATCATCAAGACTACTGAGGTTCTCTTGTGGATAGTTCTTTCCTTCTCCATAGAAGTGTTGTGTTGAAGGCATTAGTGAAGGATGACGAAAGAGTCAAGACGAAAGTATTAGTGAAAGATGCTTTTCGTCCGTGTCAAAAGCATTAGTGAATAATGCTAAAGGTGTCAAGACGAAGACATTAGTGAAAGGTGCCAAGCATTGTGTCAAGGGCATGCCTAGGAATCAAATCAAGTGGCATTAGTGAAGAATGCCAAGGTCGTATAATCGATGAGGTGCATCATTATACATATAGTGATAGTTTGTTTCCAAGGATGTTATTATCCTTGATGGTGTTGTAATAAGGAGTGGGTCTCCTTTGGGATTAGGTGTTGTGTAGTGTTGGGTAGTAGTTCCTCCATTGTATTGGAATTCGGTACTTAGCCTAGTACCAGATAAAGGGTAGGCGACGTTATGGTAGGTGTGGTTCACCTTGGTAAAAAGAACCCGGTGGTTAGCCTAGTACCGGAAAAAGAGTAGGCGACGTTGTGAAGGCTTCTCCGCCATAAGGATTTGGTGTCGTGTAGTGATTATGAACTCTTGAGTAGGTGACTCGGGGAGTGGAGTAGGACAAGGAAGGTGTCCTTGTAGCCGAACCACTATAAATACTCGTGTCGTGGTTATGTGCTTCTTACTCTTTTTCTTTCATTACACTTTTATATATCTATCTATCAACGTCCAACATACACATCTAAATAGATTGACATAAGTTGATCTAAATATTTTAAAAAGAAGTTTTAATTGGTAAAACTATTCAACCCCCCCTTCTAGTTTTCCACAAGACCTACAAGGTAAAACCCACCATAAAGTGGGTTTACAAGAAAAACTTACTCAGTTTACTATTTGTGCAGAGACATGCGAGGGGGCCTGTTTGGCATCTAGATAGTGGATGCTCAAGGAGTATGACTGGTATAAAAGAGTATCTGCACAAATATGTAGAATAGCCAGGACCAAAGGTAGTATGTGTTGATAATTCATCATTTACCACTGAAGGTTATGGTTTAGTAAACTGTAGTGGAATAGTTTTTACTAGAATTTGCCTAGGTAAATTGTCTTATGTACAATCTAAAAAGTGTCAGTCAATTATGTGATGCTAAGTACATAGTTTAGTTTGATGATAGAAAAGGAACAATCTTCAATGCTAATAAATAAATTATTCTTATAGCCCCTTGAAGATAGGATGTTTATGTATGGGATATGTCAACACTGACTCAAAATGACACTTGTATTTTTGCTAAAGCCACTGAAATTATGGATCTCTTTGGACCTATGAGTCCAATGTCCATCCATCATGAGAAGTATACCCTTGTCATAATAGATAAATACCCAAGATACACTTAGGTTGACTTTCTCAAAAAGAAGAGTCAGGCTACTGAAACCATCATGTCCTTTGTCAGAAACATTGAAAATCAAAATGACATCAAAGTCAAATAAATCAGAACTAATAATGAGACTGAATTCGAAAAGCAGAACCTTGAGTGTTTTTGTGATGAGAAATAAATATCTCAAAACTTCCTTTCTCCCTATACTCGTGAACAAAATGGAGTTGCAGAAAGGAAGAATAGGACACTCATTGAAGCTGCAAAAACAATGTTGAATGATTCAGCACTCTCTAAGCACTTCTGGACTGAAGCAGTAAAAACTGCTTGTTACTCATAAAACATGTCCATCATTGTCAAAAGACATAAAAAAACACCCTATGAGATATTCAAAGGAAGAATCCCTAACATCAGCTATTTTCATGTGTTCGGGTGCCCTGTGTTTATTCATAATCACAAGGATCACCTAGGAAAATTTGATGCTAAGGCAGATGAGGGATACTTCCTTGGATATTCTCTTGTCTCTAAATCCTATAGGGTCTTTAATACAAGGAGAAAAAAAACTGAGGAAACCTTCCATATTACTTTGATGAAAGCACTGAAGCAATCAGGTTTTCAAATACCTCAGTTGAGGAAATTGGGATTGATGACTCATCAAGGTATCCATATGATGAATATCATCCTGATACTAACCCCTCCACATAGTATTGTTGGGATATAAAGTACTGAAGAAAGTAAAAGTGCTGAAGATAGTCAAAGTACTGCTTAATGAAAGACAAAGTACTGCTTGTGTTAAAGTACTGCAAAGGCTAAAGGACTGCTATATCGTTTATGGAAAGTTATGTTTATCTAGAATGTTCTTAGTTTAGAATTAGTATTACTTGTCGTACAAGGATTGTAATTGTAAACCGACTAGGTTACTCCTTATGCCTATAAAAGGACCCCTAGATTGGCATTAGAGACACGTGATTTTGAATTTACAAAGTATGATATTAGAGTTATTAGAGTTGTTAGTGAATCTGTGTATCAAGCAGGTTCAAAGTTTTAATATAATCGTTGAAGTTTAAAGTTATTCTTCTTAGCTTTATTGAAGTAGTTTCCGCATACTTAATAGAGTAATATCAGTGTTTCATTGTTAGTAACTTAGGATTTATCCGAGGTTGCTAAGCCCTTACAAGCTACATAGTTAGTTTGGTCAGAGTATATCGATCCAACAAGTGGTATCAGAGCTCGTGTGGAAACTCTGATTAAGAAGAAACCCTTAAAACCGATTTAACTACAAACCCTAAAGATGTCGACTGAAGCTGCACCACTCCCATCCATCACCTCACTCAGAATTCCTATCATCAAGAAGGGAGAATATGATCTCTGAAGCATGAAGATGAGGCAGTACATTGCTATTACAGACCATGCACTGTGGGATGTGATTGTCAATGGTAATGTCGTTCTTGAAGAACCTGTAGAAGTTCCTGGACAACCTAAACCACCTATGCCTACCTTGCCAGCAGCTACAAAAAGAAATCAAGAGAAGGCTCTTAACATACTGCTGTTTGCTATTCTTGATGGTCACCTGCTAAAGTTTCATGATGCTAAGGATGCAAAACAACTATGGGCTTCTATCAAGACAAGATTTGGAGGTAATGATGCTTCCAAGAAGATGCATAGAAATCTGTTGAAGCAACAGTTTGAAACATTCACTGTTGGAGAAAGAGAAGGTCTTGATGCTGCCTATGACAGATTCCAAAATCTCCTTAGTATGCTAGAGTTATATGAAGCAAAGGTATCTGTTGAAGATGCTAATTTGAAGTTCTTAAGAAGTTTGCCATCCGTATGGCATGTGGTTGCTACTATGATTAGAGGACAATCTAGTTTGGATACTATGGACTTTAATGATCTCTACAACAATTTAAAGGTATATGAGCATGAGATGAATGATCAAACAACTTCAAAATCTCACAGCATTGCTTTTGTGTCATCTGAAAAGAGAGGCAGTACTTCCACTAAAAGTAATGCTTATCCTATTCAAAGTATTGTTGGTGATAAATAGAATATTTGCACAACCATGACTACCACCACCTCATCACCATCAAACACCATCAACTCTGATGGTGTTATTTGTTCCTTCATTGCTCAGCAAGCCACCTTACCTGTTACTTATGAAGAAGATTTGATGCAAATTGAAGAAGATGATCTAGAAGAAATTGACATAAGATGGCAAGTTGCCATGATCACTACAAGGATCAAGAAGTTCATGAAGAAGACAGGAAGAGGCATTGACTTCAAACCCAAACAGGGTATAACATTTGACAAGTCCAAGATTGAATGTTTTAATTGTCAAAGAACTGGACACTTTACAAGAGAATGCAAGTTTTCTAAATATCAGGCAAACAAGATGATTGAGAAACCCAAGCTTGAAATAAGGGAAGTTCATATTACTGAACCAAAACCAAAAGCTTTGGTTGCTCAAGAAAATCTATCAGAGGTTGACTGGAGTGCTGAATTTGATGATGAACTAGTAACCTACTCTATGGTCGCAGTGGAAGAGTTTGATTGGAGCACAACTTTTGATGAGGAACCAGGATTTGCTGCTTTGGAATCAAGAGATGGCCTTGGAAGCTTTGATTGGAGCATGGAATGTGAAGAAGAACCTGTTCTGCTCGCTATGGTAGCTACTTCACCAAGTTCACCCACTATCTCTGAGGTATGCTCTAAGTGTAATGATTTTTATCAAAAAGTGCTTAAAGATTATGTAACTGAAAGAGATAATTGTAAAAGGGCTAGGTCTGAGGTAGCTGGTTATCAAATAACTTTAGAGTCAATGGAAGCCAAAATAATAACTCATGAAAATAATGAAATGGCTTGGGCAGAAAAATATGAGCAACAAGATTATCAATTAAAATTAAGTGAATAGAAGTTAGGATGTAAGGTTTCTGAACTTGAAAAGATGACTAAAGAAAGGGATGAATTGTTAGAGAAATTTGCTAGTTGGAAAGAATCTGGCCCTTCACATGTTAGTTTTGTTGAAAAACAGAAAAGAACACACATTAAAACTGGCATAGGTTTTGGTATGGATTTTAGTAGTACATAAGAGAACCCACCTAGTGATAAGGAACTTATTGATTCAGATGAGATAACAACTAGTGATGATGAACTCATTAGCTCAGAAGAGAACACTTCTAGTAATGAGGATTCTATTAGTCAAACACCTCATGAATTTAAGAAAGACAAGGGTTATCATGTTGTTCCTCCACCCACTGGTAGTTTTCAACCACTTAGGACAGATGTTTCTTGTTTTGGAGTAGACAATTTAGAGTTTAGGAAAAAGCTTACTGGTCAATCTAATTCAGGTCCATCTAGTTCTGAATCCCCAAAAGAAACTGTTAAGAACCCTCAGGATGATAATGTTAAGAGTTCAGCAGTACCTTCATCTCAAAGTACTGTTAGACATTCAGCAGTACCTTCAAGAAAAACTTTTCAAAATACTGCTAAGTCTTTTTGGGATAGTTTTGGTCATTCACCAAAAAGTCAGGATAGGTTTGGTCATAGAACTAAAGGAAGAAATTTTGGGATTACAAGTCAAAAATTATGTTTTGTTTGTTATAGTCCTGATCATTTAATTAAGGACTGTGACTTTCACTCAAAATATTTAAGCAAATTCCCAAAGACCACATCTACCAACCATAAGCCAAAGGAGAATAAACCAGTTTGGAATCATTCACATAGGGTAAACCATAGTAATTTCTCAAAAGACTATAAGTACCCTCACCAGAAAAGACCTTTTTCAAAACCACCAATACCCTCAAGCAACACTTTTCAAGGTACTGGTAAGACAAAGTTTTCTCAAGCAGTACCTTCTCAAAGTACTGTTAGATTTTCACCCAATCAAGGTATTGCTAGCACTCTTTGGAATGGAAGCCCTAGGAGATCCAATTACTATCAACCTAGAAGGCGTTACACCTCAAATAGAGTACCTAGATCTAGGAAATCTACATAAAAAGTTAAAACCAACTGGGTTAAGAAAGAAAGTAATGATGGGGAACAAACAGTACTTTCAGCAAGTAAGGGTAAAAAAGAGAATTTTGAGAAATTTGTTGAAAAAGATAAAGAGAATTTTGATGAAATAGAGAGTTTTGTTGAAAAACCAACACATGTTTTGGAACAAACGAAAATAATTGATCATGTGCTTAAAAACAGTGGAGATTACATACTTAAAGAATTTAAGTATGTCACTCCACAAGGGGAACACAAGTCAGTAATGGCTTGGGTTCCTAAAATTAACTAATTCTTTCATCTTTGTGCACGGAAACCCAGAAGAGGAGCTTAAAGATCATTTAATTGTTGATAGTGGTTGCTCTGGAAGCATGACATGAGACAAAGAGATTCTGTCAGATTTTAGATCTTATTTTGGAGGAAGAGTTGCATTTGGGAATGATCCTAGTAGAGGTAGAATTACTGGAAAAGGAACCATCAAGGCAGAAAGCATAGACTTTGAGAATGTTCGTTATGTAAAGGAGCTGAAGTTCAATATTTTGTCAGTATATCAGATATGTGAAAAGAAGCACCCTGTGTCATTCACTGACACAGAATGTCTCAGATCTGTGACAAGAAGCACCCTGTGTTGATGATAACTTGGTAACACTGAGAGTACCAATAACTAATGATGTGTACAATCTAGATTTGAAGACTCTTAGCTCTTCTGAAAGAGCAACATGTTTAGTAGCAAAGGCAACACTTGAAGAAGCACATCAATGGCATAGAAGATTAGGACATGTGAATTTCAAGAATATCAACAAGTTGGTTAAAGGCAATTTAGTTAGAGGTTTACCTTCCAAAACATACAAGAATGATCATTCATGTTTGGCGTGCAAGAAAGGTAAACAACACAAAGCTTCATGCAAGAAGATTGAGGAAAGAACTATTAGAGATCCTTTAGAACTGTTGCACGTGGATTTGTCTGGACATGTTTCTGTTGCAAGCTTAAACAAGAAGAAGTACTGCTTAGTTGTAACAGATGATTGTAGTAGATTTAGTTGGGTCTTTTTCTTGAGATTTAAAGATGAAACCTTTGATGCTATTCATGATCTTATAATAGCCCTTGAAAATCAATTAAGACTCAAAGTAAGAGGTATTAGATGTGATAATGGGACTGAATTCAAAAACAAGTTTATGGATCAATTTTGTGCCAAAAAAGGGATTAAGAGGGAGTTTAGCATTGCTAGAACTCCACAGCAGAATGGTGTTGCAGAAAGAAAGAATAGAACCTTGATAGAAGCAGCCAGAAAAATGCTTGCAGATTCTCTATTACTTATTCAATTTTGGGCTGAAGCTGTAAGTACTGCTTGTTATGTGTTGAATAGAGTTTCAGTCACTAAACCTCAGATGAAGACACCTTATGAGTTACTTATGGGAAACAAACCTAACATCCGTTTTATGAAACCTTTTGGATGTCCTCTGACTATTCTCAATACCATTGATACTTTGGGAAAATTTGATGGTAAGTCAGATAAAGGATACTTATTGGGTTACTGTACCAACAACAAAGGATTAAGAGTGTACAACAAGGTTACCAAAAAGTTTCAAGATTGTCTTCATGTTGAATTTTTAGAAGATCAAGAAAATCAAAAGGGTAAAGGTCCTGATTGGATGTTTGATCTTGATGTTTTGACTCCTTCTATGAACTATGTTCCTGTCAGAGAAGAAAATCAAGTTTTTTACAAAGAAGAAGATTTACAGTACATTGATCATGGAGTCAATATTAGACCTGATGTTGTTCCTGATGAAGAACCTATATCTATTGAAAAAGAGAAAAGTACTGATGAACCAAAATCTACATTGTCTGATGAAGATCAAGCTCTCCAAGATAAGCTCAATAGGATGTTTTTTCAAGAAAAAATAGCACAATATTATGAGGATGATCAAAGAAGATCTTATGAAGAAGCAAAGAAAAAGGGTAAGTCTACAGATTACTCTCACAGTACTTTAGATCACAGTACTTTGGATCAAAGTACTGTTGCACCAATAGACGGTACTTCTGATGATTTGAATGATCCTAACATGCCTGGGTTAGAAGACACTGATGATGAGTTAGATGATGAAGGTATCTTCTCAAATTCCAATGAAGAAGCTGATTTCACAAATTTGGGTAATGATCTTGAAGTTCCACAAACTCCTATCATTAAGAGTTCATAAAGATCATCCTACTGGTCAAATCATTGGACCTTCTACTTCTGGAGTGCTCACAAGAACCAAAGCTAAAGGCTTCTCTAAGCCACATAATGCTTTACTTAGATTTATGTATAAACCAAAAAGGCTGAATCATAAGGACCAACAAACATGCTTATTCACTTGCTTTATCTCTCAAGAAGAACCCAAGACTGTAGCTCAAGCATTAACTAAAGAGAGTTGGGTTGAAGCCATGCAAGAAGAACTTATTCACTTCAAACTTCAAGATATTTAGGTATTATGTGATATACCAGATGGAAAGAAAGTCATTGGAACAAGATGGGTTTTCAGAGTTAAGAGAGATGAAAGAGGCAATGTCATCAAGAACAAGGCATAATTAGTTGCACAAGGGTATAGACAAGAAGAAGGAGTGGACTATGATGAAGTGTTTGCTCCTGTAGCAAGGATTGAAGCCATTAGATTATTCCTTGCTTTTGCATCATATATGGGCTTTCCTGTTTATCAAATGGATGTCAAGAGTACCTTTCTTTATGGCAAGATTACAGAGGAGGTCTATGTCAAACAACCTCCTGGTTTTGAGGATCCTGCACATCCAAACAAAGTCTACAAAGTTATTAAGGCTCTATTTGGCCTTCATTAAGCTCCTAGAGCTTGGTATGAAAGACTCTCCACTTTTTTATTACAACATAGCTACAGAAGAGGAGCAATTGATAAGACTTTGTTTATCAAGAGAGACAAAAAGGACATCATGCTTGTTCAAGTCTATGTAGATAATAGTATCTTTGGAGCTACAAAACAGTCAATGGTGAAAGAATTTAAGCAGCTCATGCAACAAGAATTTCAAATGAGTTCCATGGGTGAATTAACTTTCTTTTTGGGGCTTCAAGTTAAACAATCAAAGGAGGGAATCTTCATTAGTCAGGATAAGTATGCCACTGCCATTCTTAAGAAGTTTAACTTCGATGCTATCAAGCCAGTCACCACACCTATCAAAGCTATCAACTCATTAGGAAAGGATGAAGATGGACAAGTTGTGGATGTCAAGCTTTACAGATCAATGATTGGCTGTCTTATGTACTTAACTGCATCTAGACTTGATGTCATGTTTGCTGTATGTTTATGTGCAAGATATCAAGCCTCGCCTAAGGTCTCTCATATGAATGCAGTCAAGTGGATTTTTAGTTATTTGAAGCAACAACCTAAGTTAGGGTTGTGGTATCCTAAGGATTCACCTTTTCACTTAGAAGCCTTTTCAGACAGTGATTATGCAGGTGATAATTATGATAGAAGATCAACTACTGGAGGATGCCAATATCTTGGAAGAAGATTAGTTTCTTGGCAATGTAAGAAACAAACAATTGCAGCAATATCATCCACTGAAGTAGAATATGTTGCTGCTGCAAGCTGTTGTGGCCAAGTATTGTGGATGCAGAATCAACTCTTAGATTATGTGTTCAATTTTAAGAATACACCTATCAACATTGATAATGAGAGTACCATTTGCATTGTGAAGAATCCTGTTTACCATTCCAAGACCAATCATATTCAGATTAGGCATCACTTTATTCGAGATTATTATAAGCATAGGCTCATTAATGTTGTCAAGATCCACACAGATGATAATGTAGCTGATCTACTTACAAAGGGATTTGATGTTTCAAGATTCAATCATTTAGTGGTGAGTATTGGTATGATTAACTATTAAGCTACAATTAAGGGGAGGACTTATTAGTTAGTTAGTTAGTCTCATGCATTGTTTAAGGGGAGGCTATACAATGTCTTTTTGATGTTTTTGCCATAAGTGAAGAGAAGGATGGAACGTACTTCTTGGAGTTTATCTGAAAGTACTGCTCTGAAAGTACTGCTTACGTGGAAAGCACTGCTAGTCTTGTCAACGTACTGTTCCAACGGTCAAAATAAGGGGTAAAATTCAAAACAACGGTAACTTTATTAATTGGGTTATGATTTTTTAAAATCTTACCTATAAATAACTACCCTCCAATTTTCCCTCTCACCTTTATTCTTATCCATCCATCTCTCACTTTTCTCATGATATTCATCTTTGCCGTCTCATCAATTCTTATATCAAAAACACAATGGCTAATCGTAACATAGTTAGTAAGCATAACATGGTGGCTAACTTAGATAAGACACCATCCAATGTCGCGTTTCATGACATAATTGATTTTCTAACTGGATCATCCATCAATTATGCTCTATTGGTCGAACCTGACATCATTGAGCCTTGGATTCAACAATTTTGGGCTACTGCTAGATCTCATATGCAAGATGATGAATCCTACATTCAGGCTAAGGTTGCTGGGAAGATGGTTAGAGTTAGTGAAGCCTCGATTAGAGAAGACTTACTGTTTGATGATGAGGAAGGGGCTATTCGTTTTGACAAACAAGTTCTTTTGGATACATTAAGGGATATTGGTTATGAAGGGTCTCTCACTGAAACAACTTTTAAGAAACCCTTATTTAGTCCACACTGGAAGTACCTTGTTCATGTATTTCTTCATTTCTTAAGTCCCAAGAGTACTTCATGGGAACAGTTTGGATCCAATATCGCCTCTGCTTTAGTGGGATTAGCTACCAATCACCTCTTTAACTTTTCCAGAATGATTCTTGATGGTATGCTATCTCATATCTCAAATGGTTCACCCTTTTTAATGTACCTAAGATTTGTTCAAGTCTTCTTGAACAAACAGATTAAGGATGTACCAAAACCTTCCAGCTTGTTACCTGTTGTTGTACTTCCACCAAAGGTGTTCACCTTCATGGCTAGAAAGAGTGACAAATTTTCTAGGAGGGATACACCTTTGACTACTCACATGATGGAAGTCGTACAAGCTGTTAGAGATGATGCTGCTGTAAGTGAAGAACATGAGCCTTCAGTTTCAAGGGAAGGTACTGCTTCTCCACATACTGTTTCACAACATACTGCTTCATCCCCAGAACATGAAGTGCCTCAACGTACTGCTTCTAGGGAAAGTACTGCATCACTGCAAGGTCCTGCTCATTCAGAACCAGAGGTCAACACCATCATCTCCCAATGATTATACTTCCAGAGATGGGTCTCAAACATCTGGAGGAGATGAGGGAGATATGGCTTTTGAGGGTCAGGTTTTGGATAATTATGCTTTGACAAGGGAAGTTTTAAGATTAAAGAAAGATTATGAATCTCAAGCTGCACAACTGATGAAGTTGAACAACAAGTTTAGAAGATTGAAGAACTTTGTATGGCCATTAGTTCAACATCACAGATTGTGGGTCAAGTCTCAGAAGAAGAGAGGTAAGAAGTTTAAGAAGGCTTCTAAAGGCAAGAAGATTCATAGGAATTCTTCATTCCAATTGGGGAGGAATTTGGAGCAAGAAAATTTGAATGAAGATGCTCAAACTTATGAAGAAGCCGACATTGTTGATAAAGAAGCTGAGAAAATCGAGCAAACTGAGCCTCAAGGTACTGAGCCTCAAAGTACTGATGTACAAAGTACTGGTGATCAAGGTGCCGATGCTCAAGGTGCTGATCAAGGTACTGCTCTTCAAGGAACCTTTAGACAAGAGCTCATTACACCAAGGACCCTAAATTTTGAAGAAGAAGCTGGTCCCTCAACAGTCTAACAAGAAAAGGAAGCTGATACATCCAAAGTAGAACACACTGCTAGTGATGATGAGACTGTTTCTCAGATATTGCAAAACATGTCAAGACCAAGAGGTATTAGTATTCCAGGTGCTGAACAACAACAACCTCAAGTCTTGCAATCTTCCCAACCTGCTTTAGATCCTAAAGACAAAGGAAAAGGTAAACTGGTAGAAACAAAGAAAAAGAAGAAGCTTACTTTGGCAGAATTGAGAGCTATTGAAGTGGCTAAGAATGAAGAAGCTGCTAGGAAGCTACAAGCTAAATTGGATGCTAAAGTTGCTATACCAGAAAAGCCAGATGTTATACCTAGAAGACCTTAGAGGATTGATAAGGAAAGGAATGCTATAATGGCTTATCTAAAGGGTAGAGGATATACAGGTCTGCATAAATTGAAATATATAGAGATGAAAGATTTGTATGATGCTGTTAGAGAAGCTTATCAGAAGGAAGTAGAAGGTATTATTTCTTTTGATGATGAAAAGCAGAATGAGGATGCAAGAAAAAGGAGTTTAAAGAGAAAGAGAACAACTGGTGATGAACAGCCATCAAAGAAGATACAATTAAGAACAGATACAGTTGATGAGTTGAGGAATTACTTAAGAGTTGTAGATTTTGAGCATTCTAAGTCCAAAGATGTTGCAGTAAAGCAGTCTAAGATGTCTACATTTGAAGTTGTAGAATCAAAGGAAGGAGACTATCTTATGTTCCATAGAGAAGATGAAAGCTTTAGAGTATTTAATTTGCTGTGGGATGTACTGCATTTGATTGATAGAGAATATATGTTTCACCTATATCAACTAGTGCAAGAATATTTTGAGCATATTCCATCAACTGGAGTTGGCTTAGTCTTGCTGGGAGATCTTATAACTATCTGGGAGACAGAAGAAACAAGCACTGATGCAATCTGGAACAACCAAGAAGTTTGGAAGATTACTAGCTGGAGATTCTTTAAAGAGTCAGGAGTGCATGTTTTGGAGTTAGAAGATGGGACCATGATCCATATGTTAGCAGAAAGAAGATATCCACTGACAAGAGATCTTATGATCAGAATGTTAGATCATGGAATGGAGGTTGAGCAGGAGAATGAAACATCCCTGATGGTCATCGAATTGTTTATCAAATGGACAACTATGGCTGATGATGATGCATAAATACTGGTATGATTCTTTATTATATAAAACTTTTGAAAAAAATCAAGTACTTTATTCAAAGTACTGCTGGAGAAACAGTACTTTCTCAAAAGTACTGTTTGCAGCTTAAAACCAATAAAAGTCTTTCAATGAAAATAAATAAGCAATTTTTGAAAAATGCAAAATACTTTTTGAAGCACAAAATGAATAGCAACAAATTGTTTTGAGAATAACATTTGATGGTAATCAACTCACCATGTTTTATAAACAAGAAAGAGTTTGACTCATCATGAGGGTACGGCTCTGATGTGATTATCAAATCTGTTTTTAATTGACAATTTACTAAAAATTGTATGGTTTTCAACTCACCATATCTATAATAGTGAAGAGTTGGCTAGCTCACAAGAAAATGGCTTGTGGAAAAGGCCGTGGAAAAACCATTTATATGGTAACTAGTTCACCATGGTTGCAAGAACTAACTAGTCCAAAAGCAAACGGCTATTGGTAAAGACTTAACAAATCCGTTGATAGCTGATGATTTGCTAAAAATCATATGGTTATCAATGTACCATGGTTTTACACACCTAAACATTGGCTACTTTAGAGTTAATGGCTTTGGTAAAGGGACATCAAAATCCATTAAATTTTCAATGATTCACCTCTCACAGGAGTTAACACACCTGGAAGTGATGAGAATAGTCTGAAACTTTATGATCTGACGTACATTTTGCCATATGTTACTGAGAAGCTGAAAAGATGAAGGTTGCTGATAATGATTGCTGAAAAGGATTGCTTATAAAGACTACTTTGATGATGATGATACAAGCACAGAGAGTACAAGAAAAATCTGAAGATAAAGACACATTCTTTCCTTGAAGACAAAGATGTTAAAGATAAAGATACAAAGGAACTTGAAATCAAGCAAGTATAATTCAAGTTAGGGGAGGATTGTTGGGATATAAAGTACTGAAGAAAGTCAAAGTGCTGAAAATAGTCAAAGTACTGCTTAATGAAAGTCAAAGTACTGCTTGTGTTAAAGTACTGCAAAGGCTAAAGGACTGCTATATCGCTTATGGAAAGTTATGTTTATCTAGAATGTTCTTAGTTTAGAATTAGTATAACTGGTCGTACAAGGATTGTAATTGTAAACCGACTAGGGTACTCCTTATGCCTATAAAAGGACCCCTAGATTGGCATTAGAGATACGTGATTTAGAATTTACAAAGTACGATATTAGAGTTATTAGGATTGTTAGTGAATCTGCGTATCAAGCAGGTTCAAAGTTTTAATATAATCGTTGAAGTTTAAAGTTATTCTTCTTAGCTTTATTGAAGTAGTTCCCGCATACTTAATAGAGTAATATCAGTGTTTCATTGTTAGTAACTTAGGATTTATCCGAGGTTGCTAAGCCCTTACAAGCTACATAGTTAGTTTGGTCAGAGTATATCGATCCAACAAGTATCAAGTTGATGCATACCTCTCCTACTATGTCATCCCTCATAACCTTTCTTAATTAACCATCAGTGAATACATTGATGCAAATCAAGTCCCTGATAGGGATACTCACCTTGAACAACATGTTCAGGAAACTGAGAGAAGTGTTCCAAAAGAACAACCTGATGAACCTCAAGTTACTGTCACTAATACTAATTCATCTAAAGTTCACCCCTCATCTCATACTTCTACTTGTCTTGATTCATATCCTAGTCCTCAGGACATATGGACAAGATCTCATGGCATTGAGCTAGTAAACATCATTGGAGAACCCATATAAGGCATGCTCACCAAAAGCATGGCTACAAAACTAACTGCAACAACAACTAATGAATGCCTGTTTGTTGATTTTCTCTATGATATTGAACTAAAATCTGTTAAAAAGCTCTAAAATTTCCAAGTTAGGTACAAGCCATGCAAGTTGAACTAGAACAATTTGACAGAAACAAAGTTATAACTTTAGTCAAATGTCCAAAAGATGTTCTAGTCATTAGCATGAAATGGGTCTTCAAGAACAAAATTGATGAAAATGGAATAGTCATTAAGAACAAAGCTAGACTTGTTGCAAAAGGATACAATCAACAAGAAGGAATTGACTATGAAGAAACATTTGCTCATGTTGCTAGAATGAAAGCCATCAGGATCTTCCTTGCATATGCAACCTACATGAACTTCAAAGTATACCAAATGGATGTTAAGAGCGCATTTTTCAATGGTAAACTCAAGGAAGAAGTTTATGTTCACAACCCCTAGATTTGAAAGTAGTGAGTTTCCTAACCATGTTAGCAAGCTTGACAAAGCCCTCTATGGACTGAAGCAAGCTCCAAGAGCATGGTATGAAACTCTCTCAGCTTTTTTTATTCAAATTAAATTTGTCAGAGGAAAGATAGATAACACTTTATTTATCTATAGGTCTAAAGGAGATGTGATACTGGTCCAAGTGTATGTTGATGACATCATATATGGCTCAACAAATTACAACCTTTGTAAACAGTTTGAGGAACTGATGACAATGGAATTTGAAATGAGTATGATGGGAGAACTCACATACTTCCTTGGACTTCAAATAAAAAAAATGATAAAGGAATCTCCATCAGTCAAGAGAAGTATACTAGAAATCTCCAAAAGAAATATGAGATCTCTGATTGCTCTTCAGTGAAAACACCCATGGTTCCTCCAAACAATTTAAGGTATGACCTTGCTGGAGAATCAGTGAATGAAACTTTATTCTAGGTAGTAATAGGCTCACTGACGTATCTCACTACCTCAAGGCCTGACATTCAGTTTGCAGTCTGCCTTTGTGCAAGATATTAGTATGATCCAAGAGAGTCTCATCTCACTACAACCAAAAGAATCCTTAGGTACCTGAAAGGTACTCCAAACCTTGGGCTCTACTATCCCAAGTGTTCTGGGTTTGACCTCAAAGGATACCCAGGCTAAGACTATGCAGGCTGCAACATGGACATAAAAATCACATCAGACTCATGTTAATTTCTTGGAGGCAAACTAGTATATTGGAGCACCAACAAGCGACAATCAGTGGCTATGTCCTATGATGAGGCTGAATATGTAGCTACTGCTAGTTGTTGTACAAATTTTATATGGATGAAAAATTAATTCATTGACTATGACATCCATTACAAGATGGTTCCCATCTTCTGTGACAACACAAGTGCAATTGCTGTCTCCAACAATCCATTACTCCATCAAAGAATGAAACACATTGATATCATATATCATTTCATCAGGACCACATCATGAAAGAGGACATAAAATTACACTTCATCCATACTAAGTATCAACTTGTTGATATTTTCACAAAACCCTTGGATGAACCCACTTTCACAAGACTGAAAGCAGAGTTGGGCATGTTGGATATTGATAGTCAGGCCACTGATTGAATAAATTCAACATAGTGTACATAGTCCGACACTGAATAAATAAATGTCCCTGAAAAAGATCATCTCTTAGTGAGTTAAATGCATCAATTGACCTCACTGAATAACCTACCTAAGCATCCCACACTGAATGAAATATCATTCAGGGGCTCATGTTACTGATAAGAGACATTTAATGAGAAACTAAATGCTCTAAATATTTAGTCACTAAATGTCCTAGGTTGGTAACTGAATGTATTCAATAAAAGAATATATGTTCCTTTTGCTTAACTGGCATCCATGTCATGAGCCACCACATCCTCTACCAACTTCCCAGTTGGCGTTAATTACCAACATTCACAAATAATATCTTTTGGATATTTTATGTGTGATATCATCACTGCAAAAGCACTGTTACAGTGCCTGTACAACTGTTTCGCTTTGAAAATCACGAAAAGACAACGGGTAATGGAGTGGTGGAATTAAATGCGAGTTTTCAAACGTTTTTCATAAACCCGTTTTCAAAATTACAACATGTGCAAAAATACCCCCTATCACCACTCTATAAATACCCTTTCAAAACACTAAAAACATATACAAATATTTTGCAACCAAAGTTCTGCTGAAATCTCTACTCAAAAGATAAAACTGTGTGTGATTTTTCATCATCTGGTATAAATTCTCTTTCATTCTTATTTTATATCTTGTGAAAACCACTTTTCAAACACTTTTCTTGATCAAACTTTGATTTTTACCAAGATACCCATCTGGTATACTATGTAAAATATCTTGCCATTAAGGACCTTTTCATATAAAAAACATAATAATGGCAGCTGACCAAGGAATTATATATGCTTCTCAGTGGGCAGGCATGGCTCTTGAAAATGTGACTTTTCAAACAAACAATGTTGTAGGCAATTTCCACTACCCTAAAAAAGTCCCAGCCTTCAAAAAACATAATGAAGTTTTTATACAACTGTCATTTAAAAAGGGCCTTTACTAAAAGTCCCTATATTATGTACCAAAACTACCTCATGGAGTTTTGGTGTACAACCATTGCCTATGACCCGACACCCTCCACTGATAGAAAAGAGGCAAGACCCCTTAGGGGGTTTCCCATAAATTTTTCAGTCTTAAATAGGGAAAGAAAACTCACCCTTGATTTCAAAAAAATTTGCTCATCAAGTGGGCTTGATTATAATAATGTAAACTATGTTGAACACCCTGACCCAGCTGTAGTGAAAGTTCTTTTCCCCGTGGCTTGGAATATCTTATTCACTTTTGTGATTCAGGTCCTCGGCGAGAACCACTCATCCATTGAACATATTAACTCTATTCAGTTATTGATGACTTACTATCTGATGACAGGGACCAATGTCGAAATTGGAGAGATCATTTACAGTGATCTCGTAACCAAGTTCCAGAGTAAGTCTAGGGTGAAATACGTTTCATAACCTAGATTTGTCTCTTGTGTTTTGCAAGAGTTACTAGGATGCAATTACATTAAGAACTTCAATTTTGGCGCTTTACCAGCCATCCTGAGTGCCTCAAACATTACAAATGTCCTATCCTTAGTCACTGAGATTGAATTGACGGCCCACATGGTTGTTGTAAACAACCTAAAGGACTTAGTATCTCCAACCCCTGCTTCTAAAAAGAAAAGGAGGAAGACTCAGACTGTGACTAAACTGTTAGGTCAGCATAAGTTAACACAAGTATCAATATGATAGAAATATAGGTAGAGATGATCGGATGAACACGATACACACACGTATGAATAATGAAAGTTTATGTGTAGATTATGTAAAGTGAACAACCAACCTCTCAAATAAGAGGATACGATGTATTTATAAGGGAAGGGAGCTAGGGCAACACTTCTAGTCTCTTCCTTAGACACATAGGCTTTTGCATAGACTCGTGGGCTTTCTACGTAAGCCTAGCCATACTTACTAACATAAAAGCCTAATTTAAGCAACCTATTACATATTAATGACTAACACATGAAATACTAGTTAGGAGTGATTCCAACAATCTCCCCCTAAGTGTTAGTGATGAATTCAACAATCTTGAGTAAGTTGTTGGTGATGATGTAATAGCGATTGCTTTGACGTCTGTTACCATTCTTCTTTCTTGTGAGAAGAAGTGCCTTGATTCCAAAAATCTCCCCATAATAAGGATCTTGTTTCTTTTGAAGTTTTCAGCTTTGACGTCTTTGTATTCTTTGTTCTTTGTTCACTTGGTGGATGTTGTGATAGTATGTGATTGTCTGCCTCCGGTCAGCTACGTTGCTGAGGTGTCTGCACGTCTTTCTCCAACATGCTCACATGCCTTTTGACATTGGATTTCAGATGTGATGTAGTTCTCTTAGTCTTTAAACTTTGGAGATTCTTTGGCTTTGACGAAGAATCATTTTGACTTTTGAGTTGCCTTTTGATAGAACTTCATTTGCGTTGTTGTTGGTATGAGCATGTGGATAATCAGCACGATCTTTCATCCCATGAACATTCATCAACAGTTGCACAAATGGGTTAGTGAAAAACACTAATCGATCACTATGGACTTTTCTTAGATAATTGACCGCTACGGTTGTTTTGCTGATGAATGTCTTGATTCCATTCACCTTGGTCGGGCGAATCAGCCGTCCGAATCCCGTAGAGGGACAGTTGGCATTACATTGAAGAAGTTCAAGTAATGACCCACATCTTCAGGATTCGATTCTTGAAAGGAATCTCCTTAGCGGGATTTCCAGCACTTACAAGTTCGAACTTCGAGGGTGTTAACAACATAGTGTGAAAACACATCTCTAATTCTAGCAAAAGCTTCTTTTGAATTGGAGTCCCTCAAGTAGGATAACACAATGTACCGAAGTGCATCTACAGTTCAGGTGAGTCGCTAAGGTACACCGAAGCATCACTTTACGACTGTAGACTGTTTGAGACAACACTAAGCGTAACCCACAAGGAGTTACCGAAGTGACCTGCTGTCAGGGCTGTGTGATGTTGACCCTAGCAGGAGTTTCCATTCAAGCACTGAGGATCATAGTTGTGAATCTCCTCGTAAATGTTCTCGGCAGATTACTAGGATCTGCGAAGGACTCTAGAATGTATCACTTGCGTCCTTAATGTTGAACGACAGTTGACGAAAGTTCAAGTGTTCCTAAGATATCTTTTGATGAATCTCATGGCTCTAGACTCAATTAGTGCGCTTTGGTCTTCCTGAGCGGAGACTAGGGAGAGGGTCTCCTTCTTCAATACCAACAATCTCTAAGAGAAAGTCGATAGTTTACGTAGGGTTCCCTGTGAGAATGAAACAAGCTTCTGTTGAGAGAAACTTGAGTGGCTAAGAAGGTTTAGTTCAGTGCGTCACTAGGTCCATGACGACTTTATCTTCAATACCGGTGTCATCTAGTGACAGCCAATAGCTTATGAATTGAACCCGGTGTCTGCCCTAAGTTGAATAATTTGGAGGGCTATTTCTTTTCACCCTTTTCATTACTTTTATTTTTAATTCTTCAACTCCTTCTTTTTCCGATTCTCATATTCTCCTTTTTATAATCTTACCTGAGGCCTTCTAAATACTAACTCTTGGTTGTGTCCTTGGGTAGATCCCTACGGCTCTGGCGGATCATAGGATGTTTATCCTAAACTTAATCACCTTATAACTCCATGACTATCCTATGTTGCCACAAAACCATTTTCTTGAAAATCTCTTAAAGTGTTTATAAGTGAAAACATGTTTGTAACACTTCGAGAGTTTTGTATTTTCAGAAATACTCCCCCTCCACATGTGCTTAAGTGTTTTGACATAAATCTGCACAGTGAGGGTAGAGCGCGCACTTTTGAATTGATCGACTCAAGATAGATAATTCCCCACGAGACACGGTTACGTTGCATAGTTAAAGAGATGCATTGTCAGCTTTTAGGTGACAACTAGTTCTAATAACTACCTTGAAGATGTGGACAAACCTTGAAAAGGTTGTCAAACCTGTCAAAGTTCATGTCTATCAAGAGTTTCTCGAATAGGTACTATTTACTCGGATAAGTCTTGGAAGACAAATCTTTTCAATTTATGACATTACAGAGATCGTCAATTCATTGGTCAAGTCTAATCACACGAAGATTCAATCACAATCCAACATATTTATATCACACAATTTTTCTCCCCCTCAAAAATGGCATATTAATGATGTTTTTGATGAAATTTTGATATAGAATATGACCATTTCGAGTTTTGTGGGAAGATTTCCACGAAGAACATTGTTTGAACAAAGATATTTTAGCAAATAATCCCCCTCAACAAGTAATACTAACTTTTGAGGTTTTGAAAACACGAGAGGAAGTACTTGTTCTTTTGAGAAAAATTTTGAAAATTTCGAAAGTTTGATAAATTTTACTCCAAAATAAGAAGCTTTCGCTCTTTTTATAAAGATTGTGGCACTTATGCGTACCACATGGTCCTTTCATTACAAGTACGGGTTGTACACTGTTATGTGTGCACAAGCCATAATAAATAAATAAACAAATCAATAAAAAAATAAAATCAAGAGTTGTTTAAGGAGTACCCAACAATTACACACGACTCGGGACTCTCTCTTCATGTTGAAACGTTGCAATAGAGAAACTCTATCGTCCTCCCACATAGCTTTCCAATCTCATCATCTGATCCCTATAAAACATCCTTTCATCCAGCCATTTAATTATCCTGCGAGCTTCCTTTCTTTCTTCGGAATTCTACCTCTTCTTCGACCCAATACCTTCCTAGATATCCTTTAACCGGTAAGCTAACCCATCCCGAACCATCTTCAACGTATGATCACAAAATTTATGGGTTTCTTCGTATGCCATGAAGCAAGTATTATCAAGTTCACTGCGGTAGACGATCCCAAATTTTGGTTTCTTCAATATAGTGTACTGAGGTAGTTGATTAATGTTGGGAAAGTGTAGCAACGGTTTTAGGTTTATCTATTTTTGGTATGATTCGACCGCAAGTTGTAAATCTTCAACACGTTCTTGAATCAATTTGCTTCGGATGAAGATCAGTAGGGCGGTGATGTACTGAAGTTGAACATCTTTGGACAATTTTCTCATCCTTCCTTGTACCTTTGCAAGGAACATATCTTCGATGTCGTTGAGAGACAATCTCGAGAAATCTGCTTGAGTGAAGTCATATTCTTTTTCATCTTGTCGCTTGACCTTGATCTTTGACAAGAATGAATAACCCTATTTAGTTGCCAATGTGACCTACATGATAGCAACGATCTTCTTATCACTATAAACCTCCTTGTTCGACCTTTGAACTTGGCAGCTTCTGTAATACAATCTTCTCCTTGGTAGCCAATGATGAATTTTGTACTTAGCATCGAGATCATAGTCCACCACGTTGTCAACATACAACTTGGTGGCATCTTCTTCAATGGAAACATTGGTAGAGAAGACTGCAGCTGGAATATTGAAGGTGAGTGATGTAGCATACTTTTTGCTGACGCTACTTCCATATTGAAGAAACTCAAGGTCATTGTTGAAGAAGAAGCGTTATGGAATCTTGGGTTGCTCGGGTCGGCCAATGGTTGTGTAGGATCGATAATATTATTGTGTTTGATGATTCAGGTGGTCTTGGATGATCAAAATACATGATAGCCATTTTAGAGAGAGAAAGTAAAGAGATGGGTGTTCTTGCTAGAGAGTTGCTTTGTAAATTATGGAATGTTAGATTGAGAAGCACCACCCCTTCCAAGGATGGAAGGGGTATTTATAGTTACAGACATAACGACCTCCTATCGGCCTGTGGATCAGGTATACAGTGGGTAAAGACCCGTCCTTCTTCCACGGTGTTACACTAGACTAAGCTACGCTACAAACTAACTAATTAACTACTACATAACGTAAATAACGACACGTCTACGAGCTAACATATGCTAGACTATAATTGGGGTGACCGACACTTTAACATGGAATTTCCAATTCCTAACAATCTCCCCCTAAGGGAGGTCACCCCATGAAATACATTTTGCCTCCTAGCATTCTATCTTTGACTTCGTTCTTGAGCTCGTAGACTTGAATTCTTCACTTCCGCAATCTTTGTGCATTAGTAGCGATTCTTCAAAGTCCGCATAGTTTTGTACTTTCAGTGGAGGTCTTTTACTGATCCACATCATTGATGATCTTCGAGGTTTCATTGAGATCATCAGCCACAGTAAATATCTTTGGATCATCCATAGTTGTGTTGCCATCATGTGAAGTTGTGACTTTTGGACCGACATGCTCACACTTTTGGATGATGACATCTTTCCATCAGAGTAGCAGAAGCTTTACTGGTTCATGATATTTGCAGCAGCGTAGCAGAAGCATAGTATACAAATATCAGAACCAGGTTATGTAGATATGCACCAGTCATGATTTCTTCAATAAAGTGTGGATGCTGTGAGCATGCGGCTTTGGATTGACTCCTCAATTATGATCAGCTGCAACCGTCAGCAATAAAACACACGAAAGTGTCTTTGATCACTTTCGTTGAATTGAGGTACACGGCCCACGGTTCCCCGTTGATCAGTACAAGTACTGCATGTGATCAGGTATGATTCCGAAGAATCTCCTTGACAGGGTTTCGCAGCTGTTCTAGCTGTTCTAAAACTGGAACGTCTCAAAGAAGACAACACGGAGTGAGTGAACCAGCGAATTGAGATTCACTGATTGATGAAAAATTGATTTGAAAACAATCGCGTATTGCTTAGAAGAAAGAGTTTTGCAATACAACGAAGGTTTTATGAGAAAGATCAATTTTCAATCAAAAATACTTTTTGTATTTGAAAAGAGTACACATTCGATGTGCTAGATAAAAGAAGAGATTCGCACATCGAACGGTTTTTCCAAAAGCATTTTTTCAATCAGAGATACTTTTTGAATATGAAATATGAATACACATTCGATGTGCTAGAGAAAAAGAAGATTTGCACATCGAACGGTTTTTCCAAAAGTATTCGTTAATTCCTTTCCTGGACCAAGATTGATTCAAGAATGAATCTCCCCATTGTTTCTATCCAGTTGTCACAAGCTTGATCTTTTAAAAAGATCTCACATGTCACCCACCAAGAGCTTGTTTGATGTTAGCTCTAGAAGGATTTCCATCTTCATCGTGAATACTTTTACGTATCACTCGGATGTTCTGGCAATACCACAAGGACTCTTAATATATTCTTACTTTCCACATTGCGTGAAACAGCAAGTCTTCATTAATTTGGTGTCCTAATGAGATATTGTGGATGATCTCTTGGCTCTAGACTCAATTGTGCATATTTGGTTCCTATGCCGGAGACTAGGGAGAGGGTCTCCTTCTTCAATATCAACAATCTCTAAGAGAAAGTCGATAGATAATGTCGGTTCCCCGTGAGAATGAAACAAACCCTTTGAAGAGGAACTTGAGTAGCTTGGAAAGTTTAGTGCAGTGCGTCACTGGGTCCATGACGTCTTGTCTTCAATACCAGTGTTACCTTAGTAACCACCAGTAGCATATGAATTGAACCCGATTACTGCCCTAAGGTTGAATTAATGGAGGGCTATTTATTTTCACCCTTTTCACATTCAATTCTTTTTCATTCTTCAACCCCTTCAGTGCTTACCGAGACTTCATAACTAGAACCTTGTTGGGTTTATTCCAGTATAGCTCTGTCTCAGTCCGCACTCTTCCCATTTCTCATTTTTCTCCTTTTTTCAATATACCTAAAGACTCTACACTATCTAGTGGATTGTCCCTGGGTAGATCCCTCCGGCTCTGGCGGGATCGTGGGAACGAATACCTAACCTAACCATCCTTATAACACCATGCATAAAGTAAATTGGTCGGTCTTTTGGTATTGTTCATTCCTTCTTGAAACCAATTGAAAAATCATTTGGATAAATAATCAAGGTACTTGTGATACGAGATCAAAGCATTTTGTACCTTAATAGTTTTGATCATTTAGAAAACCTCCCCCTCAACATGTGCATATGATTTAGAAATTGTTTAGCGCATGGAGGCAAGAGGACTTTGAAATATTTTCTTTGATCACAATTTCATTAGAATAAACCATTTGATTTCCTTGGTAAATTCTCTCCCTCAATATGTGCATAGGATATTTGAAATCATTTTATCACATAGAGGCAAGAGTTCATTTGAAGCACTTCCACGATCACAAAAGCCATTAAGAAACCATTAGAAAATCAATCAAGATACTTTATGTTGAAACATATAAATATTTGTACCTTGATAGTTTATTTTCTTTTGAAATGCTCCCCCTCAATATGTGCTTCGAGATTCGAAAGCGTTTAACACATATGAGAGAGCAGCCTGCACAATTGAATCAAACAATCACCTTTTATCAAATTTTATTATTAAATCACAAATTCTCCCCCGATCAAAAATATCAAACCCTTTGAGATTTTGGATCCCAAGTGATTTAATACGGTTTAGAAAACATGGGAGAACTTGTGGCCTGGTTTAAATACTCATCTGGTTTTTGGATAAATCCTCCTCCTCAATATGTGCATTGTGTATTTGAAATCGTTTGTCACATGGAGGCAAGAGTGCCTATAAAAGACTAAAACCAATTCCATTTAAACAGATAAGAGATTTAAATCACTATCTCTCCCCCGATCAAAAATTTCAAACCATTTGAGATTTGTGATCCCAACAGATTTAAATCATTTAGAAAATTTTGGGGAAAGACGTGGCAAGATTCGATTTTGAAAAATGACAGATAAGGACCAATTTAAGACATTAAAGATTGTTAGTGTCAGGTATGATTGTTTTAAGAGATCTTTAAGAAAAATAAAACAGTTTCACAATCAAACAAGAACAGAAAAAATTTCATTTTGAAAGACCTTGATTCAAAAGAAAAATCATACCATGACATAACATTAAATCTTTAGATCACCACATTTTAATGTACAAACCGGAACTTTTATGAAGAAATATCGTTTGAAAATATTTTATTTAAAATCACTCTCCCCCTCAAACCATGACAGTAGTCGATGATTGAGTGACTTAAGTTTTGATAAAATGAAGTCCGGTGATTTTCAAAGATTAGCTCAATAAATTTTCAAAACAATATTTTCCATTTTCAAAACAATTTATTCAAAATTTTCAAAAATTGTTTAAAAATGGTATCCTGCACAAAGATACGTTAGGTGGTTGAGAAGCTTATGTTGATGCTGTAGGGCTTGGAAGAAAAACCGTCTGCTGATGCAGTGAGACTTCTTACGTTGCATTTTAATGCCAACTGAGGTCAAATTAAGCTCCGTTTCTTCAATCACTTAAAAGAAAACCATCTGCTGATGCAGTGAGACCTCTTACGTTGCATTTGTGCCAACTCTCCATGGAAGTCCAATTAAGCTCCGTTTATTCATTTGTTAACCCAAGATATAGTTACCCTTTCCTTTCGGCATCCAATCATCTTAAGTTGTGGGATCCGGATCGGGAACATTCTTATATACCAATATACATGCATACGTTAGTGAACACACATACAGATATATGGTGGTCGACATCACCCAAACAACAATCGACTAATAAAAGTCAATTCAGCATATCAAACAGATCATGTAAAGCATGGGAATAATGTGTTTATCAAACTCTAATCATCTAATCCTAGCAATCATATCCTAGGCACCTAGTCCTTCAACATAGGTTAACATCATTTTTAATTAAGCATATTGGGATAATTAAGAAAGCCCGTTGGATGATATAAATTTGAAAACATTCCCCCCCTCAATCAATGACTCATTTTCTGAAAAGTTTAAAAGCGCTGAAGTCATTGATTGAGTTTGCAAATTTTATAAAAACTATGAATCTGATTGATTTTTCAAGCAACTCATTTTCCACCATTTTGAAATCAACAAATATTTTTCTAAAGAATTTTAGACGGAAAAACATTTGTGTAGGAACAGCATTCCTTCGACATACTTTCCTCATTTTGTATTAGGATAAGTGCACGAAATATTTAGAAAATTGTTTTAGCGCAGTACTTTCCTTTCTTGAATAGCGGGTTGCTATCTGAAATAATAGCAAACCATGGTTTAAGCGCGGGTCACAGTCTGAAGTAACTGTAAGCCATTTGATTTGTGACATTTTTGAAAAGAATATTTACACCTCCTGCTCGAACTTCATCTATGGCCCCGTGCCATTATTGAATGACATTTCTGAGACCGTAGATGTTATCGATACCAGAAGACATGCCTTAGAAAAACAATATTTTTGGTCTTTTTCAAATTTTCTGATTTTTATGGGTTTTTGTAGATTTTATATTTTTCTATTTTGTTTTGCTGGTTTTATATTTTTGTATTTGGTTTTTAATAAGTATTTACAAAGATAGAGTAGATGATATAGTTTAAGAGAATGATGATACGAGTACCAAGATAAGGATATCGAGTAGCACGTCGTAGAAGATAGAATTTGTCATCTCTTAAACTTCCACCACCAAAGCTTCCGAGGCTCCAGAATAGAAGGTAGAACATGAGCCTTTGAGAAATAGAGACTTTGGCAGCTTCCCCCCAAACCGAAAATCCTTATGTTGAGCAGATTCAAAGCTTTCATTCAAGCTTCCATTAGCCAGGTGCACAGATAAGCACACCATTATCATCGAACTTGCTGCTCTTTTTAAGAATAATCACCGTGATTCATCGTTCGGGGTTATATCATCCAATAGAAGAACAGCAACGTATTATCCCACATATGAATAACTCTTCTCAGATTCCTTTTCCACTGAAGTCTGACGCAATCCATTCCAAAAGATGTCAAGAGACCACTTATCCCGAGTAGTTGAATTGATGCAGTCAATCTCTTAGACTAGAGCTCACGAACCCGAATACACATATATCCAAAAACAAAGAAACTTATACCATCGAAGTAGCAGATAAAGTCCAATAGCCAAAGAATAACCCCGATGTATACTTTTCTCTCTCCCTGAAGACAGTGCATGAAGCTCAAGAACCCGAAGTACCCGAATGCCCAAAGAGAGAATAACCGATAACATTGAAGAAGTAGGCCGAATCACTGATTATCTCTGCGGAGGACTATCTCTGCGGATTTCAACTCTGGAATAAGTGATTAGATCTCTGAATCACTGATTAAGCACTCAAGTGAAACAACTGAGCGCCCCCAATGTACTCAATTCTCTCTCCCCTGATGATTGCAATAACATCGAAATCATCACACACTTGTGTACCTCTTTTTATCTTCAGAAACTTTCTCTTACATCACTTCCCCCACGTCGTTGGAATAATAACACTAAAAGCCTTGATGAGTAAAACCTTGAGTTTCTCAACGGTCATGACATTTGTTTTCCCGGGATATCTTCAATCACTTAGAAGTATTAAGTTCATCAAGTTTACTCGCCATGAGTCAAACCTTGAGTTTCTTTTCGGTAATAACATTTGTCTTCCCGGGATATCTTCAATCACTTAGAAGAATTAAGTTCATCAAGTTTACTCGCTTTGTGTTTAGATGTGTGTCTCCTTCCCCCTTGCTGGTTTTGACACTTCAGAATCAGCAACTAATTGTAAGCCCGTATACTAGGAATTTCTTGAGAAGAACACTTGAACTCTTGTGGGAATCAACTTGCTGAAGAATATGAGAAAGTCTAATTGGGGATTAAATTCGACATTTCACTCTCCCCCAATTAGTGCTCTCCCCTACACCGACAATCTGTTTGATAAATGCTCAGATTAAGAAGAAGTCTTTAGATAATTAAATGCAACTCGTCTTTAGTCTTCTAACATGTAGTAGAGAATGTAGAACCGACTGTAGACTCGACCTTCTTCAAGATTGTCCAGTTGGGGAATAGATAGTTAACATCTTCATCACACTAAAAACAAGAACATCACCAAAAAGCATTCCAATCAACTTACATCTTGCAAATCCCCTTAACTAAAATCCCTCCCAATCAAACAAGAACAGAAAGATGTTCATCAAGGAAGTCAGCAATCACGCCGCAACGAACACATAAGATGGTAACACCAAACTACCAATCACATCAAACAAGAACAAAGAGATCGTTCGGAATCATCATGTTGATGTGTACGTGAAGCATTAACCGGAAGCACTTTGTCGATAATCATATCAGCCGGTGTGAAGATGTCAACCAATGGCTCATAGAAGAAAACTCCATGTAAAGATGACCCGATAAGAAGAAGCTCGGTTCTTACATGAGTTTGGAGCCGTTTGACCATTTTATCTCAGAAATCAATCAACCATGCAATAAATTCACACTTTTTCTCCCCCTCAAGAATTGCATACGGAGTTGCCATTCTTGATTGAATAAGTGAATATCTTAACCAAATGTAGTCTATTCACACTTCTCCCCCGCAATATCAGCACATGATGTCCCCATCTTCATTATAGTTGAGCAAGTGGGATAAGAAAACAATCAACAGTAGCCCGGTTCACTTGATAATCAAAAGCACATGGAAAAAGCATGAAGCATGTTGATGAGAATGGTCATAATAAGAAGATTTCTCTTCTTCAGAAGATAAAGCGCACTGACACGTACACTTTTCTTTTCTTTAACGAACGAGGCTTGAACTGAAGTGTTCATACGTCATAAGAAGATTTCTCTTCTTTATAAGATAATGCGCACTGAAACGTACACATTTCTTTTTTTTAGAGAACGAGGCATGAACTGTTGTGTTCATACGTCATAATCTCTCTCTTTTCAATCTCTTGGCAGAACATGTAATTAACCCATTATCATTCAGTAGGCTCTTTGTCGTGAAAACTGATGGAGAAAACCCAATATGATGAATTTGACCTCGAAGTAAACTAACCCAAACTCGTGACTTAAACTTGCACATATGTAACAAAGAGAGGTGCCGAGACTTCATCCTCCATTGAATCTCTAAGTAGTCTATACTCTTCATCCAACCAACCATCAAGTAATAGACGTACATCACCTCTTGAAAATCCACAATTGAATGTGACATTGAGCACTACAACGTAAATCCTTAAAGTGATAGTTATTTTGTAGTGGTAAGAGCCCAATTCCCCCAAGTGGTAAAAGAAAAGGTAAAAGACACCCAACAATAACTAGATTTCCAAGTCTTCATTTTTGATAATAAGCTCGAACAAGGATCATGAAGAATCTTCATCCAACCATCCCCGATACCTTCAGATGCTATGTACACTCACCCGTGATAATTCACTTCAACCTCAAATAAATAATACTGAATTAACCTCGTTGTCACATTTTCTGGTTAATTTCTCGAATCTAGCCTTCTTTGACATTTAAACGAACTTTGATAATGGTTTCATCCCGACCATGGTTAAAAGCACATAACCCCATAAAACCACGCAATAACCAAACTGCCATGACGAATATCCAAACACACATCCAATTTATGAAGTACACCCTTTTATCCCTTCTTTGAAAAAGAAACCGTAACACCCGCATCAGAAGACCCCAAAATACGCTTTCCTTTCTCCAAGATGGTTCCATCATTACGGGATTTTACAATTCTATAGTTTAAACCGAGAAATAATTTCTTTCGCGGGATTTTACGAAACCAAGAATAAATCGTAAGATAGATCCGGAAATGTACTTTACTAATACCAGGATGTTTCCATTGTCACGGGATTTTACAAGTCTATGATTTAAACCGAGAAATAGGTTCTTTCGCCGGATTTTACAAAATCAAGACAAAACCGTAAACAATGTCAGCTTGAATATGTTATGACGACTTTGGTTTCAGTGAATATCTGTTTTAGGGGAACATGCAGCGGTTCATTATCCAACATCAACAATATCATCAACCATCCAATAAACACTTTGGTAAACACATCATTCACGCATTCTGTCGGCTGTTGCTGTGACCACATGGTGAAGTAAACCTGATATGCCAAACTTGATCATGAAGTGAAATTCCCCAGATTTGTTACTTAAGCTTGTACTAATCCTTGTGAAGAAGAAACGGTGTACCCAATGTACAAAACCTCTTGACGTATCCTCAACTGCGTGAGACACTGAAGTGATAGTTACGTTGTGGGTTAAGCGAGAAAGAATCACAACCGTAACTAAATAGCCAAGTCTTTATCACACTATATAAATGCCCAAACAAGTCATCTTCGCGGAAGGGTAGAAAGAAAGAAGACGAAAATAAGTAAACGCGCCTGAAAAATCTTAGAGCAGATCCAAATATGAAATACCAAGTACAAACAACCCCGTAGTCAACTTTGTTCAATAATTAATTCAGGCCGAGACATAATGTACTCTGTGAAAATGTATAAATCAAAGTGCCAAACCTCATCACACAACGAATCTCAGCATCATACCTAATCTCATCAACAATTCTCTTTAACAGATCACATTATCAATACACTTGTTCAAATTGCAACACATAGTCCATATCCAAGAATCATCATCAACCGATCCAAATAATTTTATCTTGACCCGGTTCAAACAGTATGCCCAATTCAAGTGATATATTGGACGGTCCATATTTAATCGTAGGTCCAAATCATTTTACAAATCACCACTGACTCCGTCAAACTCAAATAAGAAGAATGAGTCCTTTCCGTAGTCACATTTGATAAGCGTTGCAAATTATAGCCATGAAGCATAACCATGTGAAAATTTAGTAACCAAAACTAACACACAAAAGTTATATCTTTGCTTGGACAGTACAAATTTTCACGCGACATGCTATCCCACTCGTTTCATATAATCACATGAGGCAATGACAATCCAAGAGGCCCATAAAGAACTTAACAAACCTTAACAAAACTGCATGGCCCACGAAAATTATAACATATACAGCCCATTCCAAATAACTACCACCCAATCCAATGCAAAATAATATCTGGTATTAACCAATCACCCAACCCTAATACATTGGGTATAAAAGGCTCTCATAACTCATCTTAACCCTAAAAATCTCTCTAAACTTTATCACAGCCCCCATCTTGAATCTGCTTCTCCAACCCTAATCATTCATGGTCCGCCCCCTCCTAAATAATCTCACAAGCAAGAACGCAACATCAACTACCATTCTCCTCTCATTACCTTGCCACAGGGATGGCTTGAGGGTCTAAATTGGCCACGAAATTAACTTCAAATGAGCACAAGTAGGTTTTGAAAAGATTTTTCCTTTTTGTATGGTGACAAAAACGTATCAAGAAAACCATGAGAGACGTTTTTCATGTTCAATCTTGTTTTAGATTCACAAGCGAACCAAGAAAAATGAATTAAAAGGAGTGTTACATTCATTTTGTTTTAATTCGAATATTATCATTGGTTTCGATTAGATTAGTTTTCATTTTCCGAAACAAAGATGTGGTTCAATAATATTATTGAAATCATTTTGTTTATGTTCGGATATTTTCAAGGACCTTTTGATCAATGATGAATTCTTTCTCGTGTGGAAAGGCCTACGAGTCTTGACGTTTCAATGATAAGAACACGAGGCAAGAATCTGAGATCAGTTAATATTAAAACGTTTGTTGTTTTAGTGAAAAGAGTTGGGAGTTTAGGTTAGATAAGTTTTTGTTGTTGATGAGTTAAAGGGATGTAGATAGATGTTGTATTTGGTTTTGGATCGAGTCACTTGTCACAGCTTCGTATCAATTAGATTCTTGTTAAAATTCATGGATCGATGATGTAATATGGGACTGAGGTCGTGAAGTTTTTTTTTTTGGTATATGATATGTGGTTGTGGTTGTGGTCTTGTTTCATTCTTCTTCATCCTTTTTCTATCAAGTCGCTACGATTGAGTCAAGTTGCTAGCCCATAAGTTGCACCAAGTCGCTGCACCAAGTCGCCACGACAGCAAGTGACTCAATAGTCAACTCGCTAACATGAAAAAAACAGTTTTTTGACAAGTCGCTAAGTCATTATAACAGTTTCCGGCGAGTTTTTTCCGACCAAAAAACCGTCCATATTCAAAGAAACCCATAAAACAGTCATAAAAATTGCTTCTTTGACCCATTTGACCACTGCTTGGACATTAAAATCTGACCATATGACAAAAAAATATTGTTTAGACAAAGTACTGTTTGGACAATAGTTGACACAAAACAGATGTTGACACAAATATGACACAAACTTGATAAACCAGACTTATTAGACCACCAAAAAAACTTGTTTAAAAACTGTTAAAACCATAAGATTCAGAAAGACATTCAACCAAAAGATGATAAAAAACATTTTTTAGAACAATATTTCGAGCCAACATAAATCAATAAAACACAATAACCATGGTACGAAACCACACAAATCAAAGAAACACAATAACCTTGGCTCTGGTACCATTTGTAGGATCGATAATATTATTGTGTTTGATGATTCGGGTGGTCTTGGATGATCAAAATACATGATAGCCATTTTAGAGAGAGAAAGTAAAGAGATGGGTGTTCTTGCTAGAGAGTTGCTTTGTAAATTATGGAATGTTAGATTGAGAAGCACCACCCCTTCCAATGATGGAAGGGGTATTTATAGTTACAGACATAACGACCTCCTATCGGCCTGTGGATCAGGTATACAATGGGTAAAGACCCGTCCTTCCTCCATGGTGTTACACTAGACTAAGCTACGCTACAAATAACTAATTAACTACTACATAACGTAAATAACGACACGTCTACGAGCTAACATATGCTAGACTATAATTGGGGTGACCGACACTTTAACATGGAATTTCCAATTCCTAACAGGTTGGTAGCACTTTTGTCCAGTCGGTGTAGTATGGAGTGTTATCCTTTCTTGAGACATCGATGTTCGATTCAGGATTTAGCCAGTCAATGTTGTTAAAGATTGCATGTGCTATGTTGTCAAGATGATATTCTACTTCAATGGCACTGCTTGATCTGTCTTTCAACAAATTGCACGCGTCATTCTTTATTCCGCACAATTCCCCTTTCATCATCTTTTTAACCTTAAATTGATCCTGGATAATCTTTACCTGCTCCATTGTACGACCGTCTACCGGTTCTTGACCTTCAGGTAACCTAGGCGTCACATCAACCATCTGACAGAACCAATCGTACTCCTATGTGTCATCTTCGTCTAACCAGGAGACGTCCAAACTTGGTTTCTTCTTCTTTGGTTAGGAGGATGATTCTGGTTGTTGTTTAGGTGATGGTTGAGGTGATGATTATTGTTGGGGCTCAGGAATTTCTTCATCTTCACCACCGGTATAGGTAAAGTGATCACTGGTTTTCTCCAGTGGTGGTGGAGAGTCAGTATCCCTAGGTTTCTCAGATGATGGAGGTTTTTGAGAAGCTTGACTTGTTGATGTGGTGGTGGTCTTTGGCGGTGGTGGTGGCATTGATGATGACGACTCGCCAGTTTTCTTTGGAAGTTTTGCATTTGGGTCTTTATCCGTGTCATCATCATCTCTTGGTCGCTTATCTTGACCAGCTGCTTCCTTGCACGTCATCTTCAGTTGATATGCAAGGAGTGCCTCAAAAAGCTTTGATTCATCAGATGTGAAAGTAGGAGATCGAGGAGACTTCTGTGTAATCAACTGTGATATCAGATCAGCTTCAGTGACATTAGGAGGCGAGGCTGGTCGGGTTTGCATGACCACCGGTGTTGTTGTAATTGTTTGCCTGACCAGTGTCTTAAGTGTTGGGTAAAGTTGTCTTGAGAACATTTCTTTAGTCACTCCAGGGATTGTTTGGAGAAGGAAATGATGAGTATAGTTCCTGATCTGCTCGTCCATTTCTCCTTTAATGTCTCTGTTGAGGAATAACTTTATCTGATCTATTTCCTCTATGAACGTGTTCATTTCTTGAGAAAGCTCATTGACCCTGTCAGTTAGCATGTTCAGTTTTCGGTCCTGAAGACTTTGTTTACGAGTTCTGGATTGATGCACGGCTTTCTGGATCTTGGCTTTGGTTCGAGATGCCCATGTATCCGCCTTTTTCTTGACTGATTTTGATGATGATTTTGTTGTTGTTTCTTTGGATGGTGGTGATGATGAGTGAGTAGATGATTCTATTGTGGAAGTGTCATGGGGTTGCTCCGAGGATTACACAGGGTTGTGTTCAGGATTTTCTTGAATGTAGTTATCTGTTTCAATTCTGATCCTTTCTTCTTCGGCCTTCTTAGCAATTTCCTCTTCTGACTTCTTAGCAAGTTCTTCTTCAGTAGCCCTTTGTTTTACAGCTTCCTCCACATCTTTCTCTGTTATTATCTCAGTCTTGTGCTCTTCTTGTTCAAAGTCGAACATCACCTGATCCTCTTGCTGCTCTTTATCTGTAGATTCCTTGGTGGTGGCACCAATTCCCTTACCGGTTTGATTAACCGTATCAAGAACTGATGTAAGAGGAACACCACGGCTGGAACCTCCAGGGCCTTTCAATTTTTAAAGATTGAACTCTTTAGCAGCATGCTCCATCCTCAGTTGATTCAGAGTTTTCTGATACTGTTTATGTTCATCCTTAGGATCAAATTCAACGTCTGAGTCTTCTTCTTCTTCTTCCACTGGCTTCTTCCCTTTGTTAGATGAGGGACTGGCAGGTTTGTCCTCAAACTTCTGGGTAGATGTATCATCCTTTTGCTCTTCAGAGTAGATAGTCACCTCATATGATTCAATTTCAGAATCGTCATCATGTGGAATTGGTTATGGTTTAACTTGAGGACGAACGATCTAAGCTGGGACTCTTTTCTTTAGGCTTGGATAGCTTTTCTTATACTTGGTAGTGCTGCCAGTGCTTCCTGCTCTCCTTGCCCTTGTGGTAGCCATTGAAGTTGTCTTTTTATCCACGAACCCAACTTTCCCAGCACGCACAACTTCCTTATAACGAAGGTATGACGGAAGAACCTTGATTTCATCAGTGATCAAGCAATCAAGTAGTTCCGCACCTTGTTTTCGTGTTGAGGAGTCTTTGAATCTGACAGTATTCAAGGTCGGCTCATATAACATTGAGTGTGTTATGGGGTCATTGATTCTCATTGGGATGTCCTGGTGCTTCCCGAGTAGATTTTGGATCAACAACTTTGTATATCTGATGAAAGGGATTTTGGAACCAGGCTTCCTGTAATGTTGCATCATGTCTTCCCATATCAAGCTTGCATAGTCAATGAGTTTCCTATTAACCATTCCCTAAAAGGTTTGGAGATGCATCAGCTTTAGGTGTTCATGACCACTATCTCTCCCGGAGACAGACTTGGCGATCATGATGTATAGAGTCCTCCAGGGCTAAGGGATGTTTTTTAGATCAACATTGGAATACTTAGAGATGATGCCAGCAGCTTCGTCATATCCAATGTCAACCATAGATTTCAATACTTCCTCTTCACTAGGAGTTGGAACGTATTCGGTAGACTGAATGACTGGTAGAAGAAGAATGACACGAAGATCCGCCACTGTAACTGTGACTTCCTTGGTGCCAATGGTCACTTTCACTGCATCTTGACCATCGATTTTGTCCATAGTGTACCAGAACTGATGGATGTAGATCTCTGGTACTGAAGCAGAGTTAGATAGCATGAGTCGCAAGGGATGATCCTTGAGGATGTCAACTGCAACTCTGCACAAAGATTCAGAACAGGTAAAGTTTTCAAAGTCGACTCTGAGATTGTTCTTTCCAATAGTTTTGTGGTAGTCCGCAGGGAAGATATCTGCCATCGTGAGTTCATTAGGAGCATTGAGATTTTCCTGATTGACGTCCATTTCGCGATCTGAAAGATATTGAGACAAAAGAACCAACATATCGAAAGACATTATGTTAGTCTAAGTTTGATTTTATTGTCCAATTATTTGATTGAATGTTATCATGTTTATGAATGTTACGAGTCCAAAGTGACATTAAGTCCAATTGTCTGAAGTTGAAGTGATAAGTTACGTGAGTATATTAATTTTGAATTTTAATGTCCAAATTTCACTTTATCACACAACATTTTAACTTTCGATAGCTTATGAGTAACATTTTGGTCTTCGTGACTTATGAGTAACTATTACAAGTGTTTTACGTGTAACATTTCAAAATAAAGTGAAAAGTTGGCTTAGGCGTAAGCATGTGAGCTTATGCGTAAAATGGGAGCCTTAGGCGTAGGCGTAAGCTTAAGCGTAAGGGCAACCCTTAGGCATAAGAATTTCCTACGCATAAAAACATACTCGTAGCTTATATGCTTACGCGTAAGCTTTGGCAAACAGAGTTACGCGTAAGGTTTACTCGTAAGAGTAGCCCTTAGGCGTAAACACAAGTTTACGCATATCCTTCCAGGATACGTGTAGACCCTTATGCGTAAGTTTTACGCGTAAGATTACTTTTATGCGTAACCTTTACGCATAAGGTATTCCATATGCGTAATCATCATGAACACCTTATTTCTGATTCCTTACGCGTAATCAACCTGTAACAGATAAACATAATAACATGATTACAAATCAATTCTAACACTTCCAGAACCACAAAACAGGCATAAAATCTAATCTCATAGGCTACACACTGTCTACGCGTAAGAGTTTCCAAAACCCTAAACTTGAATCTACGCATAACAAATGTAACCACAGAAAATCATCAAGATTGATTTCAACATGTTCTTAGAGGTCTTAATAGTAGTCTATAACAAGTTTTAACACGAAATACCTAACGAATCAAAAGATTCATGTTCTTCGACCCTATAAACCCTAAAGATTAATTTATCAACTTATGATGTTTCTGGGTGTGATTTAGAGCCTATTTTATGTAATTAACATTGATATAACACTACTGAGACCAAATAATTGCAATAAAACAACCTTATGCGAAAAACCCCAAATCGTACAAAAACCCTAAAAATTTAAAACTTACCATTTCATGATTCTGGGTAATAACGAGTAATGGAAATAGCTTCAAGACACATTTAGAAAGGTTTTGACATAAGCCACTTCATCACAAACACTCTTTGGCAAAATCTTTTTCCTACGCATATGCGTAACACCAAAAATCAATGATTTTGAAGGATTTAACCGTTGGATTTGAAAATTTTTGACAACCAATGTGTAAAAACATGATCTAAACCTTGTTACACTTATAGTTTTTGAATTTTTAGAATGGATTGGAAGATCAAATTTGAGCCGTGGATATTGGTTGGTGAAAAATTAAATGATAAGAGTAAATGCATTGAGTTTTGTTAGGTGGATGGTTTTGTTAAAGATTACTTTGCAAAAATGACATGATTAGTCCCTCCACCTCAACTATTTTCAACCAAGACCCATTGACTTCCACTTTGGTTAGACAAAACTCATTTAAGGAAAGAAACTTAACGATACTCCCTCTCGACTTTAGAAATGATGAAATTTTTGAACATTTGAGTCTGAGGAGAGTATATAACAAGAAACGTATTCACCATTTCTGAAGAAACAACATATTTTAGGTAACATGCAAGTAAAAGGTTTTATGAAACTGCAAAATATTTACTTTCTCCCCCTCAACACTTGTTCGGGAAGAATGGTGAAAGGTTTGATGGAACACAGTGTTGACAGAAGATTTGTACTTGCAATGTTTGGTTTTGATAGAAATTTAGATAGAATAATATTTTTGGATTTTATCTGATTTTATATTTTTGTATTTTGTTTTTGAAAATTATTTACAAAAGAGGTTTTGGTGTTTGACTGTTTTTAAGAATGTGTTAAAAGTTCGTCCAGTTCTTCTGGAGTCAAACACCTCATACCAATTCGGTGAATCAAATCAGTAAATCTTGCAGGAGGCAAGGCTTTAGTGAGAAGATATGCTAATTGGTGTTCTGTACCTACAAAGTATAATTCAACGGTACCCTTTTCCACATGCTCTTTGATGAAATGATATCGAAGATCGATGTGCTTTGACTTCGAGTGTTGAACGGTGTTGCACGAGATTGCAATAGCACTTCGGTTGTCATAGTACACAGGGATTCTGTCAAATACATAACCATAGTCCTTGAGTTGTGTTCTCATCCAAATGACTTGAGCACAACATGCAGACATGGCTACATATTCTTCTTCTGTTGAGGACAACGACGTACAATCCTGTTTCTTCGATTGCCATGACACCAATTTATCACCAAGGAATTGTAAACCTCCTGAAGTACTTTTCCGTGAATCAAAGCATCCTGCATGGTTAGCATCTGAAAAGGCTATTAGTTCAAAACCAGAATCCATCGGATACCAGATCCCCAAATTAATGGTTCCCATCAAGTATCGGAGGATTATTTTAGCCTCAGTGAGGTGTCTTTCAGTTGGTCTTGACTGATAACGGGAGAAAAGATATACATAAAATACAATGTCGGGTCTACTGGCTGTTAGATACATGAGAGACCCAATAATACTTCACTATTTTGTAGGATCAACCAATTTCCAATGTAAATCAGCATCCAGTTTTTTGGTGTATGCCATTGGTGTTGCATAGGTGTCACAACTTTGCATTCCGTGTTTATTCAATATTTCAAGAGCATATTTGGACTGACTTAAGAAAATACCACGGGGTGATTGATGAACTTGTAGTCCTAAGAAGAACGTAAGTCCACCCATCATTGACATTTTAAAATTTGTTTTCATTAGTTTTGAAAAAGCGTTTGAGTTCTTTTTGTGGGTAGAACCAAAAATGATGTCATCCACATAAATCTGAACAATTAAAATGTGTGCCCCGTGATATTGAATAAACAGTGTTGGGTCAACCGATCCTTTGATAAAATTATGTTCAAGGAGAAAGGATGAAAACTTATCATACCACGCCCGAAAGGCTTGTTTGAGACCGTAGAGAGCCTTTTTCAGTTTGTAGACGTGATTAGGGAACTCTGGATCAAAAAATCCTTCTGGCTGACTAACATATACTGTTTCCTTCAGTTTACCATTCAGAAACGCAGTTTGACATCCATCTGATAAACAGTGATGTTCATGTGAGCCGAAAATGCCAGAAAAATCCGTACAACCTCAAGTCTAGCTACCGGTGCGAATGATTCTTCAAAGTCGATACCCTCTTCCTGTCTATAACCCTTAGCCACCAGACGTGACTTGTTTCGGATAACCGTACCTTCAGCATCTAACTAGTTTTTCCAAATTCATTTGAGACCAATGACATAGACCCCTGTTGGTCTTTCAACCAATTCCCATACTTCTAAACATTTGAACTGGTTCAGATCTTCTTGCATGGATTCAATCCAGTTGTCTTTGGTCATTGCATCTTTGATTTTTTTGGGTTCAGTTTGACAAATGGTGAGTGCATAAATGCAATGTTCACCGTCAGTCCGAAGGCGTTGTTTAGTTACGACTGGTTGATTCGGGTTACCAATAATATTAACAAGAAAATGGTCTTTAGTCCACTGGTATGTGGAGGATTGATGTTGATAAACATTGTGCAGATTTGGTGGATTCAGATGGCTAGTTGAAGATTCAGCAACATCTGAGTTTGCATTTTCAGTAGCGAAAGGGTTAAAGAATGCATTTCCATCATAATCCGCTGGTGCATGTACATTTTGATTAAGAGGATTATCAAATGGATCAACGTCATTAGAAGCAGTTTGTTCAGCTGTTGTTTTGGATTCAATCAGAGGTGCATCAGCAACGGTTGTTGTTGATTCAGGTGTATCAGGGATTGGAATATTATCATGTTGAGCAGCGGAAACATTTGATACATCTGGAGCACGTTGATCAAAATCATCACTAAAAAGAGGATGTTAGGTCACCATATTAGTAACACAAGCATCAATATGTAGAAATAAAGAAGAGATAGAGATCGGTTGAAAAAATACAAACACACACACACGTATGAACTATAACCGGTTATGCGTAAGGTGTAAAAGAGTGAATGAATTGAACAACCAACCCTCAAGTGAGGGTATTACAAAGGTATTTATAGGAGAGGGAGCTAGGGCAACACTCCTAGTCCCTTCCTTTCTTTATTGGACTTGGGCCCAGGCTTATGGGCCTTCTACATAAGCCTTAGCTTAATAACAAATATAAAGGCCTAATTAAGCTAACTATTACATATTAATTACTAACACTTGAATTCTAGTTTAGGAGTGATTCCAACAATCTCCCCCTAAGTGTTAGCGATTGATGATGTGAACGGTGAAGGTGTTGATGTAATAGTAGCTTTGACGTCTTCTGACATTCTTCTTTCTTGTGAGAAGAATTGCCTTGATTCGAACAATCTCCCTAGTGTAGAGAAATTGTTTTCTTTAAAAAATTCTGCATTGACGTCATCATTTTCTTTGTTCTTAGATATTTGTTCATTGTGATGGTAGTGATAGTATGTTGTTGTTGTCTGCATCAGATCTGCTTCGTTGCTCCAGTGTCTCCACGTCTTTCTTCAACATGCCCACACGCTCTTTAACGTTGGATTACAGTACTGATGAAGTTCTCTTAGTCTTTAAACTTTGTAGATTCTTTGATTTGACGTAGAATCATTCTGACTTTTGTGTTGCCTTTTGAGAGAACTTGCATTAGTGATGATGTTGGTATGAGCATGTGAAGAATCTGCACGATCAGTCCGCTCCAGAGCTTCCATAAGAAGAAAACATACACACGGTTAGTAATAAGCGGATTCCGGCACTTACAAGTTTGAATTTCGAGGGTGTTAACAGCATAGTGTGAAAACACATCTCTAATTCTCACAAAGGCCGTTCCTGAACTGGAGTCCCACAAGTGAGATAACATAATGTACCGAAGTACACCTACAGTTCAGATGAGTCGCTGAGGTACACCGAAGCATCACCTCACGACTGTAGACCGTTTGAGACACACTAAGCGTAATCCATGGGGAGTTACCAAAGTGACCTGCTGTCAGGGCTGTATGATGTTGACCCTGGCAGGAGTTTCCATTCAATCACTGAGGATCACAATTGTGAACCTCTCATAAATGTTCTCGACAGATTTCTTGGATCTGTGTAGGACTCGATAGCGTACCACTGTTGTTCTTATTGTTGAACAACAAGTGATGAAATGTCAAGTGTACCTAAGAGATCTTTTGATGAATCTCATGGCTCTAGACTCAATAGTGCACTTTGGCTTTCCTGAGCGGAGACTAGGGAGAGGGTCTCCTTCTTCAATATCAACAATCTCTAAGAGAAAGCCGATAGTTTATGTAGGGTTCCCTGTGAGAATGAAACAAGCTTCTGTTGGGAGAAACTTGAGTGGCTAAGAAGGTTTAGTGCATGCGTTACTAGGTCCATGACGACTTTTAATCTTCAATACCGGTGTTACTAAGTGACAACCAGTAGCATATGAATTGAACCCGATGTCTGCCCTAAGTTGAATAATCTGGAGGGCTATTTCTTTTCACCCTTTTTCTTTGCATTTCTTTTTAATTCTTCAACTCCTTCTTTCTCCGATTCTCATTTTCTCCTTTTTTATAATCATACCTAAGGACTTCTAAGTACTAACTATTTGTGATGTCCTTGGGTAGATCCCTCCGGCTCTGGCGGATCATAAGACAATTATTCCTAACCTTAGTCACCTTATAACTCCATGACTAACCTATGTTGCCATAAAACCATTTCCTTGAAAATCTCTCAAAGTGGTTATGATTGAAAAACATTTTGTACCACTGTAAGAGTTTGATCATTTGCAGAAATACTCCCCCTTCACACGTGCTTAAGTGTTTTGACAGAAATTTGCACGGTGAGAGAAGAGCGTGCACTTTTGAATTGATCGACTCAAGATAGACAATTCCCCGAGGGACACGGTTACGTTGCATAGTTAAAGAGTTACATTGTCAGCTTTTAGGTGACAACTAGCTCTAATAACTACCTTGAAGGTGTGGATAAACCTTGAAAGGTTGTCAAACCCGTCAAAGTTCATGTGTATCAAGAGCTTCTCGAATAGGTACAATTTACTTGGATAAGTCTTTGGAAGACTAATCTTTTCAATGTATGACTGTTCATATCCCGTCAATTCATGGGTTAAGTCTTTTCACACGACGATTCAATAGCAAATCAACATATTTCTTATCACAATAATTTTCTCCCCCTAAAAAATGGCATATTAATGTTATTTTTGATAACGTTTTGATATTAAATATGACCATTTCGAGTTTTGTGGGAAGAGTATCATGAAGAACAATTTTGTGAACAAAGATGTTAGCAAATACTCCCCCTCAACAAGTAGTACTAACTTTTGAGGTTTTGAAAAACGTAAGGGGAAGTACTTGTTCTTTTGAGCAAAACCTTGAAAAGTGACAGGTTTGATAGGTTTTACTCAAAAGTAAGAAGCTTTCGCTCCTTTTATAGGATTGTGGCACTGAAGCGTACCACAAGGTCCTTTCATTACAAGAACGGGTTGTACACTGTTATGTGTGCACAAGCCATTGTCATTAAATAATCACACATCTAAATTAGTATGAAATTGAAACAGTTTAAGGGGTACCAGGAAGTCCATCAATCTTTCTAGGAATGCGAACAGGGCGTTGATAGCCTGTGAGAGTAATCCTGGGACGACCACCTACAAAGCTCTCCAGAGTTCTGAACTGGTCCCTTCTGTACAATCTTTCATCTATCTGAGTGATGATCCTCTTAACATCCCGTCTGTCCTTAGAATTCCATCGCTTTAGAGACCCAATGCCTTCATGTATCTCCTTTAACCGATAAGCTAAGCCGTCCCTGACTTTCTTCAGTGTGTGATCTCCAAATTTATGAAGATCTCTACACGCCATCAAGCAGTTGCGATTTAGTTCACTACGGTAAACTATTCTGAATGGTTTGCTGACGAGAGTGTATTGTGAAAGCTGATTGATGTCAGGAAGTTCTAGCTGCGGTCTGGTGAGGTTGACACGAGTCTGATACGATTCAACAACAAGTTGTAAATCTTCTACACGTTCCTGGATCACTATGCTTCTGATGAAGATGAGCAGGGACTTGATGTATTCACGTTGAATTTCAGTCGAGAATTGTCTCATTCTTCCCTGTACCTTGGCAAGATACAGATCTTCAATTGTCTCATTCTTCCCTTTATCACTGTACACTTCATGTGGAGACTTGCGAACCTGGCAGCTTTTGTAGTAGATTCATCGGCGTTCTGGCCAATGGTGAATCTCGTACATTGCATCAATATCATACTGTTCCACGATGTTGGAAAACATGTGGGTAGCCTTTTCTTCGATGGCTATGCAGTTGGAGTATATGGCTGCCGGGAACGGAAGTGTAAGTGATGTAGCGTATTTCTTTGACCCATCGCTACCGTGTAGAAGAAATTCCAAATCTTTGTTGAAGAAGTAGCGAAATGGAATCCTAGGTTGATCTGGTTGGCCAATTGTTGGTAGAGGTTTAGACCAATCGGTGTAGTATGGAGGGTTGTCTCTTTTGGTGAAATCGATGTTTGCTTCAAGGTTGAGCCAATCAATGTTGTTAGACATGGCTCGTGCTATATTTTCAAGGTGATATTCAACTTCAATAGCACTTTCCGAGCTGTCTTTGAGTAGTTGAAATGCTTCATTCTTGATTCGTTTCAACTCTGATTTTGTCATCTTCTTCAGACGGAACTTCTCTTGTAGAAACTTAGCATGCTCCAACGTACGACCTTCTACCATATATGGATCATCAGTAAGAGCGGGAGTGGTGTCAACAAGTGTAGAGAACCATTCAAACTCGGTGTCATCTTCGTCTAGCCATGAGACGACATCAGCCTTAGGAGACTTCTTCTTCTTCTTTGGCCTTGATGAGGATGATGGTTTCTTTGTTGAACCGGGAGAGGTGGGTTGTGGTTGGGGCTCAGGGACTTCCTCATTGTCACCACCAGTATACTCAAAGTGATCACCGGTTTTCTCTGTCTGGGGTGGTAACTCAGAGTCCTGAGGTTTGTCAGTAGAAGAGCGTGGAGGAGATCGTCTTGTTGTTGGAGTCCTTAGGGGTGGTGGTGGCACAGAGGAGGGTTCTCCAGACTTCTTTGGACGTTTAGGTGCAGAGTCCTTGTCCGTATCATCGTCATCTCTTGGTCATTTTGGTTGATCTGTTGATTCCTTGCATGATGATCTGAGTTGATAATCTAGTAGACCTTCAAAAAATTTAGCTTCATCTGAAGTAAAAGTTGCAGATCGTTTTGACATTTGCATCACCAATTTAGCAATTAACTCAGTTCAGAAAGATCAGATTCTTTGGCCATTATATGTTTAACCAATGCGACGATGTTTGGAGTGAGTTGTTTGGAGAATACTTCTCTAGTTACACCAGGGACAGTGTCGAGAAGAAACTTGTGAGTATATTCTCTTGCCGTCTTCTCCAATTCCTTTTGGAAATCTCCTTTGATAAACTTTTGGATTTGTTCCCTTTCTGTCAACATCTCGTTTATCCCGTCTTGGAGAAGGTTGATTCTGTCAGCGAGTTGATTCAGCTTTTTGTTGGTTACATCCTTCTTCCGTACTTGCTTGACAGCTTTAACAATCCTTGTTTCAGCCCGGGATAACCAAGAGTCTGTTGGTTTCTTCACTGATTTAGATGTGGATCTGGTTGTTCCTTTGGATGGTGGAGGTGAAGAGTGAGAAGACGAATCTGATGATGAGGAGTCGTGAGGTGACTCTGGATCCTTTGGAGGTTCAGATGTTTGTTCTTTGGAACGTGCTGGACTTTCTAGAAGAAAATCATCATATTCAACCTCGTCATCCTTTTCAGTCTTAGCCTTTTCTTCAGCCTAAATCCTGGCCTCTTCCTCTGCTTTGGCTTGATCTGCAGCCTCTTCATCAGCCTTTTCTTTCTCAGTCTTTTCCTTTTCTGGTTCCTTGAAGTCATAATCAATAGAATCCTCCAGGGGCTTTTGTTGTTGTTGCTCAATAGTGGTGGCACCCGCTCCCTTATCGGGTTGATTAACCGCATCAGGAGTTGGTGTAGATTGGACACCACCACTTGACCCTCCGGGGCCACGCATTTGTTCCTGTTCAAACTCTTTGCCTTATGTTGGAGTCTAATGATTTTGAACTTCTTCCTGTAGTCAGTCTCTAGTGGATCTTCATCTGAGCTTTCCTTTTCTTGCTCAAGTACTGGAGTCTTCCCTTTCCCTTGGTCAACTTTTGGACTTGGAGGTTTAGTTACTGTTGGAGTGACATCGGTTGCAGTTTCAGAGTAGGTGACCTCCTCGTCTGATTCGGTTTCATCAGAGCTTTCATCCACTAGCTTTCTTTGCGGTTCAGACTTGGGAATGGGAATAGGAACAGCTTCCTTAGAGGGAACTTTTCTTTTCAGTGGAGGTTTCCTCTTAGGAAACTTTCTTTGACTCTCAGTGCTTGCAACACTTCCTGCACTGCCTCTCCTGGTTTTCCTATTAGGTGTGCCAGAAGAGTTGTCATCGAGAAAACCAACTTTGCCTTCATCAACTGCTACCAGATACCTTTTGTATGAGTAAAGCTGTTTGATTTCATCAGAGAGAAGGTGATCCGGCAGCACAGCACCTTGTTTCTTTGTTGTTGATTCCTTAAATCTGACTGTTAGAGTAGGTTCATACAACATGGAGTGATGGTTTGGGTCGTCGAGTCTCAAGGGAATATCGAGATTTAACCCAAGAGCTCTCTGGATCAGCAGTTAAGTGTATCTGATGTATGGGATCTTGGTGCCTCGCTTTTTGAGAAAAGACATCATGTCATCCCATATCAGAGCTTCAACTTCGATATGTTTCATGTTGACCAAAGCCCAAAAAATCTGTAGTTCCATGAGCTTGGGATGCTCATAACCACTATCCCGTCCAGAAACAGATTTTTGATGATGATGAAGAGGGTTCTCCAGGGCTGAGGGATATTCTTCAGATCAACGTAAGAGTGCTTGGTGATTACCCCTGTAGCTTCGTCATAACCGATGTCGATCATGAATTGCAGAACGACCTATTCAGAAGATGTAGCGTTGTACTCAGTTGGTTCAATGACAGGAATGAGGAGAATAGCCCGCAAGTCTGCTGGAGTGATGGTGACTTGCTTGTGATTGAGAGTCACAGTCACAGCATTTTGCCCTTTAATCTGCTTCATTGTGTGCCAGAATTGCTGTATGTAGATCTCTGGAACTGTGGCAGAGTTGGTGAGCATATTCTGATAAGAATGGTTCTTCAGAATGTCCACTGCTATCAAGCAAGAAGACTCTGAGCATGTGAGGGTATCAAAATCAACACGGAGGTTTTTCTTTCCAATCTTCATTGGATAGCCATTAGGGAAGATATCAGCAATGGTGAGAACAGTTTGTGCATCCACATTCTGCATTTGAGCGTCCATGTCGTGATCTGAAAGATATTTAGAAAAAAGAACCAACATATCGAAAGACATTATGTTAGTCAATAGATGGTTTTATTGTCTAATTATAGAATGTGATATGTTGATAATTGTTACGAGTCCAATGTCACTTGTTTGTCCAATAGTCCAATGACGTCGTGATAAATTTTGTGATTTGATTAACTTTAAGTTTTAAAGTCCATGTTTTCACTTATTATTCACAACTTGTTTAAACATTTAAGCTTATTGGTGACATTATTGGTTTCGTGGCGTTATGATTTATTTATTTACAAGTTTGCACACGTAACAATTCATAATTAAGGTTAAGACTAGGCTTAGGCGTAGAAATGGCAAGCTTATGCGTAAACAGGAGTGGTATACGCGTAAGCATAAGCTTATGCGTAGGTACTTGACTTACGCGTAAGAAATATTACGCGTAGGAAAAGGGGACCTTATGCGTAGAGCTTACGCGTAAGCGTATATGGAACCTTACATGTAAGGCTTACTCGTAAGAGTCAACCTTATGCGTAGAGGTCACTGTTTACGCATATCCTTCACAGGATACGCGTAGTCCCTTATGTAGAACCTTATGCGTAAACGCTATGCGCTCTTACGCATAACATGCTTAAGATTTCTCTTACGCATAACATGCTACGCGTAAGGTGATCCTTATGCGTAGATGGCAAATACCCTTGATTCCGAATTTTTCACGCGTAATAAACCTGAAATAATTTCATCATATCACCAATATTAACACATACATTCAGTAATTCTCAGATCAAATCATGAATACTCATAGAACAGTTACGCGTAAGAACACTTATGCGTAAAACTTAAAACCCTAAAGCTTAATTTCTACGAGTAAGAGATTTAGCCATAGGAATTGCACCAAACTTTTTCTGGGATGTATAGGAAGCATATAGAGTAGTTCTATCCAAGTTTTAACATCAGAATCTAGGTGAATCAAAAATACCCAAATGTATATGAACTTAAACCCTAATTTCAATTAAAGATCAATTATTGTTTCTGGGTTGGTTCTGAGCCTAGATATCGACAATTCAATCATGAATACAACACTTTACAAGCAATCATTTAACCAGAAACGTTCTCAAGTGAAAATACCCAATTTCACGCATAAATCCTAATTCACAATATCAATCAATTCGTGTATCTGGGTGTGTTTTTATGATCAAAATAGTTTCAATGATGTTATATAAACGTTTTGACACAATCTTTTTCACCACAAACACCCACATTTGATTAGGTGTTCATACGCTTATGCGTAGAACACCAAATCGTTCATAAGTGAAAATCTAACCGTTAGTTTTTAATATAAATCAAAACCTTTGTTTACAAACACGTTTAGATTATGAAACCACTTAAAAATGAAGATCAAGCAAGCGGATTGAGAGATTGATTTTAACGCGTAGGATTGGGTTGGTGTAGTAATAAATGAGATAATAAATGAGATAATAAATGAGGTAGGTGGTTGTTTTGTTAAAATATCTTTAAGCATTTGACACAATTAGTCCCTCCACCTATACCATTTACAACCATTGCCCAAAACTTCCATTCTGGATACCAAACGAGAGATTTTAGGAAAGAAACTTGACGACACTCCCCCTCGACTTAAAAAATAATGAAATTTTATAGATTTTAGTCCGAGGAGTGTCAGTTAATCCAGAAATGTGACCACCATTATTAAAGAAACAACCGGGATAAGATAACATGCAAGTACAAGGTTTTATGAAGCAGAAAAATATTTGCTTTCTCCCCCTCAACACTTGATCAAAAAAATACTGAATTTTGAAAGATTTGAGTGTTGACGAAAGATTTGTACTTGCCATGTTAAAAGAAATGTAGATAGAAGAATATTTTTGTTGTTTTAACTGATTTTATAACTTTGTATTTTGTTTTTGAAAAATATTTACAAAAGTGGTTTTGGTGTTTGACTGGTTTTTAAGAATGTTTTAAGAGTTCATCCAGTTCCTCTTGAGTCAAACACTGCATACCAATCCAGTGGACCAACTCATTAAACCTAGCAGGAGCTAAGGCTTTGGTGAGAAGATCTGCCAATTGGTATTCTGTACCCACAAAGTATAATTCAACAGTACCCTGTTCCATGTGGTCCTTGATGAAATGATATCGAAGATCGATGTGCTTTGATTTCGAATGTTGAACTGAGTTACACGAGATCGCAATAGCACTCCGATTGTCGCAGTACATCGGGATTCTGTCAAATACATAACCATAGTCTTTGAGTTGTGTTCTCATCCAAATGACTTGAGCACAACACGCCGACATGGCTACATATTCTGCTTCTGGTGAGGACAGCGATGTACAATCCTGCTTCTTCGATTGCCATGACACCAGTTTATAACCAAGAAATTGTAATGCTCCTGAAGTACTTTTCCGTGAATCTAAGCATCCTGCGTGATCAGCGTCTGAAAAAGCTATTAGTTCAAAACCAGAATCCTTCGGATACCAGATCTCCAAATTAGTGGTTCCCTTGATGTATCGGAGGATTCTTTTAGCCTCAGAGAGGTGGGTTTCAGTTGGTCTCGACTGATAACGGGAGCAAAGATATACAGAAAAAACAATGTCAGGCCTGGTAGCTGTTAGATACATGAGAGACCCAATAATACTAAGGTATTTGGTAGGGTCCACCAATTTCCCATGTAAATCAGAGTCTAGCTTCTTGGTGTGGCATAGGTGTCACAGTTTTGCATTCCAAATATGTTCAACAATTCAAAGGCATATTTGGACTGACTTAAGAAAATACCACGGGGTGATTGATGAACTTGCATTCCTAGAAAGAATGTGAGTTCACCCATCATTGACATTTCAAAATGTTTTATTGTTGGAATCACTCCTAAACCATAATCAAGTGTTAGTAATTAATATGTAATAGTTAGCTTTATTATGGCCTTTATGTTTGTTATTAGCATTAAGCTTATGTAGAAGGCCCATGAGCTTAGGCCCAAGCCCATAAAAGAAAGGATGGAAACTAGGAGTGTTGCCCTAGCTTTCCTCCTATAAATACTCTTGTAAACCCTCATTTGAGGGTTGGTTGTTCTCTTTTCTATTTCACTCTTTCCTTTAACCTTTCTCTCTATATTTCGTGTGTTTGGATAAGGGTTCAACCGATCTCTCTTCTCTATCTCTTCTCTTAATGCTTGTGTTGTAAAACTAGTGACCTAACAGTGGTATCAATCGCCTAGTAGTTGGGTGAATCGTGTTTGTTTTTGAAGTGGGTTTCGGTCCTACGCTTAAAACACACGTTTGATACTTTTGTACGCTTAAAAACGTCTTTTTTACACTTTTGAATCCAAGATTCTTGTACTTTCAACGTTTTAAGGTGTTAAAATACGTGTTTTTGGCAAAAAGTTTCAAACTTTATGCGTGGATCGTTTTTTTTAAACTAGTTTAATTTTTCGAGGAGACTAAACGTTCAATTTTTACGCGAGATTCAAATTTTGGTTTAACTGTGAAAATTTTGGTCAAAAATTCAAATTTTTGGGCCTAAATTCAAATTTTTCGGGTCAAATTTGGCGTCAAAATTGTCATAACTCAATTTTTTCCTACATTCTTAGAATTGGATTTTATAGTGAATTTCAAATTTTGAGAGTCAAAATTTTCAAAATCATATTTGGAGGGAAATTGAAATTTACTATATCGGCCTTCTGTGTGCTATATCGTCTTCGCACCTTTTCTTCTCTTTGATTCTTCTGCAGGAAAGTGAAATAAATTATGATCATAAAGATCCATTTGTGGCATTGTAAGAAGGATTCATGGCTATATCTCTGGCATTCAAGCGTCAGACAGCATCTAATTCCCAATATCCCGCAGTCGTCCAAGGTGCAAGAGTTGATGTACATGAAAGGAATGCTCAAATGGACGTTGAGAATGTTGTGAGTACTGCATCTGTCGGTAATGCGGACAATGAGGTTGTTGCATTGGAAAAGCAGGATGACAGCAGCAGATCTGGAGAAGATATCATACTCAACTACGACACCGATCCCAACTGTGACGAAGAACAAATGGTTGAGGAAGATATCTTACCTACCTATGACACTGACACAGAACAGATGGTCGAGGTACAATCTACTATTGATCATATTCTGCCTGCAAATGCGATACAACAAACTGAGCAACCTGAATTCAGTAATGAAGGAGAGGTTGACCAGTATGTTGCACAATGTCCAGACAACTTTCTCATGTCTGAGCCCTTACTTGTTAACAATTCAACTGAAACGTCAAATCAAACTCTTGAATCTGAAAACATTCTTCTCAAAAAGACCATTGCTCAGTTTCATAAAGATTTTTCAAAACTAGAGGCACATTGCATCTCTCTTGAACTTAAACTTCAAAACAAATCTTTTTCTTCAGAACACAATGGTCAGTCTTCAAATGAACAAAGTAATCGTGTGGATACATTAGTAAAAGAAAATGAGCATTTAAAGGCTCAAATTCAAGCAAAGGGGCTTGCACATGTTGCTTTACAAAACAAACTAAGAAGATTAACTGACAAGAGTGTGGATATTTATTTTGCAAAACCAACAACCTTGGGGAAATCGTCTCTAAAACCAATCAGAAACCAATCAGTTGTCAGACATCCAACTGCTTTTAAATCTGAACGTTCAAAATCGTCAAAACCACGGTTTCCCTCCCAAGTTGTTGAGAATAATCATTTGATAAAACCAGTCACTCCACATTCCTGGCCTAAGAATAATCCTTCTGTTTCTGTTAAACATGTTTCTGTTAAACCTGTTTCTGTTATACCTGTTTCTGTTAAACCTCAACTTGTGGCTGCTCCTGGCAAATCTAAGATTAGTTCGAACACTGTGTCTAAATTGAGCATTAAAAGTAAAGATTCATATGATTCACATGACACGTACAAGAACTGTGATCTAGAAAAGGCTAGGAAAAGGGCACTTCTTCAAAAGGATGGAATCTTAGGTTCACGACCTAGTGTATCACCTTCGAGTGTATTACTGAACACTACCTGTAGTAGCAAACCAAAACCTAAGTTAACTCAACAAACAGTTAGAAATAAACCCGTTGATCTAAATGTAAACTGTCAGAAACCTAATAGGTGGATCCATATAGGACGCAGACTCTTCTAAAAAGAAGTTTCAACATTCCCTACAGGCAAGATACTAAGTAGTTGCTTGTTCTTCTACATGCTTCTTTGCGAAAACCCAATGCCTTCTTGAATTTCTTCAATTAAGGGGAAGAAATAAGACGATATGTGGCTCAAACATCTCACTTTGATGTTATCGTCTCAATGTCATGGGTGATCTTGTGTGAAGTTACCCAAATATGATGTTATGATGCCTCACACACGGTCTTGGTATCGAGTTAGTGCATATTCACAGTGATTAGTATTCCAAAAGACCACAACACTCAGGGGAAAGTCGTATCAATTCGTCTTTCATGGTTTGTTTGGTGTGATGCGTCTACATACGTGAGAAGATCTTGTTGATTTCTGGCATGTTACCCTCGAACGGATCTTCCGCAATTAGTCAGATTTTCTTTATGTGGTTTACTGCTCATCTACAAATTCCGCTGCATACTGAAACCTTCAAAAGTTAGAGGAAATTTAGACTTCATTAAAGTTTCAAATCTGCTAAAGACAGTTGTCAGTTTGGGGGAAACTGATTATGAAACTTCTTCATAATGGCTTCTGAGTATAACAGCTTAGAACCCGGTCACAACCGCTTAAACTTCCCTCAACCCCCATCATCAGCTGAACAAAGCCCCCAGCTCACTCGTCAACAAATGGAAAGGTTATTTGCTCCTCTGTTCAGTGACGATATTGATGAACGTGCTCCAGGTGTATCCGCTGTTTCCGCTGCACAACCTGATAATATTCCTATACCTGATACACCTGCTACAACAACTACTGTTGAAGATGCACGTACACCAATTGACTCCAACACAACAGTTGAACACACCGCTTCCAACAATGATGAACCAGCTGATGATATTCTGAATGAAGTACCCCCACCTGCAGATTTTGATCCAAATGCGTTCTTCAACCCGTTTGCTAATGAGACTGCTGCACCAGATGTCGCGGAATCTTCAACAAACCATTTGAATCCTCATAATCTGCACAATGTATACCAACATCAACCCTCTACACACCGATGGAAAAAAGACCATCCTCTGGCTAACATTATTGGCAACCCGAATCAACCAGTCGTTACGAGACAACGTCTTCACACAGATGGTGAACATTGCATTTATGCACTCACTGTCTGCCAATCTGAGCCTAAAAACATTAAAGACGCAATGACAAAAGACAACTGGATTGAATCCATGCAGGAAGAACTCAACCAATTCAAACGTCTTGAAGTATGGGAATTGGTTGAAAGACCAACAGGGGTCTACGTCATTGGTCTAAAATGGATTTGGAAAAATAAATTGGATGCTGAAGGGAACGTCATCCGAAACAAGTCACGTCTAGTTGCTAAGGGTTATCGTCAGGAAGAGGGAATAGACTTTGAAGAATCTTTTGCTCCGGTTGCTCGTCTTGAGGCTGTTCGGATATTTCTCGCGTTCGCGGCTCATATGAATATGACGGTCTTTCAAATGGATGTCAAAACTGCGTTTCTCAACGGACAACTGAAAGAAACGGTTTATGTCAGCCAACCCGAAGGATTCGTTGATCCAGAGTGCCCGAACCATGTCTGCAAGCTGAACAAAGCTCTTTATGGTCTCAAACAAGCCCCTCGGGCATGGTACGATAAGCTATCATCTTTCCTCATTGCTAATAATTTCACCAAAGGTTCGGTTGACCCAACTCTTTTTATACAATATCATGGGGCACATATCTTAATTGTTCAAATTTACGTGGATGACATCATTTTTGGGTCTACACATAAAAAGTTTTCAATCGCTTTTGAAAAACTAATGAATAAAAATTTTGAAATGTCCATGATGGGTGAACTTACATTCTTTCTAGGATTGCAAGTTCATCAATCACCCCGTGGTATTTTATAGAGTCAGTCCAAATATGCCCTTGAACTGTTAAACAAATTTGGAATGACAACCTGTGACACTTCTGCCACACCAATGGCTCATACCAAGAAGTTAGATGCTGATTTACATGAGAAATTAGTTGACCCTACCAAATACCGAAGTATTATTGGGTCTCTCATGTATCTAACCGCTAGCAGACCTGATATAGTCTTTGCCGTTTATCTATGCTCCCGTTATCAGTCGCAACCAACTGAAACCCACCTCTCTGAGGCTAAAACAATCCTCTGATACATCAAGGGAACCATTAATTTAGGGATCTGGTATCCGAAGGATTCTGGTTTTGAACTAATCGCTTTTTCAGACGCTGACCACGCAGGATGCTTAGACTCAAGGAAAAGTACTTCAGGAGCTCTACAATTTCTTGGTGATAAACTGGTGTCTTGGCAATCAAAGAAGCAGGATTGTACATCGCTGTCATCAACCGAAGCAGAATATGTAGCCATGTCCGCATGTTGTGCTCAAGTCATCTGGATGAGAACACAACTCAAAGACTATGGTTACGTTTTCGACAGAATCTCGATGTACTGCGATAATCGGAGTGCCATTGCGATCTCGTGCAACTCAGTTCAGCACTCGAAATCAAAGCACATCGATCTTCGCTATCATTTCATCAAGGACCACGTGGAACAGGGTACCGTTGAATTATACTTTGTGGGTACTGAATATCAATTGGCTGATCTTCTCACCAAAGCCTTGCCTCCCGCTAGGTTTAATGAGTTGGTCCACCGGATTGGTATGAGGTGTTTGACTCAAGAGGAATTGGATGACCTCCTAAAACAGTCTTAAAAACCTGTCAAACACCAAAACTCTTTTTGTAAATAAATTTTTCAAAAACAAAATACAAAAATATAAAATCTGATAAAACAACAAAAATATTCTCCTAAACTATTTTTCTTTCAACATGGCAAGTACATTTCTTCCGTCAACACTTTAATCTTTCAAAATTCAGTATTTTTTCCGATCAAGTGTTGAGGGGGAGAATATTATCTCTTAATTGTTTCAAAACATCTGTGTACTTGCATGTTATCTTATCTCGGTTGTTTCTCATATCAATGGTGGTAAATGTTTCTGGTTCAATAACACTCCTCGGACTAAAATTAATAACCTTTCATCATTTTTCTTAAGTCGAGGGGGAGTGTCGTCAAATTTCTTTCTTAAAATCTTTGTTTGGTAACAAAATGGAAGTTAAATGGCTTTGTTTGAAAAAGGAAAAGGTGGAGGGACCAAAATTGTCAAAATGTTAAAGTTATTTTAAATAAAACACCTCCCCACCTAACTTTCACTTCACATTTAATTCTAAACCTAAACACATCTACGCCTAAGAATCATTCGAGCAATCCGTTGTTTTGATCATCACTTTGTAAGTTGTTTTGTGATTAAAACATGTTTTTAAGATAAGGTTTTTAATTTCATGTAAATCCAACGGCTAAAAAGTGTTTTTCATGTGAGTTTGTGTTCTACGCTTAAGCATATGAACACAAAATCAGTGTGTGTATGTTCTTGGTTATATGGATAGTGTCAAAACGTTGTTTATACATCAAGGATACCATTTTAACCACCCAGAAACACGTATCAACGATTTTTGAAAATTAGGGTTTATAAGTCGATTTGGGTTTTTCTAAATGAGAAGTGTTTTGGTCTAAAAGATTGTTGGGTTATGGTCATAAGGTGTTGAATTGATCATTTCCATAGTTGGTAACCACCCAGAAACACAAATTGGTTGACAATTTGAAACTAGGGTTTAAAGTTCATAACTTTTGGGTATTTTTGATTCACAACGATTTTGATGTTATAACTTGGCCTAAAGACTCTACCAACACTCTAAAACTACCAGAATTAAAATGGTGCATATCCTATGGCTAGAAGTGATACGCGTAATTCTCAACCCTTAGGGTTTTGACCTACGCGTATGACTCTCTACGCGTAACTTTGTTATAAATGCTCATGCCATAACTTGTTGATAAAATGATGTTTTGTGTTAACTTTGATGATTTGATGAACTTATTTAAGGCTTTGCTACGCTTAATATTCAGAATCAAGGTCATTTGCAACTCTACGCATAAGGATTTCCCTACGCGTAGTCAAGTTATGCGTAAGAATAATTCTACGCATAACCATTACGCGTAAGGTTCTACAATGGGACTACGCGTATCCTGTGAAGGATATGCGTAAACAGTGACCTCTACGCATAAGGTCTACTCTTACGAGTAAGCCTTACGCGTAAGGTCCTTATACGCCTACGCGTAAGCTCTACACATAAGGTCCCCTTTTCCTACGCGTAAGTTAGGATCCTACGCGTAAGCTTTCGTCTACGCGTATCTCACTACTGTTTACGCTTAACTTTGCCTAAACTACGCTTAACCCTGGATTGACCCTCATAATGAATTGTTACGTGTACAAACTTGTAAATAAACTAATCATAACATCACGAATCCAATAATGTCACTAATAACTTAATCGTTTGATATGTTGTGAACAATAAGTGATAACATAAACTTTAAAACTTAAAGTTAACTAGCTCACGAAACATTTCACGACGTCATTGGACTATTGAATAAACAAGTGACTTAGGACTTGTAACAATCATTGACATTGTACATTTAATAACTAGAAAAATAAGACCTTCTGTTGACTAACATTATGTCTTTCGATATGTTGGTTCTTTTGGCTAATGTTATTTCAGATCACGACATGGCTGAACAAATGAATGTGGATGCACAAGAAGTTCTTACAATTGCTGATATCTTTCCAGAAGGTTACCCGAGAAAGCTTGGAAAGAACAACCTTAGGGTTGACTTTGACACCCTCACATGCTCAGAATCTTCTTGTCTCATTGCAGTGGACATTCTCAGGAATCATCCCTACCAGATAATGCTCTCACACTCTACCACAGTTCCAGAAATCTACATACAACAATTCTGGGATTCTATGCAGAGGATCACTGGTCAAAATGCTGTGAATGTGACTCTTAATCACAAACAAGTCACTATCACTCCTGATGACTTACGAGCTTTCCTCATCATTCCAGACATCGCTCCAACCGACTTCTTTGCCACCCCTACTGAATAGACTGTCCTGCAATTCTTAATAGATATTGGTTATGATGAAGCTCCATGAATCATTACTAAGCACTCTCACGTGGAGCTAAAGAATATTCCTCAACCATGGAGGACACTCTATATTATCATCACCAAATCAGTCTCGGGTCGTGACAGTGGATATGAGCATCCCAAGCTCATGGAACTGCAGATTTTCTGGTCTCTGATCAACAAGAAGGACATCATAATCGAAGCACTGCTTTGGGAAGACATGATGCTGTTTCAGAAGAAGCTTGGCAACAAAATTCCCTATGTCAGATACACCAAGCTGTTGATTCAGAGAGCTCTTGGACTTCATCCTGATATCCCCAGGAGAATCAATGACCCAGATAATCATGACATCCAGACTGAGCACATTCTATTTGTCAGAATCAAAGAAACGTCTACGAAGAAACAGGGAGCTGAATTACCCGATCACCTTCTTACAGAGGAAATCAAAAAGCTGGAAACGTACAAAAGGTATCGGGTAGCCGTTAAAGAAGGTAAAGTTGGACACCTTGATGAAAAGGCTTCTGGGACACCTACTCGAAGGACCAGAAGAGGCAGTGCTGGAAGTGCCACAAGTACAGATAGTCAGAGGAATGTTCCAAAGAGAAAACCTATTCCAAAGAGGAAACCTACTCCTAAGAAGAAAGTTCCCTCTCAGGAAGCTACTCCTATTCCATCCTCTACACCTGAACCTCCAAGAAAGCTTTTGGACGAAAGTTCTGAAGGAACATAATCAAACGAGGAGATTCATTATTCTGAAACTTCACAAGATGTCTCAGACATTCCAAAACCTCCAAGTCCTCAAGCTGAAAAAAGTAAAGGGAAGACTCCTGTACTTGAGACATTTGATGAAAGCTCTGAAAGTGAAAATGTTGAAGAGCCACCGGAAATTAAGTACAAGAAGAAAGTCAAACGACTTAGACATCAACACAAGGCTGAAATGTTTGCAAAAGATCAAATGGGTGGTCCCGGAGGATCAAGTGGTGCTGCCCACTCCTCACCAGATCCTGATGCGGTTAATCGACCCGATAAGGGATCTGGTGCCACCACTCTTCTGCAACAACAAAAGATTGTGGAGGATACTATCGAATATGAGTTTGAGAATCCTGAAACTGGGAAGTCTGAGAAAGATAAAGATGATGATTATGACAAGTTGCTTCTGGAAAGTCCCACACATTCACAGAAGGAAACTTCTGAACCGCCTAAGGACCCCGAGCTTCCTCATGTCTCCTCATCATCAGACTCTTCATCTCATTCATCACCACCACCATCAAAGAGATCAACCAAATCATCATCCAAATCAGTAAAGAAACCACCTCGATCTTAGATTTCTCAAACACATGAAAGAATTGTGAAAGCTGTCAAACAAGTTAGAAAGAAGGACATGCTCCACAGAAACCTGAATTGGTATGCTGACCAAATGCAGTACTTACATGATGAGAATGACAAGATGCAGAAAGAAAGGGAAGTTATTCAGGAATTCATGAGAAGTCATCGTCAGGAGGAACTGAACGAAATGATCGAAGGCTACACGAAAAAGTACCTTCTGGAGTACGTTCCTAAAGTCACAAAGGAGTTGTTCACCAGACAACTTTATCCAAATCTGATGCAGATCGCCAAGCAAACTATTCGATCAACACCTTTAACCGTCACAATCAATCCATCTGATCCTGTAGTTTTCTCGAATAATGAATTGGTGGCTAAGCTTGTCACACAAATGTCGCCACGATCTGCAATGCTCAATTCTGATGAAGCAAAACTGTATCAAGCATTGCTGGACTACCAACTTCAAGAAGCTTGTAGATTTGAAGCAGAAAAGTTGAAACGTCCTAGAGACGATGCAGATAAGGATAAGGATAAAGACTTTGCACCAAAACGTCAGAAGCAGTCTGGTGAATCTTCTTCGATGCCTCCTCCTCCCCAACAGACTTCTACTCAACAAAGGTCCCCTCCTCGTTCTTCAACTGAAAAACCTCAGGACGATTCCGAGTTACCACCCCTGACTCAAAAAACAGGTGATTACTTTGAGTATACGGGTGGTGACGATGAAGAGGTCCTTGAGCCCCTACAATAACCCACCTCACTCAAACAAGTGCAAAAACCAGTATAATCATCAAGACCTTCCAAAAAGAAGAAGAAGACGACTCAGCCTGAAGTCGTATCATGGTTTGATGACGATAAAACTGAAGAGATTGAATGGTTCTCCACACTTGTCAATCAAACTCCCTACCCTGATGAAGGTGAAGACTTGGTAGACGGTTCTACATTGGAGCACGCAAAACTTTTGCAAGAAAATTCCATGTGAAGAAAATGACGAAATCTGAGTTGAAGCGAATCAAGAATGAAGCATTTCAACTTCTAAAAGATAGCTCTTAAAGTGCCCTCGAGGTCGAATATCATCTTGAGAACATCGCTCGAGCTATGTCTAACAACATGGATTGGCTCAATCCGGAAGCAAACATTGACTTCACACAAAGGGACAACCCTCCATATTACACCGATTGGACCAAACCCCTACCGACCATTGGCCAAGCAGATGAACCACGGATTCCCTTCCGATACTTCTTTAACAGAGACCTGGATTTTCTCTTACACGGTAGCGATGGTTCGCGAAAATACGCTACATCGTTGACTCTTCCATTCCCAGCGGCTATTTACTCAAACTGCATAGCTATCGAGGAATGTGCAACTCGCTTGTTTTCTGACAACGTGCAAGCATATGACCGAGATGCATTGTATGGGATTCATCATTGGCCTGAACGCCGAAGAATCTACTACAGAAGCTGCCTGGTTCAGAAGTCTCAACACGCAGTGTACAGTTCTAAGGACATCGTGGCCATCAAACACGTTGATCTCAAGTCTAAGTGGGACTACACCTTCTTGAAGAATATCATAGTCAAACGACAAGATGAACAGGACTATGCATTCTTCGAAGCTGACTTTGAGAATTTGTCCCTCAACGACATCGAAGACATGTACCTTGCCAAAGTACAGGGTCGTATGAGACAATTCTCGACTGAAGTTCAACGCGAATTTATCAAGTCACTTCTCATCTTCATTAGACGCATCGTGATCAATGAACGTGTAGAAGATATCCAGCTGGCTGTTGAATCTTATCAGACGTGTGTCAACCTCACTCCTCCAATGCTTGATCTTCCCGACATCAATCAGCTATCTCAATATACGCTCATCAGCAAACCTTTCGGAGTTGTTTACCGCAGTGAACTTCAAAGAAACTGCTTAATGGCGTGTAGTGATCTTCAGAAATTCGGAGATCATACTTTGAAGCTGGTTAGGGACGGATTGGCGTACAGGTTGAAGGATATACGCCAGAAAATTGGGTCTGCTAAGCGCTGGAATTCTCAGGAAAGGAGGGATGTGAAACGAATCATCACAATGATTGATGAAAGGTTGTTCATAAGGGATCAGTTCAGACGATTGGAGAGCTATGTTGGTGGTCGACCCAGGATTAACATAACCGGCTTTCAACGCCCTGTGCGCACTCCTGGGAACATCACTGCACTTCCTGGTACCCCTTGAATTGGTTCTTTCATTACAAATTTGGATGTGTGATTAAATATGTCAATGGCTTGTACACACATAACAGTGTACAACCCGTAATTGTCAAGAAAGGACCCTGTGGTACGCATCAGTGCCACAATCCTTATAAAAGGAGCGAAAGCTTCTTACTTTTGAGTAAAACCTATCAAACCTTTCATTATTCAAGGTTTTGCTCAAAAGAACAAGTACTTCCCCGTATGATTTTCAAAACCTCAACCGTTTATATCACTTGTTGAGGGGGAGTATTTGAATTAAAACTTTGTTCACAAATTGTTCACAGTGGTCACTCTTCCCACAACACTCGAAATGGTCATATTTATTCTCAAACGTTTCAAAAATAACATTTTCATATGCCATTTTTGAGGGGGAGAAAATTGTGTGATAAGAAATATGTTGTGCAAAATGCAAATGAATCTGTGTACTTCAGACTTAACCAACGAATTGACGGTACTAAACTGTTTGTAACTCGAAAAGACTTGTCCTGGACGGGTAATAATTTCAAGCTAGTTCGCTAGTAATGTAAACGTGTCTCGCAAAGGACTTGTCCGAGTAGAAAGTACCATTCGAGAAACTCTTGGTAGACATGAACTCTGACGGGTATGACAACCTTTCGAGGTTTGTCTACACCTTCTAGGTAGTTATTAGAGCTAGTTGTCAACTAAAAACTGACAATGTAACTCTTTAACTACGCAACGTAACCGTGTCTCGCGGGGGATTGTCTATCTCGAGTGGATCAATTCAAAATGTGCGCGCTCTTTCCTCACTGTGCATTTAACCGTTAAAACTATTAAGCACATGTGAAGGGGGAGTATTTATGCAAAATCCTATCTCTCACAGTGGTTCAAACATGTTTTTCATTTACAAACCCTTTGAGAGATGTTTCACAAACAGTGATTTTAATGGCAACATAGGTTAGTCATGGAGTTATAAGGTGACTAAGGTTAGGAATAACCGTCCTATGATCCGCCAGAGCCGGAGGGATCTACCCAAGGACATCACAAATAGTTAGTACTTAGAAGTCCTTAGGTACGATTATAAAAAGGAGAAAATGAGAATCGGAGAAAGAAGGAGTTGAAGAATCAAAAAGAAATGCAAAGAAAAGGGTGAAAAGAAACAGCCCTCCAGATTATTCAACTTAGGGCAGACACCGGGTTCAATTCATATGCTACTGGCTGTCACTTAGTGACACCGGTATTGAAGATTAAAAGTCGTCATGGACCCAGTGACGCATGCACTAAACCTTCTTAGCCACTCAAGTTTCTATCAACAGAAGCTTGTTTCATTCTCACAGGGAACCCTACGTAAACTATTGGCTTTCTCTTAAAGATCGCTGGTATTGAAGAAGGAGACCCTCTCCCTAGTCTCCGCTCAGGAAAACCAAAACGCACTATTGAGTCTAGAGCCACGAGATTCATCAAAAGATCTCTTAGGAACACTTGACATTTTATCACTTGACGATCACCAAATAAGATTATCAGTGGTTCATATCGAGTCCTTCACAGATCTTAACAATCTGTCGAGAACATTTATGAGAGGTTCACATCTGTGATCCTCAGTGATTGAATGGAAACTCCTGCCAGGGTCAACATCATACAGCCCTGACAGCAGGTCACTTCGATAACTCCCCGTGGATTACGCGGAGTGTGTCTCAAATGGTCTACAGTCGTGAGGTGATGATACGGTGTACCTCAGCGACTCATCTGAACTGTAGATGCACTTCGGTACATCGTGTTATCTCACTTGTGGGACTCCAGTTCAGGAACGGCCTTTGTAAGAATTAGAGTTGTGTTTTCACACTATGATGTTAACACTCTCGAAGTTCAAACTTGTAAGTGCCGGAACCTGCTTATTACTAACCGTTTGAAATGTTTTCTTCTTATGGAAGCTCCGGAGCAGGATGATCGTGCTGATTCTTCTCATGCTCACGCCAACATCATCACAAATGGAAGTTCTATTCAAAAGCAACACAACCGTCAGAATGATTCTTCGTCAAACCAAAGAATCTACAAAGTTAAAGACTTAAAGAACTTCATCAGTATTGAATTCCAACGTCAAAGAGCATGTGAGCATGTTGAAGAATGACGTGGAGACACTGGAGCAGCGAAGCAGACCTGAGGCAGACTAATGCAGACAACAACATACTATCACTTTCACCACAAAGAACAATGATCAAAGAACAAAGTTAATGATGACGTCAAAGCATAACTGTTCAAAGATAACTATCTCTCTACACTGGGGAGATTGTTCGAATCAAGGCAATTCTTCTCACAAGAAAGAAGAATGTCAGAAGACATCAGAGCTACTATTACATCAACGCCTTCACCGTTCATCACCAACACTTGAGGGGGAGATTGTTGGAATCACTCTTAAACCATAATCAAGTGTTAGTAATTAATATGTAATAGTTAGCTTTATTATGGCCTTTATGTTTGTTATTAGCCTTAAGCTTATGTAGAAGGCCCATGAGCTTAGGCCCAAGCCCATAAAAGAAAGGATGGAAACTAGGAGTGTTGCCATAGCTTTCCTCCTATAAATACTCTTGTAAACCCTCATTTGAGGGTCGGTTGTTCTCTTTTCCATTTCACTCTTTCCTTTAACCTTTCTCTCTATATTTCGTGTGTTTGGATAAGGGTTCAACCGATCTCTCTTCTCTATCTTTTCTCTTAATGCTTGTGTTGTAAAACTAGTGACCTAACATTTATCATTAATTTTGCAAAAGCATTTGAGTATTTTAAATATGTTGACCCGAAAATGATGTCATCCACATAGATTTGAACCATTAAGATGTGAGCCCCGTGATATTGTATGAAAAGTGTGGGATCGACCGAACCTTTGGTGAATTTATTGGCAATGAGGAAGGATGATAACTTATCGTACCAAGCCCGAGGAGCTTGTTTGAGACCATATAGAGCTTTGTTCAGTTTGTAGACATGGTTCGGGAACTCGGGATCAACGAATCCTTCTGGCTGGCTGAAATAAACTGTTTCTTTCAGTTGTCCATTCAGAAAAGCAGTTTTGACGTCCATCTGAAAGACCGTTATGTTCATATGAGTCGCGAACGCGAGAAAAATCCGAACAGCCTCAAGACGAGCAACCAGAGCAAATGATTCTTCAAAGTCAATACCCTCTTCCTGTCTATAACCCTTAACCACCATACGTGACTTGTTTCTGATTACGTTCCCTTCAGCATCCAGTTTGTTCTTCCAAATCCATTTGAGACCAATGACGTAGACCCTTGTTGGTCTTTCAACCAGTTCCCATACTTCAAGACGTTTGAATTGGTTGAGTTCTTCTTGCATGGATTCTGTTAGGAATTAGAAATTCCAGGTATTAAAGAGTCGGTTACCTCAAGTATATGTAATCGTTAGAAAGCTCGTAGTCGTAGTTATTTTAAGTTAAGTAGTATTTAGTTTAGTAACGCCGTGGAGGACGGACGGGTCTTTACCCACTGTATGCCTGATCCACAGCCCGTTGTGTGGCGTTTTATTGTAAGACTATAAATACTCTCTACCCTCCAAGGTAGAGAGTTGGAGCTCATAATAAGATTTTTCTTTCTCTAACTAAAGTTCCCTAAACCTCTAACTTTCTCTCTCTAAAACCTCTTGTACGCCTACTTTGTGTTATGGTTTGATGTGTATGTGAAATCCAATATCTTACAATTGGTATCAAGAGCCATGGTTAGATCATCTCTTACATATCTTTGGATTTCTAGTGGTTTTTAGGTGGTTTTTTAGTTTGAAAAAGTTTAGTGGTTTTTTCATCATTTGGTTGATTTCTAGTGTTAAAGTTTGGATTTTGATAGTACTTTTGTGTTTAGAATCATCACAAGTGTTTAGGTTTTGACTTTGAAGGCTTGAATCATCGTGGTTGAGTTGTTTTTGGATTGAAAAGTGGTGTTTATGTGATTTTTCTTGCTAGCGATTTGGTTCTCGGTGTGATATTCATCATAGCGACTTGCTTCATAAAAAGTTAGCGAGTTGGAGTGTTGGACTGTTATTTGGTAGCGATTTGGTCCTAGCGACTTGTCTATTCAGACAAGCCGACAAAAAGTACACTTAGTGGATTCTCCACTACGGGTAGCGACTTGGTGTAAGTTAGCGACTTGTACTTTATATTGTTAGTGACTTGGTGTTAGCGAGTTGGTACCTAGCGAGTTACTATTTAGCGACTTGACAAATTAGCGACTTGGTGCTTAGCGACTTGCTGTCAAAATTTTGCTAGCGACTTGGATTGTAGCGAGTTGTTATATAGCGACTTGGGACTATAGCGACTTGGCACTTAGCGACTTGGTTCAAGGTTTCCTAGCGACTTGGGTGATATCCTTTGAATACGGTTTTCTCTTGATTTAGTAAAATCCCGTGAAAGAATCTATTTCCCACTTTAATCATAGAGTTATAAAATCCCGTTTAATCTGTCATCATGTCTACCAACGTTCCTACAATCATCTCCACTGTTGCCGAGGATGTTCAAGCAGCTGGTTCAGATACTCGTCCACCCATGCTTGACAGAACTGACTACGACTCTTGGGCTCAACGAATCAGATTGTACTGTCTTGGAAAGGAAAATGGAGTCAACATTCTCAAATCCATTGATGAAGGACCATATCGGGTTGAGACTACTAGAGATTTAATTGATACAGCTGAAGATGGAACAATGATCTATGGAATTGACAGACCAAAGACATATGATGAGCTCGATGATAAGGAGAAAAAGAGATTCGATGCTGATATCAGGGCTTCTAACATCGTACTTTAAGGTCTTCCAAAAGATATCTACAAGCTGATCAATCACAACACCGAAGCCAAGGCAGTGTGGGATAATGTTAAGATGCTTCTCTCAGGATCTAAATTAACTATGGAAGACAGAGAATCACAACTCTATGATGAATTTGAACACTTCAAGATGAAACCAGATGAGAGTGTTTATGAGTACTATGTGAGATTCCACAAGCTTGTTAATGATATGAGGAAGATTAGAATGACTATGCCAAACATTCAGCTGAACTCAAAGTTTGTGAACAACATGAATCCCGAATGGCACAAGTTTGTCACATCTGTAAAGCTAACCAAAGGATTGAAGAATACAAACTATGAGCAACTCTATGCCTTCCTCCTTCAGAATGAGAGACATGCTATGTTTGAAAAAATGATTCTTAATCAGTTCAAAACCAACCAGGGAGAGACAAGCTCATCAAATGATTCAATTGCCTTCTACTCAAACATCAGAATCACAACCAAAGCCTCACAAGTCATACCCATGGGTAATGGTAATCACAAACTCATTCCTGATCCTATGTTCAAACAAGCTGATGCTGATGCACACGTGGGAAACTTCATTAATCAACTAGCTCTCCTGATTAGTCAAAACATGAACTCTCTTCCACACACCAACAACAATCTCAGAACTGCTTCCAATCCACATAATCAAGCCACTGTCAGAGATGGGAAGGTTATGGTGCAGCCAGTTCAAGAACGACAGTACGAACAAGCAAGAGGTGGAGCTGGTAGAGGTTATGCTGCAAATCAGAATAGGGGAAGGAATGGTAATCAGGGTCAAGCAAAGCCAATCAAATGTTACAATTGTGGAGGTGAGGGACACATTGCAAGGAACTGCACATCGCCAAAACGCCTTCAGAATGCCGAGTACTTCAGGGATAAGATGTTGCTTGTGCAAGCTCAGGATAATGGTGTCGCTTTGGATGAAGAGGAATTGTTGTTCTTGGCTGAGGGAAATGCTAAGACATATGATGCAGATGTGGATGAGCAACCAATTCAGGAGATAGGCCATAATCATCAGAATGCCTTTCAACTAGCTGATTGTGATGCATACGACTCTGATGTTGATGAAGAACCCACTGCACAAACCATCTTCATGGCTAGCATTTCTCCAATGGTCTCTCCTAAAGTCTCTTCATCACCACAAGCTGGTCCATCTAAAGACAAACTCATTTCTGAGGTATTAAAATTATACGATGAAGTTGATGAGCAAAAGATACATAACGAAGTACAATCAACTGTATTTATTGAGTCAGATATTGAAAATATGGATAATATCAATGTTGTCCCATATGATCAATATGTGAAACAAAGTGAAAGTGAGATTGTACCAAGTGATGCATCTTCTGCAGTCAATAATGATTATGTTTTTGATGAATTCACTGCATGTGCCCCTGATGATTCTGTTATCTCTGAACTGAATGCCTATAAAGAACGTGTTGTTATTTATGAACAACGTGCAAAATTTGAGTTGACCACCCGTGAGCAGGAAATGGATGACCAAATGCGTACAACTATTAGAAAAAGTAGGTTTAGAGAAGAAGTATTAAAACAAGAGTTAAACTCCTTACAAGAAAAGCTTTCTAAAACTGCTAAGCAAAAACAAGAACTTCAAGAAAATGTTAAAATGCTTAAGCAAGAATTCAGTGCTAAGGAATCAAAACTTTTGAATGATTTTTCTAATCTAAAAACCTTGAAAAACAAGCTTGAAAATAAGTTGTACGTACAAGGAAATACCATTCAGACTGCTCACTTAATCACTAAGCATAGAGTTTTAAGCGATAAGCATAGTTTTCCCATTATAGATAAACCCAACCCTGAGTACGGGAAGATTGCAAAAGCAGCTCAAAGTGTAATCTATGATGGCAATGAGATTCTTAAACCTAGACAAAAACCTAGTTGCGTTAAGTGCACAGAGGAAGATAAGAAATCAGATGAAGTCACTAGGGAGAAGATGAACAAGAAACTAGATGATCCTAAATGTAAAGAGAAGAAAATAATTATCACACCCCATGACTACAAAAAGGAGAATTGGATCTCCTTGAACATGTTTAAGCCTCAAACATTGTTGATTCCCGAACAAGTGTTCTGGAAAATGGACTTAGATAAGCAGAAAGTGGAAAATATTGTTGAAACAAACTCTCCCCTTAGGAAAATGCCTAAAGCGACTGTGTATCCTCCCAATACACCAATGCATCTAGTTCCTAGAACTATTGCCACTAAAAGCAAGACCTTAATCAGTCAATATGTTATTTTTCAACTATTTGTTGATTTTGAGAAAACTTGTAAGAAAAGGATCACACCCACTGGTATAACTGAAGGGGAAAGGGGTTTTGAGCAAACAAAAGAATGTTATTTAACTAAAGTCATGCCTTTCTTTAAACAACAAAAAGATCACTTTGAAAGTCTTAAAAAGGGAATGAATTTAGACATTAAAGAAATGGAAAAGGAATTTGATGCAATGATAGTTGAGGTTAGTGACTATGAGCGTGCACTAAAATATAATGAGATTGAGAGGAAGAACTTGCATACATTGAATGAGACTCTTATTACTGAATGTGTTGCTCAAGATGTGTTTTTCACTGCTACAAATTGTTCCATTAATGCTTCTCAATTTCATGAATTATCTGTTGCCCTGAAAGTCTCCCATGATCGTGTCACTGAGCTTGAAAAGACTAATTCTAAACTAAATGAGAAAATTGAACTGGATGATCACGACGATTTGGTTAAACATTTTTCTAAACTAGAGGTTGAGCATTTTAATTTACAACTAAAATATCAACATCTTAAAGAAAATGTCAAAACTTCAAATATCAAGACATCCTCAGATGCTCCAGAGTTTGATGCAGTTTTTCAAATTAACAAACGTGATGAACAAATTCAAGCTCATTGTAACACTATCAGAAAGTTGAAAGCCCAAATTTCTCAATTAAAGGGTCAAAAGAACGATGTGACAGGCTCCCAAATGCCTCCTCCTTTAGATTCTCAGAATTCTCAAACGTTTCATCTTCAAAACTTAGTAAATGCATTACAAAAGGAAAACGAAAGTTTTCTAGAAGAAAATGAAAAGGTTAAACGTCATTTCAATGAGTTATTTGAATCAATAAAGGTCACTCGTAACAAAAACAACGAACAAGTAACTTCATTGCAAAAGGAAATTGAGAATCTGAAAAGCCAGGTAAAAGGGAAAATGCCAATGACCAATGGGGAGAATGGTGTATCAAAGGTACACTCTTGGAATAAATATGATTTGTCTGTGAAATATGTTCCCCTTCATCTCAGGAACAACAAACTTGCTATTCAAACATATTTCTCATCCCTTAAGGATTGTCTAGAATGTCTACGTGAGATTGTTGAAGAGGATTAATTAGAGAAACCACTTGACAATGCAATTGGGCATGCATGCTTATATGCCAAACGATCTCAAGAAATTTTAGAATGCTTAATCACAATATGCCCAAAGTCCTTAGGTGAGAGAGTTAATCCCTTGATTCCATGTTTGATGCCTAGTGCCAAGTATGATATTCATTCGATGCCCGATGTTTTGAATGTGAACCTTAGTGTGCCTTCAAGTAGTTCAGATTCCAGATCTGTTAATGCTAAGAAAGCGAACTCTAGTGTGCCTTCTAGAAGTAAAAATCCCAGCACTTCTAGTGTTAAGAAAGGGAACCTTAGTGTGCCTGCATGTAGTTCAGATCCCAGCACATCTAAACAGGAGATGCAAAGAGTAGCAAAACCAACTAATGTTCCCATTCCCTCTACAGGAGTAATCAGTGACATTAAAGCGAGCAGGTCAAAGTCTCAAGACAATACAAGGAATGATAGGACCTCGCAAGCTAAGAATGTGCATTGGAAGAGAGTAGAAGACCAACCTAGGAACTTTAAGCTTGAGTCGAATAAAACGAATCGTGTTGATTCTAGTATTAGCCATAGGCGTACTGTAATTAATTCGAATTCTGATACTATTTGCAAACCTTGTAATGATGTCTACTTGAATTCTGTCTCTAATCATGAATGTGGTGTGAATGTTTTGTCTAATGCTGTCATACCCCCAGTTAATATTGCTAATGCAAAAAATCATGTTAAAAAAGCTAAAAGGCAGAGGCGAAAGAAAGTTAGAAAATAGTGGAAACCCACAGGAAGAACATTTAGTAAGATAGGTTATCAATGGATACCTGTTGGCCATAAGGTTAATCAGACAATGCCCACTAGAAAATGGATGCCTACTGGTAGAACTATTCCCTTAAGAAGTGAACATACTTTAAATAGGGCAAATACGGACACTAGTACTGCATCTATTCATAATAACTCCATTGATTCAATTTCTGAGATGAATGTTTCTATTTCTAATGTGGGTGTTCCAATCACTGTTACTAACCAAATGGAACCCATTCTTGCATGGGGATCCCAATTATCCAGTTATCCATTCTTGTCTGTGTTCAACTGCAGATCGTTCAAATCGTTCTGTGGTACCTGGACTCAGGCTGTTCTAAGCATATGACTGGCGACCGGTCGCGGCTCATGAACTTCGTGAGCAAATTCATCGGGACAGTTAGATTCAGGAATGATCATTTCGGTGCAATTATGGGTTATGGAGATTATGTTGTTGGTAAAAGTGTTATCTCAAGAGTATATTATATAGAAGGTCTTGGTCATAACCTGTTCTCTGTTGGTCAATTCTGCGATTCTGATCTAGAAGTATCCTTCAGAAAACATACTTGTTTTGTTAGAGAACTTGATGGTAAGGAACTTTTAAGAGGTTCACGTGGTTCAAATCTATACACCATCTCTATCGAAGATATGATGAAGTCTTCTCCAATTTTCTTGTTGTCAAAGGCTTCTAAAACAAAGTCATGGTTATGGCATCGTCGTCTCAATCACTTGAACTTCGGCACCATCAATAATCTCTCCAGAAAGGACTTAGTTGTAGGTTTACCTAGACTTAAGTATGAAAAGGATCATCTTTGTTCAGCATGCCAATTGGGAAAAAGCAAGAAGTATGCCCATAAACCCAAACCTACTAACTCTGTCACAGAAGTTCTTCATACAATTCACATGGACTTATGTGGACCCATGAGAGTGCATAATATCTTTGGGAAGAAATATGTGTTAGTTGTGGTTGATGATTTCTCTAGATTCACCTGACAAAAGATGAAACTCCAGATATCATCATCAAACTCATCAAACAGCTGCAGGTTCGTCTTAACAAAACGGTCAGAATCATCCGAACAGACAATGGAACTGAGTTTGTTAACAAACAACTTAGTGAGTTTTATGAAAGTATTGGAATCAGTCATCAAAGAAGTGTTCCTCGAACTCCTCAACAGAACGGTGTAGTTGAAAGACGAAATCGAACTCTTGTGGAAGCCGCAAGGACAATGCTAATTTACTCAAAAGTTCCAATGTTTCTCTGGGGTGAAGCCATCGCCACTGCATGCTACACCCAAAATCGATCCCTGATTCACACTGCTCATGGAAAAACTCCATATGAACTTGTCCACAACATAAAACCTAATCTTTCATTCCTTCGTGTGTTCGGTGCATTGTGTTATCCAACTAATGAGGGCCAAGATTTACGCAAACTTAGAGCTAAAGCAGACATTGGAGTATTTGTAGGTTATGCACCAAACAGAAAAGGATACCGAATCTACAACAAGAGAACCCGAAATATCATGGAAACAATTCACGTCACGTTTGATGAGCTGACCGGTCAAATGGCTCCTGGATAATCCAGTTCAGGACCCGCTCTTCAAAACAGTCCCATTGGTTCATCCCTTGTACCAAACTCTTCTCAAGCAACTCCATATGTACCTCCATCTGAAGATGATTTAAAGAAATTGTTTGATCCTATGTTTGATGAACTCTATGAGCCATGTGTTATTGAACTGTCAATTCCCACAACAGAGGCTGCTCATATCCCTGAGAATGAAGTCAATCCTACAATCTCAATATCATTAAGTCAAGAAGCGCCTGTTGCTGATCACTCAGTCTCATCAACAAATCATCTATATTTGAATGTACATCATGGAACTATTTCTGGCATCAATGATGAAGTTAATCCCTTTGCTACTCCTGAAGATGCTCCATTTGAAAATATATTTGCTCCTGAATCATCATCAGAACCATCTTCTTCAGGAGACATCGACTGTGCTACCTCAGTCCCTCAACAACTGCCACATGAACACCTTAGAAAATGGACTCACGATCATCCATTAGACAACATCATTGGAAATCCTTCTCGTCCAGTATCAACACGGAAACAACTTGCAACTGATGCCTTATGGTGCTTCTTCAACTCCGTACTCTCTAAGATCGAACCAAAAGATGTAAAAACTGCCATGAATGAAGACAGCTGGTTCAATGTCATGCAAGAAGAAATTCATGAGTTTGATCGTCTTGATGTATGGAAGTTAGTACCTGCTCCAGATTGTGCTATGATTATTGCTCTAAAATGGATCTTTAAAGTGAAACTTGATGAGCATGGTGATGTGTTGAAGAACAAGGCTCGATTAGTTGCTAAAGGATACCGTCAAGAGGAAGGTATTGACTTTGAAGAATCTTTTGCTCCAGTTGCTCGAATCGAGGCAATCAGAATCTTTTTGGCTAATGCTGCTAGTAAGAACATGGTAGTCTATCAGATGGATGTAAAGACGGCATTTCTGAACGGAGATCTTAAAGAAGTCGTCTACGTCAGCCAACCGGAAGGATTTGTGAATCAAGAGCATCCTACTCACGTTTATCGTTTGGAGAAGGCTCTTTACGGTTTAAAGAAAGCTCCAAGGGCATGGTATGATACGCTATCAAAGTATCTTCTATCTACCGGATTTAGCAAAGGAGCAGTTGATCCAACATTGTTCACCAGGAAGTCAGGAAAACATTTAATTCATGTTCAAATTTATGTTGATGATATCATCTTTGCCTCGACTGACCCCAATGAGTGTGACCGTTTTTCAAATGAAATGGGTTCTAAATTTCAAATATCAATGATAGGACAAATGTCATTTTTCTTAGGACTACAAATTTCACAAAGTCCCGGAGGCATTTTCATAAATCAATCTAAATATGCAAATGAGATTTTAAAGAAATTTGGATTTAATTCAAGTGACCTTGTTGACACTCCCATGATTGAACGTACCAAACTAGATGAGGACCACTCAGGGATCATGGTAGACCAAACGAAATATCGTAGTATGATTGGATCCCTGGTGTACCTCACAGCTAGTAGACCAGACATCTTGTTCGCTGTTTGCATGTGTGCTAGATACCAGGCTAAGCCTACTAAAAAGCACCCTGAAGTAGTTAAACGGGTCTTTCGGTATCTCCAAGGAACCATCAATATGGGACTTTGGTACCCCGAAGGACACCGGTATGTCACTAACAGCCTATGCAGATGCTGATCATGCAGGATGTCAAGATACTCGTCGAAGTACGTCTGGAGGTGCACAGTTTTTAGGTGATAAGCTTGTGAGTTGGTCTTCAAAGAGGCAAATGAGTACTTCTATTTCATCTACAGAGGCTGAATACATAGCCATGTGATACGCTTACGCAGCGCGTTCGGGGTCAAGGAAACTTCCTTTTCTTCGAGCAAGTTTTATAACACCTTAGGCAGTGAACCTAATCGTTGTAGTGTAGTAATTAGGGTAAGCCACGGGTATTGATATCGTTCTCTAGGGGAATAGGAATGCTAGTGAGAAGTTACTATGCTAAGGTTAAGGTTGAGGAAGATTATTTTTTATCTTTTTTTATGTTTTTTAGGAAATTGAAAAGTACGAATCTCGGGTATTGGATTTGGGGGGTTGGTATTTCTACCGATTACTCTACTATTATCTAATTATCTAAACTAAGGTGGTGGTAGTCTATGTGTAATTAATGTGTGCTCGTATGATAGTTTAAAGATGTGTTTACTTAGGTTTTACTACTCCTTAACTATCTCCTATTGATGGTTGAGTTGTCACATCCTTATTCTTAGTTGCGTTGTGTGTCTAAAGTTGTAGGGTATGCGTTTCTCCCTAACTCTTTGAACTTACCAAAGGGTCTCGTCTACAAAACCCACTAGGGATAATAAACTCTTACTCTAAGGCACTCTTTGGATGGTTTAGCTTACAACTACTCAGGTAATTATATTCTAAGGTTCACAAATATGAATCAAGCATTAACTAGACAACGAATGACCTATCGCATTACTAGATCATTAATCAACTAAGATAAGAAACAACCAATCAATATTCAATAATTAAGTTTCATACTCCCTAAGCAAACACACAAATAAATTAGCCGGACATGGAGAACATGCAAGCATACACACAAATAATCAAAGACATAATTGAATTGATGAAGTAAATACTTATCTTGATGTAAGATAGGGTTTGGAACCCTAAAATACTGTACAAGACACCCTTGGTTCGGTTTTGGGTTTTTACTCCCCAAAAAGACTCCTCTAAAACTGAAAAATTCGGATTCTATATATAATATTACATATGCGACGGCGTCACCTTATGTTTTCTGACGCCGTCGTGTCGCCGTCATTAGGGTTTCGTCTTGGCCACGTTAACCTTGCGACGGCGTCACCTTATGTCTGTGACGCCGTCCTCTTCAGCTTCTGACGTCGTCTGGATTGAATCTAGGCTGTCTGAGTTGCGACGGCCTACTCTTTTAAAGCCCGACGCCGTCCTCCAAAAACAAGCAATTTCTCTTCTGTATCGTCACAAATTTCTCCGACGGCGTCGCAGATTAAGCAGTGACGCCGTCCCCTTTTAATTTAACAGCTTGAGTGTCTCGATTCTTGACTTTGGCCATTTTCTTCATATATCCGCGCCTTTTCGTCCAAATAAGTGCCATTACAGCAGTTTGCCTTCAAGAGACCTAAAAAGTGAAAAGGAACGATATTAAGCAATAACGGATACAAAAGTGATCAAATAAGGGCTTAAACGTCCCCTCAAAATGGTACCTTTTAAAACCTTATCAAATATCCCTACACTTGTTATTTGCTTGTCCTCAAGCAAATGTGCTTTTAGCCAATTAATTTATAAGTTAGGGGTCATGAAGCATTGATTTAAAACGGTCCACAACACATATAAGCCCTGCAAAAGTCATAACAAGCACGGAAATTACATACTAGCACCTCACATGGGGTGTTTGGATACTCACATCTCTCTCGGGTGTATATATGAAATATAACAAATAGGAAATGGAAGATAAACACTCATTAACCGGTCTTAGTACATAGATTACCATAGGCTTGAGAATAGATCAAACCTCCATCGCTTTGTCGTAAGCACCTAGGAAAGACTATCAAAGAGGTCTTTTAAAGGGTTGTAATGTTAGGCTTATGGTAGGGAAACAAGGGTTTGGTGGGATAGGCTATTTAGTGGTGGCAAGTCAAAAATCTCTATGTTAAATGCATACGAAGAATGGCGTTGCTAAGCCAAGACTAGACACTCTAAAACTCTAGGTAACGGAAATAAACAAACATAAATTTAAAGGATAGATGTAGGATGGTAGCCCGTATGTTTTTTTTTTTTTTTTTTTTTTTTTTTTTTTTTTTTTTTTTTTTTTTTTGCATACACTTTTACTCTACCATCCCCTACGGTAACATCAAAATGATAGGGATTTATAGGCACATCCCTACACTTGAGTTTTTATTACACTAATTTGACCCGAATTGAAAAGATCAAAACACTTAGGGTACATTATTACGCAAACAAGGGGAATTTGAATTTAACGTTCCCTTCCCGTCATTTCATAAACCTTAACTTTTCCCATGAATCCCAATCGTCCCAAAACTGTATACAAAGGATATGACTCGACTTAGCAACTCATGCAAGCAACTAGATAATTGAACTAAGGGTTTAGGGTGATAACAAACATTTGCACTAAAAGTGAGTGCATAAGGGGTAGGCTAAGGCGATTTGGGTGTATATTTGGGGGTGGGGTGTAAACAATGCTCTTCATTGATATTCCGGAAAAACCGAAACATCACGAGAACCGCGAAAAGGATAGGCTCTGAGGGGTTAACTAGGGGTATCGTGTACTAAAAATGAGTACAACGCAAAGGGTGTGGGGGAATTACTCAACCGATGTGGAAGAAGTAATTATATTACGGGTATCAAACAAGGGTTATCCTAATGCCTCTTATCATTTAGTTATTCCTAACTACACAAGTGTAGTCTCACTTGCGATCTCGGAATGCATCACAAAACAAGTTCTAGAATCTAATATACTACCGGTTCACACTCTAAGCATTGAAGATGAATGCTTTTAATTCCTACTAATCTAAGGGCGATCCTCACATTTTGGGTGGAATTTGGATGGTAAAGGGTTTTTTTGTGCTAGTCATATAACTTCCTATCCGTGAGACGCTTTTGTTAAGACTAATGGCCCACTCCTATATGTCATGAAAAATTTTAAATTTGGTGCCAAAATTACCCTAACCGACATTTTCTCATGGTTTATTACACAATTACAATTAGACAAAGCAAATAATCAAGGATAAGCATAGTTTCAAAGTTCCCGTTTTATTTTCCCTCCCTACACTTAAACTGAACATTGTCCCCAATGTTCCCTGAAAGTATCAAAGTAATGATAAAAGAAGGTAATCAAAAATGAAAGAAACTAATACTCCCCTGATTAGCTCGGTAGGATCCGTGTAAAGTGGTGGTTAAATCCTTTCCAATAAGAATTATTGTGTGAAAAGCTCCTTCTAATCTTGTGTAACTTCTTCTTGACAAACTAAACCTGCACACTTGAACAAAAAAAAGGAAACCTTCGCGTAAAATCGGCGGTAATAATATATATAAGACTCGATTTAAACTAGGATATAATGCTTGTGGAATGGATGTTTAAAGAATTTCTAAGAAAATTAAGATCTGGAAAATTCCAAAAATTTATAAGTAGCTCAGAAAACGAGAAAAAGTGATCTGATGTTTTTCCTCCTTCCTGACGCCGTCAGGTTGCAATCCTGACGCCGTCAGGTTATCCTGACAAAAACTGGTCTGCGATTTTCTGGAAAAATTCTGGAAAATTTACATCTTTAGAATCTGGAAAAATTTCTGCAAAACATCCATTATGACTCGATACAAGCATTTGACTCGAACAAACACACAAATATATCTTTTAATTAATTGTTATTCTCATGTTCACGTTTCTTTTGAAAACGTGTGTAATCCTCCCTACACTTATCCCTTATGTAAAATACCTTTATATGCAATTAAGACGAGGTTAAAAACAAAATAAAGCATTTTTACAAATTTAAACATGAGGATAAACAATTAATAAAAGATATATGACACTAACAGGCAAACAATTAAGCATGGTTTGCCTCCCACGAAGCGCTTTTCTTTATTTAAGAGTCTTGTAGCTAGACTCGTAGTCGTGCTCCTACGTTACTGCGTTACCGCCCTCTTCACCCTTTGTTTTCCCTTCATCGAAAGGATGTAGACGCTGTATGCTCACCGTGGATTCCTTGCCAACGCTGTCAATTATGGTGACGGTTTTATCTTTTAAATTGGTCTCCTTAACTGTGAAAGGCCCAAACCATCTTGGTTTGTTTCTTCCTCGTAATGCCCTTATTCGAGATCTATACAAGAGCACTTTTTCTCCCTTTATAAATTCCTTAGGGTCCTTTTGTACCTTAGGTATTGAGGTGGGATTGCTTCCTAACTTTTTATCGGGTTTCCACAACGTCGCATACAATCCTTGAACCATAAAGTCTCTAAGCCCTTTTTCCCAGTCATTCATCTTCTTAACATTGTTGCCCGAGGCTTTTCGATTTCCACCCGTAATCATTTCCATGATCTTAAGAGGGTATCTTGGGATGATGGGTATCCTAGCGTACCCCTTCCCGCTTTTGAGTATCATGATGCCTTCTCCGCATTTGATGGTTGCCTTGGCGGTGGCCAGGAAAGGTGTCCCAAGAATGAGGGGTACGTTTTTATCTTCCTCAACATCAATGATCACGAAATCCACCGGATAAACGATGTTAGCCACCTCAATTAGAACATCTACAGTGATTCCTACGGGGTGGACATAAGTATGATTAGCTAAGGAAAGTCTAAGGTCGGTCTTGGCTGGTTTCTCCTTAGTTAACTTATTATAGATTGACAATGGCATTATGTTCACATCGGTCCCTTGATCGGCCAAGGCATTTATATTATCAATGTCACCGATGCTAACTGGTATCACGAAATTCCCTGTGGTGTCTCGTTTTCTTGTTAACTGTTTTTTTATAACCAACTCATACAGAGGTTCCATAGGTAAGGCGTCATATTCTTCTTCCGTCATTTTTCCTTCAAGAGCTTCCCTAAGAACTTCATTGTACCTAAAGTTGTTTACTTGGTTTGCAATGGTTTTCTTGTTAATTTCATGCTTAAGGTAGTACTCAATGGTCTCAGGTTCATCATTAGGCACAGACTCCTCCTTCTTGCTTTCCTTAGTTTTCCACATGTCAACCCTTGCATTCTCGGGCATAATGGAAAGGGCGTTAACAAATGAAGTGGGGGGGCAATCGTTGCTTCTTACGAGCACCTTTTCGGGAACCTTTGTTTTGGTAAATTCAATTACCAAATTCATCATATATGTCATTTTTGCTTGCATTTCCTCTCTCTGCCTATAAACCTCCTCTTCAAATCTAGCTAATCTCTCCGTATGAGCTGCCATGTACTCCCTCATTTGATCCTTGAAGCTTGGTGAAAGTGGTATTGGGGAAGTAGAACGGAAGCACCTTTCGGAACTTGGGTTTTGCTCACGACTTGGGGACTCCGAAGAAGGTGTGGGGCGGTTGGTGGAGTTGGCGGATTTGACAGCTTCTCGAGGAATTTGTACGGGGGCTCTTTTCTGCCTTTCCATAAGATAATCAATTCCTCTCTCAATGGCACTCAATTGCTCCTCGATGGTATCGGAGGATTCAGAAGGAGTTGATATGGCATTAACCACGTTAATCGGAGTTTCGGGAGATTCCTTCCAATCTTCGTAGCTTTGATCAGCAAGCTCCTCTATAATATCCCAAGATTCTCTGCGTTAAAGTCGCTGAGCCTTCCACCGGCGGCTCGATCAATGGATCGTCGAGTGATGAAATCGGTATGATCATAGAAGATTTGGATTTGAAGCCAAAGATCAATACCATGGTGGGGGAGTCTACGGAGTAGTTCCTTGAATCGAGTCCACGCTTTGTAGAGAGACTCACCTTGGAGTTGCTGAAACGTCAAGATGTCTCGCCTAAGTTTGCTGGTTCTCCCCGGTGGGAAAAATTGAGCAAGGAAGCGAGAGGCAAGATCATCCCAACTTGAGATGGAGCCGGCGGGAAGTCGCTCAAGCCAATTACTAGCTTGGTCCCGTAGAGAGAATTGGAAGAGACGCAGGCGCGTGGTCTCCCGAGTAGTAGCATCAAGGTCGATGGAATCGACAATTTTGAGGAAATCCCTCAGATGCTGATTTGGATCTTCGGAACGAAGTCCATGGAATGCACATCCGTTTTTCACCAACCGGATGGTGTCAGATCGCAGGGCCGTAGTTTGGGCTTGGTCGGGAAGCTCAATGGTGTTCCTATAGCCTAGTTGGCTTGGTCTTGAGTATTCTCCAAGAGTACGGGCTCTTGGCGGGTCATTTGGTGGTGGGTTGATGAGCGGTGGTTGGTTATCACCTTCCATGATGAAAAGTGATGTGGTTACGAACAAAGGTCACGAAGAAGGGGGATAGACTAAGAGGAAGCTAAAAATGAGAAAAAAATTTACTTGATAGGAATCAAGCAAAGAAACCTAAACGAGGTGGACTACTAACTAGCTATTCTATTCCCCGGCAGCGGCGCCAAAAACTTGATACGCTTACGCAGCGCATTCGGGGTCAAGGAAACTTCCTTTTCTTCGAGCAAGTTTTATAACACCCTAGGCATTGAACCTAATCGTTGTAGTGTAGTAATTAGGGTAAGCCACGGGTATTGATATCGTTCTTTAGGGGAATAGGAATGCTAGTGAGAAGTTACTACGCTAAGGTTAAGGTTGAGGAAGATTATTTTTTATCTTTTTTTATGTTTTTTAGGAAATTGAAAAGTACGAATCTCGGGTATTGGATTTGGGGGGTTGGTATTTCTACCGATTACTCTACTATTATCTAATTATCTAAACTAAGGTGGTGGTAGTCTATGTCTAATTAATGTGTGCTCGTATGATAGTTTAAAGATGTGTTTACTTAGGTTTTACTACTCCTTAATTATCTCCTATTGATGGTTGAGTTGTTACATCCTTATTCTTAGTTGCGTTGTGTGTCTAAAGTTGTAGGGTATGCGTTTCTCCCTAACTCTTTGAACTTACCAAAGGGTCTCGTCTACAAAACCCACTAGGGATAATAAACTCTTACTCTAAGGCACTCTTTGGATGGTTTAGCTTACAACTACTCAGGTAATTATATTCTAAGGTTCACAAAGATGAATCAAGCATTAAGTACACAACGAATGACCTATCGCATTATGATCGGTGCAAAACCGTCAAGTTTTCTCACGCAAGCTGACCACTTGTGAAGGGCCAACTGTAAGAAACTTAAAACAGCTCAGACACCAATGCAATGAAGATCAGGAGAGAATAGGGTTTCCCCGGGTCGTTATGTCCCAGCGAGCTATGCAATGGATCACCAAACGTATAGTGATCGAGAAATTTGAACAGAAAAAGGGATTTGATAATGATTATAACTACAGAAAAAACAAACAAATTACAGAGGCTTAAATGCAAATTAAAGGAAATTAAAAAGATAAAAAATATTAAATAAACGCTATCACTATTTGCAAAATGATGTTTTTGATTTTATGTTTTTATAAAACTGAATTAAAAACTACGTAACGTACAAATGAAAATGTGAAATTTGCACAATATAAATCCTAAAAATATGAAATTGATATTTTTACAAACCTAATGATAAAAGAAAATATTTAGAAAAAGAAAATTATTTTTACAACTATTTAATTAATTATTATTAATTAAAAACTAATTTTAACTATTAAATATTAACCTAAAATACAAGAAAATATGAAACAAAGCTAGAAAAATAAAATTTTGACTTAGAAAAATCTAAAATAACAAAATAGAATTTTCAAAACTATTTTTGTATTTTTCTGATTATTTTTGGATTTTCTACGAATTAAAAACTATTTAAAACTACTTAAATTGCTTAAAAATACAAATTTAACTAAGAAAAATCTAGAAAAAATATTTTTTTGACTTTTTATATTTATCTTAACTTAAGAAAATTGAAAAATTATTTTTTTGAACCTTTTCTTAATTTTTTGGATTAAAAACTATTTAAAAAGTGCTAAAAATTGATTTAAATGCAGAAAAATAGCAAACAAGCTTGGAAAAATCTGAAAATTTCAGGAAAACTCTCAAATATTATGAGGAATCTAGGAAAAATAGAAAAATAGGGTGCTGTGTGAAGGAATATGAAACTGCTATCACTAGTGCTTATAAATAAGCACTTATAATAAGCAATTGACAACCAAAGACCACCCACTGATCACAGAAGCTCTAATATGCTATAAGTACTAAGATGCAACAAATCTTAACTGCTTTGAACCTCTAAATCACCATGAACACAGATTTGACTTATTTGAGCTTTATAGCTAAAAACAGTTTTGGGTGGCCTACTTTAAGCTCAAGTAAAAGCTGCAAAATAAGATGAAAATGAAAACCACAAATTGGAACTCAATCTAGACCTGGGTGAGACCTTATAAACCAAATTCCAGACCTAGACAAGCTGACTTGAGCTCTGTGCAAGGGCTGCAAGAACTGCACAAAACCTGTGCAGTTCAAGTCCCTGTGCACAGGGCATGTAGAACCATTTTGACAAGCATGTTTGAGACCTATAAAAAATTCACAAAAATGTAAAAAATTGCTAATAAGAAAATGGACCAGTTGAGCTTTTTAAAACCAAAATTTCACTTGATGTGGCTCAAAAATGAGCTCATGAAAATTCCTTGCAGTTTGGCTCAAAACAGATTTTTACACTTTGACTTTTGAAGTAAAATTGAAGTGTTGACTTAGGTGAGATTTGAGCTTAATTTTTGGACTGATATAGATGTTATATGATGAAACAAACTCAATACAAGCAATGTCTAGGAATTCTAAACACAAAACAACCTTTTGATTTTCCAAAACCACAACAGATAAGCAGTTGAGATGGATTTTTTGTAATGTTGACTTTGACAGGTTACATGCACAAAATTAAGACAGATATGAGTCAAAGACAGCTAAACAAACATAAACCAAGAGACTTTATCCACTGCACAAATCTAAAAGACAGCTTAAACAGTAGATCCAAACACACCTTTAACTACTGTTTTGCAAATAAAACTGAGATAACAACTGATTCAGTTTATATAATTGATCAAACCAAGTCTATATATCCTAAATACTACTTAATGAACAGATTTAAACCAGTTATAACTACAAATTAAGATTATGCAAAGAAACCTTAAAATCACTTACAAACAGTCCTTAGCCACTATGGCTTGAAACAACACCCAATGAACACTAGCCTAATTATATCAACCCATTGGACTATAAATCAACCCAATTCCAGCTCTGCTATACCCATGTCCAATTCATAACCATTTTTGCTTCCAATTTGACTTTCTTTGACCAATATCCAAAGTTGCTTAAAACTTAACCTTTAGCTTACAAAAAGCTATCATCAGCTTACATAAGCTTATAGAAACTAAGAAACAAGCTATTTGAAGCTTGGGTGTGAGTGTTTGAAATGGAAAATTTCAACAGTTAACTTGAAACATGAAATCTTAACACAACTTAAATTGATGCTTGAAATGAGTTTCAATACACTTAAACACTTTAAGTTGATACAAATTAACAAAAGATTACAGGTTTTATACTAAATTAAAAACTTTAGGATAAAAACGACATTAGAGAAAATTAAAAACTACTAGACTCCTTTCTACTCTTCCTTCTTGCTTCTTTTATAAACCAAGCTTCTTTTCTCTCTCTTCTGAATAGATCCCATCACTTTTCTTGACCATTGGATTGCTTCAAAAGATCTTGGCCATTGAATGGATTTTTGGCGCCAAAAAGAGATTTTAACAGGGAGGTTGAGATGGTGGTGGATGGGAAGCATTAATTGCTTTTGGAGTTTGGTGGAGGTGGGGGGAACAAGGTGAGGAGTATGTGAGCTGGTAGGTTGGGATGGTTGGGATGGTATGCAGACAGGGGGGAGGGAAATGGGGGAAAAAAGATGGCGGGTAGGTTTGTTTGACTGGTGAGTTTGACCAGTTTGACCACAGGGGTTCAAGTGGGTCAAGTTGGCAGGGGGTCAAGGGTTTTGATAGGGTCCAAAATGGTTATGACATGGGTCACTTGGGGCAATGACAAGGCCAAAAGGGTTTTAAATGACAAGGACCTAAGGTGTAATTTCTGAAATATCAAGGACCATAGCTGCCATTTCATCAAAGTTGCTCCAAGGGCTAAAAGTGACAATCTCAAAAAGTACAAGGACCAAACTTGATATTTTCCAATTTTCAGGGGCCATTTTTGCCAATTTTCAAACTTGAAGGACCAATTTTGTAATTTCTCAAAACTTTTGACATTTTTCACCAAAGGACTAATTTTGACAAGTTATGATTTTAAAAGGACCTTTGGTGAATTTTCTTTTGAAATTAGGGCTCAGGGACTATTTCTGACAATTTTTGAAACTTGGGGGACTGAAAATGCTAATTATGCAAACTTAGCTCATTTTTCATCTGATTTTGAACATTTTGCATCTGAAACATATAAAATGCCATTTTGGAATATTTTCAGTATTTTGATGCATTTCTGAGCATTTTTAAACGTTTTGCAGTTCAGATAACCATGTGATTTTGAGCAAACCACCAGCTTCCAACGGATTTGATTTGTCTTTACCAGAAGCCGTTTGCTCTGGACTAGCCAACTCTTAGATAAATTATCAATATTATCTTTGGCGAGCTGATTACCAATTATGGTTTTTCCACTGCCTTTACCACAAGCCATAAACTTGCGGGCTAGCCAACTCTTCACTTTTTAGGATATGGTGAGCTGAATACCATACAATTTTGGGCAAATTGCAAGCCGTCAACGGATTTGAGATATCTTTACCAAGAGCCGTTTGCTCCTGGATTAGCCAATCCTTTTGTTTATTAGACAAGGCGGACTGATAACCAATTGAGTAAGTGTAGAACACTTACTCCAAAAAAAATTTTGGCCAAAAACGGGGGAATTAGGCGGTATAATTATATGATAAAATTCGTGAGAATTCCCCCCACACTAGAAATGAATATTTCCCTCAATATTCAAAGTACCGGCGGTTATGCCGAAACTGAGAATGTAAAAGGGAAATACTACGGCCATTATTTGAAAGAGATTTTTTTTTTTTTTTTTTTTTTTTTGAAATTGCTTATATACACAACATGTGGGGCAACCCCCCCCCCCCCCACACACACTAGGGTGGTAGAAAGATAGAAAGAAGTTAGAAATATGGGTGAAAACCCATATGGCATGCTACTGTTTTTGATTACCGAGTTGCTAGCTTGACTCGATCCCCGCATTCATTGGTTCATGGGGAAAGTTTGTAAGTCCGGGACAACCACAGGGGGAATGTCCTCTCCAAAATAATGCTTCAACCGATGACCATTCACTTTGAAGTTTGGACCATCGGGTTGAGATAACTCAATGGTACCATAAGGATAAACCTTAGCAATGGTAAATGGTCCAGACCAGCGGGATTTTAATTTTCCCGAGAAAATCTTCAATCTTGAGTTGAAAAGAAGGACTCGATTACCGACGTTGAAAACGCGGTTCTTGATTTTTGAGTCATGAATCTTCTTTGTCTTTTGTTTATAGATCAAAGAGTTCTCGTATGCTTGATCACGGAGTTCATTTAATTCATTCATTTGAACTTTCCGATGATCACCAGCTGTCTGAATATCGAAATTAGCATGCTTCAAGGCCCAGTATGCCTTGTGCTCAAGTTCAACCGGCAAATGACATGCCTTCCCGTACACTAACTTGTATGGAGTACACCCGATGGGTGTTTTATAAGTTGTACGGAAGGCCCAGAGTGCGTCATCTAGCTTATCCGACCAAGAGGCACGGTTTTCACCAACCGTCCTCTCAAGAATTCTTTTTATCCCTCGGTTAGAAACTTCCACTTGCCCACTAGTTTGGGGGTGGTACGCAGTAGATAGACGGTGAGTTACACCATACTTTTGCATGACTCTTTCAAATTGGTCATTGCAGAAATGCGTACCACGATCACTGATTATGGCTCGTGGAGTTCCAAACCTAGCAAAGAGAGATTTTAAGAATTTCACAACAACTCGGGCATCGTTGGTGGGTAAAGCTTTTGCTTCAACCCATTTTGACAAATAGTCAACGGCCACGAGTATGTATTTGTTACCGCGAGAAGAAGGAAATGGCCCCATAAAGTCAATGCCCCAGATGTCAAAAATCTCACACACTTGAATGGCGTTTTGCGGCATTTCATTTCTTTGTGAGATATTCCCGTGACGTTGACAAGCGTCACAGGTTTTGACAAATTCATGGGCATCCTTATAAATCGTGGGCCAATAGAATCCGGAATCAAACACCTTCTTGGCGGTGTAGTTGGGGCTATGATGTCCCCCAGTAGGTCCAGAATGGCAAGCCTTGAGAATGTCATTGGCTTCCTGACCATACACACATCGCCTGATGACTTGATCCGCGCAAATTTTGAACAAGTAGGGGTCGTCCCAGAAGTAATGTTTTACATCTTTAAAGAATTTATTTTTCTGTTGGGACGACATCCCTTTCACCACAAAGTTACCCGCATGGTAATTTGCAAAGTCAGCAAACCATGGGGTAGAAGAGTCTTCACGAAAAGAAACCACATTGATTGTTTCGAGAGGAAATGTTTCATTTATTTCCTTTTTCTCGAACACATCTTGGTGAGGGTTTTCTAGACAGGACAGATGATCAGCAGCCAGGTTCTCAACTCCTTTTTTATCACGTATAATGATATCAAATTCTTGTAGGAGGAGAACCCAACGGAGCAATCTCGGCTTTGCATCTTTTTTTGCAAAGAGATATTTAAGAGCCGAGTGATCCGTATACACCACGCATTTGGTCAAGATAAGGTATGGCCGAAACTTTTCAAACGCATACACCACAGCTAATAATTCTTTTTCTGTAGTGGTGTAATGAGTTTGAGCTTCAGTCATAGTTTTGCTTGCGTAATGGATAGGCTGAAAGTGTTTGGTTTTGCGTTGCCCCAAGACTGCACCGATAGCAAAATCACTTGCATCGCACATGAGCTCGAAGGGTAAATCCCAGTCGGGGGCAACTAGAATGGGTGGTTCCGTAAGCTTTTTCTTTAGTGTTTCAAAAGCTTCGACGCACTCAGGAGAGAAGATAAAAGGAGCATCTTTTTCGAGAAGATGGGTCATAGGCCGAGCGATTTTAGAGAAATCTTGTATGAATCTACGATAAAACCCGGCATGACCTAGAAAACTCCTAATACCTTTGACGGTAGTAGGATGAGGTAATTTAGCAATAACATCAACTTTTGCTCTATCTACCTTAATCCCGTTTTTGGAAATCTTATGGCCAAGGACTATGCCTTCTTTGACCATAAAGTGGCTCTTCTCCCAATTTAGACATAGATTGGTGTCTTCACACCGTTTTAGCATTTTGTCTAAATGGGAGAGACATGTCTGAAATGAGTCCCCAATGACCGAGAAGTCATCCATAAACACCTCCATAGTTTCCCCGATCATGTCGTGGAAAATTTCCATCATACATCTTTGGAACGTGCCAGGAGCATTACATAATCCAAAAGGCATACGTCTATAGGCAAATGTTCCGTATGGGCAGGTGAATGTGGTCTTTTCTTGATCCAGCGGATCAATGGGGATCTGAAAGTAACCCGAGAAACCATCAAGGAAACAATAGTACTCGTTCCCTGCTAATCTCTCAAGCATCTGGTCCATGAAGGGTAGAGGAAAATGGTCTTTACGGGTGGCTTCGTTTAACTTGCGATAGTCAATACACACACGCCATCCCGTAACCAATCGAGTTGGAATTAACTCGTTTTCTTCATTTGTGACAACAGTAATGCCACCCTTTTTTGGAACGCAATGAATTGGGCTAACCCAAGGACTATCAGAGATCGGGTAAATTAAACCGGCATCAAGAAGTTTGAGAACCTCTTGTTTGAAAACCTCATGAATCTTAGGATTCACCCTTCTCTGATGTTGGACTGCTGGTTTAAAGTCATCCTCCATTAAGATTTTTGAGTACAAAACTCAGGGTTGATACCCTTAATATCGGAGAGTTTCCAAGCAATTGCTTGCTTGTGTGACTTCAAGACCTTTATGAGAGCAGTTTTCTCCTCCTCAGTCAAGTCTTTAGCAATTATGACGGGTAATTTATCATCACCCTCCAAAAATGCATACTCGAGATGAGGAGGTAGGTCCTTAAGTTCAACCTCGGGAAATTCTTCAGTAGAAGTTTGTAATGATTTGATTTCCTCAATCGTGATTTCTTTCGGAGGGAGTGAAGGTAATGGATCTTCATTAAGCAATTGCTCAAGATAAAGAATATCCCCCTCCGAATCATACACACCATCAATTCCAGGCGGAATTGATTCATCAGTAGCAAGAAATTCATCGATCTCTTCCAGAAGGAAGTCACCTCCCTCAAACGGAGTGAGAGAGGGGGAAGAGTCGGCAATGATAGGTTGAGAAGACGTGGTGGAATCCCCACCCACAGAATTATGAAGATAACCAAGAAACTCTTGAGAGTACTCCTCTGAAGCAATATCAATTAAATCGACTCGATTAACTGATTCAGTGTCATAATTTGAGGAGTACCTCGAAGTTTGATCGATGTTAAAGGTAACAGCTTCATTACCCACACGTAAAGTGATTTCTTGCTCAAATACATCAATAAGAGCACGGCCCGTTCTCAGGAATCCTCGTCCAACAATGAGAGGAACCCAATGATCGGCATCGAAATCAACAACCACGAAGTCAGCTGGAAAATGGAACTTTCCTACTTTCACGAATACATCCTCGGCGATGCCAAGAGGACGAGATATAGAACGATCTGCAAGCTCAAGAGTCATGCAAGTAGGAATAAGTTCCGGAAGAGAAAGTTTCTTCCACACTGAATAAGGCATCAGATTGATGCTTGCACCAAGATCGGCAAGGGCAAAGCATTCAATCATCCCAGGAAAAACACAAGGAAGAAGAAATTTTCCGGGATCTCCCAGCTTCTCGGGAAGCTTTTTCAACAGAACTGCTGAGCAATTTTCGTTCAAAGGAGTCTTAGCCATTTCAAACAGCTTTTCCTTATTGGTCAACATGTGCTTAAGAGTAGATGCAAACTTGGGCATCAACATGATGGCATCCGCAAAGCTTATGTCAAAATGAAGCTCTTGGAAAATTTGAAAGAATTTTTCCATTTGATGACTAGCTTTCTCGCGGAGTTTTTGCTCATGTAAACGTGAGGGGTAAGGAATAGAAGTTTTGGATTTAGGGTTACCAACTGGAGGTTCAAAAACAACTCCAGGATTGGTCTTGGGTTTTGGGACAACCTGAGGATGGACATTGCTAGTACCTCCGTTATTAGTAGGAAGTTCCTTGTCCTTTGTCGCCTCAGGTTCACTTTCCACTACCTTCGGGGGAGAAGAAGAAGAGGTAGTAGGAATAGCGGGTCCATCATAAGAAGCACCACTTCTGGTTGTGATCGCCTTTGCATCGCCCCTCGGATTAGCAATCGTGTTGCTAGGTAAAGTACCTGAGCCCGAGGGTCGATCATTTAAAGACTTCTTGATGTCAGAAATCTGGCTAACCAACAACCTGTTCATTTCCTCTTGGGATTTCATGAATTGTTTCAACAACTCATCAGATGATGGTCCAGTTGGAACAATGGCTTGAGTTTGCACAGGAAAATTCTGGCCTCTATTGTTAGGATTAGGGCCTTGATTTTGAAAATTTCCCTGGTTATTGCCATGAAAATACCCTGGGTTGAAATTTCCCTGACCTGGGTTTCTATTGAAATTTCCTTGATGTTGGAAATTTTGATTTTGATTTGGAAAACCGTTGTTTGGACTGAAATTACCTTGGTTTTGAAAACCTTGGTTTGGTCTATTTTGATTCTGATTACGGTTTTGGTTTTGATTGAAACCGGGAGGTCCAGGGTAGTGGTTAGGACGGTGGTTCGGGTCTATAGGAGCACGATATTGGTTGCCTCCTTGATTAGAAATCCCGCCCACAGCATTAGCTTCAAAAGGGTTACCATCGGTGGCCATACAGTTATAATAAGCATGGGGGCCACCACAAGTAACACAAACTTCCACTTTTTTAACTTCAGCACGAGGTGAAGTTTGTGGAAAAGAGACTTTCTTTTGGTTGGAGAGAACCAAAGCTTGAATGGCTTCCGTGAGTTTATCAATCTTAGCATCGGTGCTAGACTGACTCACGGGCGATGAAGAAGAAGGACCAACACTGACTTGGGAAACAACAGGCTTGCTTCGTGCAGTGCGGACTTTAGACTTGTTTTCAATGATCGCTAAAGCTTCTTTGACAGTTTTGCTTAGGAAATTTCCTCCAGCGGAGGAATTGAGAGAATCTTGATCAGATTGACTCACTCCATTGTAGAAACTATCGAGTTGCATCAACTCGGAGAAACCGTGGTGAGGACATTTGCGAAGCAATTCCTTAAAACGATCCCACGATTCACTGAAAGATTCATCAAACTTTTGAGTGAACTTGATGATTTCATTTTTAAGACTCGTGGTTTTGGAAGGTGGATAGAATTCATTCACAAATTTCTTCACCAGATCTTCCCATGTCTCAATAGACTGAGGGGGTTGTTTTTCAAGCCAAATCCGGGCTTGCCCCTCAAGAGAAAATGGGAACAGAAGAAGCTTAACAGCATCAGTAGGGACATTTTTGTATTTGATGGTAGATGCAATCTTGTTAAACCATCGAATATGAGCATGAGGATCATCCCGCTCAAAACCGTAGAATTGATTTGAGGTTACAAGATTCAGTAACCCGGTCTTGAGTTCAAAATTTTCAGCGACAATGGCTGGTACAACAATAGCATCTCCATACCCGTCGATGGGTGCCTGGAGAAGCTCACACATAGGGCGTTCTTCCGCCATGATAACGGAAGTAGTGTGAGCGGTCCGGATCTCAGATCCGACTGAAGGAGCAGAAAGTCTGCGGACACGCCTTCTTGGAATCTTGACAAGCTCACGAAATGGGCTCACAGATCTAGAAGAGCGAGTGCGCATACACTAGAGTTAACTCTAAGAGAACTCAGAGTTAAGGAGAGAAAAGGGAATTATGAAGACGTTTATAAAAATGGGGTGAGAAGAATCTTTATGGGTTTTCTGGTTCTGACAAGTATATATAACAACAAAATCAATTAAAACAAACTCGAGGCAAAACAACAATGAACTTAACCAATAATCACAAGATGAATGGCTTCTTTGAAAAAGGTACACCAATCACAAGGACAGAAAGGCAAGTTTTAAATCTTTGGTTCGGGAACTTATTATGGTCGTACCCCTAGTTAGGTAGTACACTGCCTTGGTTTGCGGTGGTAATCTTTTAAGTTGTTATTATTAAAGAAAACGACAAATCTTTTTGTATTTTTATATTTGATACATATATAGAAACAAAAGGAAAACATTTTTGTGTTTTATACGTTTTTAGCTGTTTTTGGGTTTTTGGATTTTTTATAAAAATATGGATATATATAGATAGATAGAGATGGATGATATGAACAAATTAGTGGGTATTCAAATTACTAATCTGCTAAACGTAAGATAATTAGCACAGCTCCCCGGCAGCGGCGCCAAAAATTTGATCGGTGCAAAACCGTCAAGTTTTCTCACGCAAGCTGACCACTTGTGAATGGCCAACTGTAAGAAACTTAAAACAGCTCAGACACCAATGCAATGAAGATCAGGAGAGAATAGGGTTTCCCCGGGTCGTTATGTCCCAGCGAGCTATGCAATGGATCACCAAACGTATAGTGATCGAGAAATTTGAACAGAAAAAGGGATTTGATAATGATTATAACTACAGAAAAAACAAACAAATTACAGAGGCTTAAATGCAAATTAAAGGAAATTAAAAAGATAAAAAATATTAAATAAACGCTATCACTATTTGGAAAATGATGTTTTTGATTTTATGTTTTTATAAAACTGAATTAAAAACTACGTAACGTACAAATGAAAATGTGAAATTTGCACAATATAAATCCTAAAAATATGAAAATGATATTTTTACAAACCTAATGATAAAAGAAAATATTTAGAAAAGGAAAATTATTTTTACAACTATTTAATTAATTATTATTAATTAAAAACTAATTTTAACTATTAAATATTAACCTAAAATACAAGAAAATATGAAACAAAGCTAGAAAAATAAAATTTTGACTTAGAAAAATCTAAAATAACAAAATAGAATTTTCAAAACTATTTTTGTATTTTTCTGATTATTTTTGGATTTTCTACGAATTAAAAACTATTTGAAACTACTTAAATTGCTTAGAAATACAAATTTAACTAAGAAAAATCTAGAAAAATATTTTTTTGACTTTTTATATTTATCTTAACTTAAGAAAATTGAAAAATTATTTTTTTGAACCTTTTCTTAATTTTTTGGATTAAAAACTATTTAAAAAGTGCTAAAAATTGATTTAAATGCAGAAAAATAGCAAACAAGCTTGGAAAAATCTGAAAATTTCAGGAAAACTCTCAAATATTATGAGGAATCTAGGAAAAATAGAAAAACAGGGTGATGTGTGAAGGAATATGAAACTGCTATCACTAGTGCTTATAAAAAGCACTTATAATAAGCAATTGACAACCAAAGACCACCCACTGATCACAGAAGCTCTAATATGCTATAAGTACTAAGATGCAACAAATCTTAACTGCTTTGAACCTCTAAATCACCATGAACACAGATTTGACTTATTTGAGCTTTATAGCTAAAAACAGTTTTGGGTGGCCTACTTTAAGCTCAAGTAAAAGCTGCAAAATAAGATGAAAATGAAAACCACAAATTGGAACTCAATCTAGACCTGGGTGAGACCTTATAAACCAAATTCCAGACCTAGACAAGCTGACTTGAGCTCTGTGCAAGGGCTGCAAGAACTGCACAAAACCTGTGCAGTTCAAGTCCCTGTGCACAGGGCATGTAGAACCATTTTGACAAGCATGTTTGAGACCTATAAAAAATTCACAAAAATGTAAAAAATTGCTAATAAGAAAATGGACCAGTTGAGCTTTTTAAAACCAAAATTTCACTTGATGTGGCTCAAAAATGAGCTCATGAAAATTCCTTGCAGTTTGGCTCAAAACAGATTTTTACACTTTGACTTTTGAAGTAAAATTGAAGTGTTGACTTAGGTGAGATTTGAGCTTAATTTTTGGACTGATATAGATGTTATATGATGAAACAAACTCAATACAAGCAATGTCTAGGAATTCTAAACACAAAACAACCTTTTGATTTTCCAAAACCACAACAGATAAGCAGTTGAGATGGATTTTTTGTAATGTTGACTTTGACAGGTTACATGCACAAAATTAAGACAGATATGAGTCAAAGACAGCTAAACAAACATAAACCAAGAGACTTTATCCACTGCACAAATCTAAAAGACAGCTTAAACAGTAGATCCAAACACACCTTTAACTACTGTTTTGCAAATAAAACTGAGATAACAACTGATTCAGTTTATATAATTGATCAAACCAAGTCTATATATCCTAAATACTACTTAATGAACAGATTTAAACCAGTTATAACTACAAATTAAGATTATGCAAAGAAACCTTAAAATCACTTACAAACAGTCCTTAGCCACTATGGCTTGAAACAACACCCAATGAACACTAGCCTAATTATATCAACCCATTGGACTATAAATCAACCCAATTCCAGCTCTGCTATACCCATGTCCAATTCATAACCATTTTTGCTTCCAATTTGACTTTCTTTGACCAATATCCAAAGTTGCTTAAAACTTAACCTTTAGCTTACAAAAAGCTATCATCAGCTTACATAAGCTTATAGAAACTAAGAAACAAGCTATTTGAAGCTTGGGTGTGAGTGTTTGAAATGGAAAATTTCAACAGTTAACTTGAAACATGAAATCTTAACACAACTTGAATTGATGCTTGAAATGAGTTTCAATACACTTAAACACTTTAAGTTGATACAAATTAACAAAAGATTACAGGTTTTATACTAAATTAAAAACTTTAGGATAAAAACGACATTAGAGAAAATTAAAAACTACTAGACTCCTTTCTACTCTTCCTTCTTGCTTCTTTTATAAACCAAGCTTCTTTTCTCTCTCTTCTGAATAGATCCCATCACTTTTCTTGACCATTGGATTGCTTCAAAAGATCTTGGCCATTGAATGGATTTTTGGCGCCAAAAAGAGATTAT
>BPTQ01000003.1:103748262-103909496 GCA_019973895.1 Chrysanthemum seticuspe | reverse complement strand
ATATTCTCTGTCCTGCTTTGGGATTACTGCCGCTGTGCTGCCGCAGTGTTTTGTATTCCACTGCGGCAGCGTATACATTATAATATACATCTTAGGCTTAAAAAGTCAAAATCTCCTCAGAAAAACCCCTCATTTTTGGATTTTGGCTTGGTTCCCACAGAACATGTCATAAAATCCCAAGGTTTGGGATAGATTGTAGTTCTATTCATAAATGAAGTAGTTAAGTTAATACAGAAATTAATAAACACACATACGAACGTACAAGAGGTACAGGTCGATTAAATAAACACACAAACGAATCGCTCATACTTTGAATTAATAACTTATAACTAACCAACAAAGAATAGAATCAACTAATTACTAGATCATTACACTACTCACACATTTATGAGTAGTAAAAACCAATTTAGGGACTAATTTTGACAAGTTATGATTTTAAAAGGACCTTTGGTGATTTTTCTTTTGAAATTAGGGCTCAGGGACTATTTCTGACAATTTTTGAAACTTGGGGGACTGAAACTGCCAATTATGCAAACTTAGCTCATTTTTCATCTGATTTTGAACATTTTGCATCTGAAACATATAAAATGCCATTTTGGAATATTTTCAGTATTATGATGCATTTCTGAGCATTTTTAAACGTTTTGCAGTTCAGATTTAACCAAAAATGATGAGTATTTACACACTCATCACATTACTAGATCATTAATCAACTAAGATAAGAAACAACCAATCAATATTCAATAATTAAGTTTCATACTCGCTAAGCAAACACACAAATAAATTAGCTGGACATGGAGAACATGCAAGCATACACACAAATAATTAAAGACATAATTGAATTGATGAAGTAAATACTTATCTTGATGTTAGATAGGGTTTGGAACCCTAAAATACTGTACAAGACACCCTTGGTTCGGTTTTAGGTTTTTACTCCCCAAAAAGACTCCTCTAAAACTGAAAAATTCGGATTCTACATATAATATTACATATGCGACGGCGTCACCTTATGTTTTGTGACGCCGTCGTGTCGCCGTCATTAGGGTTTCGTCTTGGCCACGTTAACCTTGCGACGGCGTCACCTTATGTCTGTGACGCCGTCCTCTTCAGCTTCTGACGTCGTCTGGATTGAATCTAGGCCGTCTGAGTTGCGACGGCGTACTCTTTTAAAGCCCGACGCCGTCCTCCAAAAACAAGCAATTTCTCTTCTGTATCGTCACAAATTTCTCCGACGGCGTCGCAGATTAAGCAGTGACGCCGTCCCCTTTTAATTTAACAGCTTGAGTGTCTCGATTCTTGACTTTGGCCATTTTCTTCATATATCCGCGCCTTTTCATCCAAATAAGTGCCATTACAGCAGTTTGCCTTCAAGAGACCTAAAAAGTGAAAAGGAACGATATTAAGCAATAACGGATACAAAAGTGATCAAATAAGGGCTTAAACGACCCCTCAAAATGGTACCTTTTAAAACCTTATCACCATGTCATCTTGTTGTGCTCAAATCCTATGGATGAGATCCCAATTATCTGACTATGGCTTTGAATTTAACAAAATCCCTCTGTACTGTGATAATAAAAGTGATATTGCTCTCTCATGCAACAACGTACAACACTCAAGAGCAAAGCACATCGACATTCGACATCATTTCATCAGGGAACAAGTGGAAAACGGTGTGGTGGAACTTTACTTTGTGAGGACTGAATACCAGTTAGCAGACATCTTCACCAAAGCTCTTCCTAGAGAACGTTTTGAGTTTATTCTTCCACGACTTGGCCTTAAAAGCCTTCAACCAGAAACACTCAAACGTCTTCAAGAGGAAGAAGAGGATTAAAAGGTTTCTTTCATCTATCTCTTGTATATATCTATTCGAAAAACAAAATACAAAATTATAAAACCTTCAAAAATCAAATAGAAAAATATAAAACTTTCAAAATCCATAAAAATTTGAAAAATCCTCAAAAAATATTGTCATTTTGTCATGTTTTTCTCGATTCGATTATATCTACGGTCTTGATGCTGTCATTCAAAGAATGATACGGGACTTTAGATGTTGTTCGAATCTTCAAAAAAAAAAAAAATTCAAAAAAAAATATATATATTTTTGGGAGAAAGAGAAACTATGGTTTATTGTCATTTCAGACAGTAACCCGCTTTTCAAAGACAGAACAGAGCCATAATTTTTCGTGGTTTTCAAATTTCTTGCTCTGATTCTTTAAACTAATCCTTACTATCTAATGAAAACTAGTTGCTTTGAAAAATAACTCGGACTCTATTTTTGATAATCATCTGGACTTATTTGTCAAAATACCTATCTCTCAATCAACAACCTATGTCATTGATTGAGGGGGAGAATGATTTCAATTAAATTAAAAGGTTATTTGTCATTCAATTGTTTTCAAAAGATATTCATGCATGTTTATTCAATGGAGTTTAAAGTCTTAAAATCCGATATTTATCAGTTAAAATGCTTTCATAATCAAGTCACAATTCTCCTTAAAATCTTTCAAAATCAATTTAAATCTACAAGAGATCACAAATCTCAAAGGATTTGATAATTGTGATCGGGGGAGAATTTGTGATTTAAATTGGATTTAAACTGATAATTCGGTAAATGGTTTTATAAGGATGTACAAGCTCTCCTTCCCACATGTGCCAAACGATTTCAAATTTTCAAATTTTCCTTGCACATGTTGAGGGGGAGCATCTATCTTAAACCACAAAGATCTGAAATGTGATCAATTTAGATCAATGTGCATGTTCCCTCTAGTGTGTGCAAAAATCTTTTCAAACCTTGATGCACATATTGAGGGGGAGCAAACTTGTGAAAACCTCATCCTTCCCGAAAATGCTTTATCTACTTGATCTGATTAGGGATGTGATGTTGATATCTTTTAGAAAATGAAATTCAAAGAAGTTAACTCTTTCTCTTGCCTCCGTGTGCAAAACGATTTCAATCACTTGATGCACATGTTGAGGGGGAGCTCTTATTCTAAAATTATCAAAAAACAATTTAGGTGCAAAATGCTTTGATAATATATCACAAGCACATGGATTGTGTTTCAAATGGTTTTCAATTGGTTTCTATGGCAGATGAACAATACCAAATAGACCGACCAACTTTACTTATGTATGGTGATATAAGGATGATAAGGTTAGGTATGTGTTCCCATGATCCGCCAGAACCGGAGGGATCTACCCAGGGACTATCCACTAGTTAGTGTAGAGTTCTTAGGTATGATGATAAAAGGAGAAAAATGAGATATGGGAAGAGTGCGGACTGAGACTGAGCTAGTACTGAAACAAACCCAACAAGGTTCTTGCTGTGAAGTCTCGGTAAGCACTGAAGGGGTTGAAGAATGAAAAAGAATTGAATGAGAAAAGGGTGAAAACAAATAGCCCTCCATATATTCAACCTTAGGGCAGAAACCGGGTTCAATTCATATGCTACTGATGGTAACATCGGTATTGAAGACAAGACGTCATGGACCCAGTGACGCACTGCACTTCAACTTTCCAAACCAATCAAGTTCCTCTCAAAAGGACTTGTTTCATTCTCACGGGGAACCGACATTATCTATCGACTTTCTCCTAGAGATTGTTGATATTGAAGAAGGAGACCCTCTCCCTAGTCTCCGATATAGGATCCAAATATGCACAAAATTGAGTCTAGAGCCACGAGATCATCAATAAATCTCCTTAGGACACTTTCCATGAAGACTCTATGTTTCACATAATGTGGAAAGAGAGATTATATCTTGAGTCCTACGCATTATCCTTGTGGTATTGCCAGAACATCTGAGTGATGTGTTAACATATTCACAATGAAGATGGAAAGCCTTCTGGAGCCAACATCAAACAAGCTCCTGGTAGGTGGCATGTGAGATCTATTATATAGATCAACCATGTGACAACTGAATAGAAACAATGGGGCGATTCAATCTCTTGAATCAATCCTGGTTCAGGTTATGGATTGACAGATACCTTTGAAAAACCGGTCTTTGTGCTTAAAAACTCTTTTCTTTTGCACATCGACCGTGTACTAATTTTTCAAATCAAAAGGTGTTTTTATGATTGATAATTGATTTTCAATAAAACCTTCGTTGTATTGCAAAAACTATTTCTATTGAGCAATACAAGATTGTTTGTCAAATCTCTTTTCATCAATCAGTGGACTTAAATTCGCTGGTTCACTCACTCCGTGTTGTCTTCTTTGAGACGTTCCGGTTTGAGAACAGCTAGAGCAGCTGCGACACCCTGTCAAGGAAATTCTTCGGAATTTTACCTGATCACAGGCAGTACATGTACTGATCAACGGGGAACCGTGGGCCGTGTACCTCAATTCAACGAAAGTGGTCAAAGACACTTTCGTACGCTTTATTGCTAACTGTTGTATGCAGGTACGCCCGACGTTTGCAGCTGATCAGAATGATGCGGTCAATCCTTAGCCGCATGCTCACACCACACATTCATCTCGAAAGAAATCATGATCTGTGCTTCAATGACTCTGATATTTTCACTCCAAGCTTCTGCTACGCTGCTGCCAATATCATGAATTAACGAAAGCTTCCGCTACTCTGATGAGATGATATCATGATCCAGAATGTGAGCATGTTGGTCCAAAAGTCACAACATCACAAAACTCCAACACCACAATGGATGTCTCAGAGATTTCTTATATCTGATGATCTCAAAAGCTGGCTCAAAATTATTATCACGTGGATCAGTAAAAGACCTCCACTTGGATTAACCAAACATGCAATGAGAAGAATCAATGACTACGAGCTTCGGAGCAAAGTACTACATCATGAATGCAAGAACAATCTTTAATGTAATATCGGTTTGTATTCTATGTAATTTTAGTACATAATTGAGGTGACCTCCCTTAGGGGGAGATTGTTAGGAATTAGAAATTCCAGGTATTAAAGAGTCGGTCACCTCAAGTATATGTAATCGTTAGAAAGCTCGTAGTCGTAGTTATTTTAAGTTAAGTAGTATTTAGTTTAGTAACACCGTGGAGGACGGACGGGTCTTTACCCACTGTATGCCTGATCCACAGCCCGTTGTGTGGCGTTTTATTGTAAGACTATAAATACTCTCTACCCTCCAAGGTAGAGAGTTGGAGCTCATAATAAGATTTTTCTTTCTCTCACTAAAGTTCCCTAAACCTCTAACTTTCTCTCTCTAAAACCTCTTGTACGCCTACTTTGTGTTATGGTTTGATGTGTATGTGAAATCCAATATCTTACAGATTCAATCCAGTTGTCTTTTGTCATTGCGTCTTTAATGTTTTTAGGCTCAGATTGGCAGACAGTGAGTGCATAAATGCAATGTTTACCATCCGTGTGAAGACGTTGTCTTGTAACGACTGGTTGATTCGGGTTGCCAATAATGTTCTCAAGAGGATGGTCTTTTGTCCAATGATGTGTAGAGGGTTGATGTTGGTATACATTGTGCAAATTTTGAGGATTCAAATGGTTTGTTGACGATTCCGCGACATCAGGTGCAGCAGTTTCATTGGCAAACGGGTTAAAGAACGCATTTGGATCAAAATATGCAGGTGGGGGTACTTCATGAAGAACATCAGCAGCTGGTTCAGCGTCGTTGGAAGCAGTTTGTTCAACTGTTGTTGTAGAGTCAACTGGTGGTGCTTCTTCAATAGTAGTTGTTGTAGCAGGTGTATCAGGTATAAGAGTGTGATCAGGTGGAGCAGCGGATACACCTGGAGCACGTTCATCAATGTCATCACTAAACAGTGGAGCAAATAGCGTTTCCATTTGTTGACGAGTAAGTTGGGGGCTTGGTTCAGCTGATGATGGGGTTTGGGGAATGTTAGCGGTTGTGACCGGGTTCCAAGCTGTTATGCTCAGAAGCCATCTCTGTAAGTTCATCAAAATTAGCATGAATCGTTTCCATAACCTGCTTTGTACGACGATTCCAGATCCAGAAACCCTTAGAATTTTCACAATATCCTATAAATACTCCAATATCAGCTTTGGCTTTGAGCTTACCAAAGTCATCACGATCATTATTCGGATAGCAAAGGGATCCAAATACACGAAAGTGTTTGAGATTCGGTTTATGGTTATGGATAAGCTCAGAAGGTGTTTTGTTGTGGCGTTTAGTAATCATTGAACGATTTTGAGTATAGCATGCAGTTGATACAGCTTCTGCCCACAAGTAATCTGGAAGTTTAGCATTGATTAACATTGTTCTTGCAGCTTCCACTAACGTTCGGTTTCGTCTTTCAACAACTCCGTTTTGTTCTGGTGTACGTGCAACAGATGTCTGATGCTCAATTCCCACTTTATCATAAAATTCTCGAAGAGTTTGGTTTACAAATTCAGTTCCTTTGTCTGTTCTGATTTGGCAGACGGTGTTCCGGAGCTGAACTTGAATTTTCGTAAGAAAGGTGATGGTCATCTGTGGAGCTTGATCTTTACTTCGAAGAAAGTAGACCCAAGTCCATCGTGAGTAGTTATCGACAATTACCAAGATGTAGCGTTTGCCATTAATCATTTGCAAGCGCATTGGGCCACACAAATCCATGTGAAGAAGATGAAGCACATGTTGAGAGCTGTGTTCCACCTTTGAAGGAAACTGAGCACGAGTGCCTTTCCCTTGTTCACAAGATAAGCATAGGTGATCTTTGGAATATCGGAATCTCGGGAGACCTTCAACAAGTTTGTGTCGAGCAAGGTTGGTGATGGTTTGAAAGTTTAAATGTGAGAGACGACGGTGCCATAGCCAGGATTTTGTTGATGTTGCCTTTGAAAGTAGACAGATGGGAAATGAAGCAACCATGTCTTGCATTGAGATTGTGTAAATACTAGAATTGCGAGAGCCAGACATTAGATCGTTTCCTTGTAGATCACGAATGAAACAAGTTTTCTCCCGAAAAGCAACTTCCAAATCTCCATCACAGAATTGACCGACTGAAAAGAGATTGTGACCGAGGCCTTCCACATAATAAACCCTGCTAATTTCGATATTGCCATTGATATAATCTCCGTAGCCCATGATAGCTGCGAAGTGATCATTCCCGAATCTGACAGTGCCAATGAACTTTTCAATAAAGTTTGATAACAGTTTAAGATTGCATGTCATGTGTTGGGAACATCCGCTATCAACAATCCAAAGGATGATCTGTATCACCTGCATTACACACAGACGACACAGATGGAATAGAAGTAGATGTGGAACCCGAGTGTTAGAGGGTTCCGAAGCAGTTATAGTATAAATACACACATCAATGACTTTAGGCATCCATTTAAATCCTAGTGTATTATGTATCCATTTCTGCCATCTCCAACTAGTCTTAGCTTTAGTCTTAGTGAATGCACTAGGTGGTACTACATTTCTTGGAGGTGATACTGGAACTGCAGGGATATCAATGCGTTTCTTAGAATCTAAGGAGGGCGGTTTACCAAGCACAGACTTAGAAGAATTAGTGGGCCTAGAGGTATTCCGATTCTTAGGATTCCTTAAACGAGACAAGATAGCTCTAGCAACACATTTGTCATGACAATCAGTAAGCATACTTTTACGACAAATAACACAAGAAGCATCAGACTGAATATCAAAAGTACTTAAAGGTTTAGCATTCGTTACAACACTTTTTCCATTACATTTGTCAGACATAATATCTAAAGTAGGTGCAACTTGAGTCTTATTCAAAGTCCTAGGGTGTTCTTCTACTTCAACATTCTTTATTGATCTTTTCTTAGGTCGCAACTTCCTATTCTTCCTTTTATTGCTCCTAGGCTGTGAAGTGCAGACGTTTGGAAAAGAGGCAATTATTCCTGTTTCAGTAGAGGGAAGCACATTAGTATCTTGTGTTTTGTCAGTAGGAAATCTGGGTTCACGTTTGGTAAGTGTTACAGGTGCAATTCTCTTAATGATGCTAGGCTGAACTTGTTCATACTTTCCTAACATCTCCCTTAACTGAATGACAGTGTACACCAAATCTTGATTTTCAGAACGAAGATTTCCAGAAAAATTCATGACTTCTTTAATGTGTGCAAGATAATGATCAAGTTCGTTTGATGCTTCATTACGAGTCTGTTTGAGTAAATCAAATACGACACCATATTCTTTTTTTACTTTTGCAAGTTCTTGATCATATTGTGAGATTTAACATTTCAAAGACACGTTTTGATCATCCAGTTGCTTAATTTTAGGATTAAACGTTTTTTATTTCAACTGGTGGATTTTGTTTTGCAAAGCAAGTTCACGATTTTGACAATCTTTTTGACACCATTGAAGACGACGTTTTGAATTTGAAAGTTCGTTTAACAGTCGTTCATTTTTAGCTTTTAAAGATTCTATCTGGTGCACATTATCAATATTCTCAACAATATCAACAGAATCAACAGAATCAGCAGAGATATGATCAGATGCATATGCAACATATTGTAATACAACAAGATTATTGATATCAGCACATATAAAATCTTCCAAGAGTCGATCAACATCTTTTCTCAATAATTTATTTTTACGTTTAGTATTTGAAATCGATGTTTCTGTTTTCTCGAAAACTGTTTTCATGAGACCGAGTTCCTTGTGAAAATCCCTTTCCCAATATAGTGCACAAGTTTTCAAATTTTTGACATGGGGTAAAAGTCTTTTCTGAAGAATGTCTCTTTGTTCTCGCGCCATTGGCGATTGAAAATGTTCAACTTTTATTTTAGAATGAAATTCAATCTCACGTTCCAAAATTTTGAGGTCAGATAAAAAAGTGTAAAAGTATTTTATAACGCGACAACTTTCGGCTTTTGTTTTAACTTCACTAAGTGAAGGTAAAGGACCATTAATTTGTGCACAATTGTGTTTGGGACTAACTTCAGAAACTGGTGTGATAACAAAAGGTTTGTTAGAAGTATCTTGTTGTGTGACAAAAGTTACGGCTTTTGAATAGTTAAATGGTTTGTTATAAACGATATTTTCCATTTTTGACCGACTCTCGTCATCTGCATCTAATTCCTCCATACGATTATATTCAACAACAGTCATAATTGAATCATCAATTCTATGTTCTGCACTGTAAACTTCAGGATTTGGTTTGAATGCTCTGTTTAAAAACTTAGGTTTGTAATCAGCAAGTATTGGTCCATATCCATTTGGATTTGGTTTAAAAGTAAACTTTTGAATAGTTGTGATTGACTCACCATGTTTATAAACAAAATTTCGAAACTCTTTGATTTTGTGTTGTAAGTCGACAATTTCTTCAAGATAGTTATCTATTCATTTCGTGGAATGTTGTTTGTACTCAGAGAACTGTTTTTGACAAGTTAACAACTCAGCCTTGGCTTTTTGAGTTTCCAAAGTGAGAGCGTTAAGTTGTTGTTTATGTTCATGTTTCAGTTGTTCTATTTGAGACAACAAAGCATTCTTGGATGCGGCTAGATCACGTATCTGTCGTTCTAATGATTTTTCGTTTTGATGAGATATAGCAAAAGCGACTTCAAAACCTTTTTCATGTTTTTCTTGAGTTTTGAAAAAATTGATTTGTCGAATTAAGCATTCATTATCCCTAATTAACAGTGAATTTTTATCTTTTAATTTCGTGCAAATTTCCAAACGAGATTGTTGGTCTTTAGTAAAGGTCAGGAGCTCAATTTCTCTATTAGACAGAAGCTCATCTTGTTCAACGTGAGTCTCATCATGATCATTATTTAGATCCTCAAATATAACCATGGAGTCAACTTGATTATCAATATTAACCAAAAGGTTATCATGATCGTCAAATATAACTACGGGGATCTATTTGATAATCATCGGAATGAGATGTGGATGGCTCATGTTGAACACTGTGATCCTCGTCGGATGGAGAAATTGGCGGAGATATCAGATCAGGGATGAGTATATTTTGTTCCGGTACCTGAGACAAGCCATCAGTGTCATACACTGGGCCTGTGTCACTCATGTGTAGAGCTTGCATTTGTGCCATCAACATCACTGCTGCATTAGCATGCAAGTCCTCCATATCATCATTAGAATCTGCATCTGCCATAAAGCTCTGTTCCTTGTTGGTAAGGGTACCACCAGCTTCATCCTTAAGAGCCAAGAGCAACGCCTCTTTGTGATAAGCACTGCCTCTTGTCCTCGGCTTAGGACATGCATTAGCCAGGTGACCCTTCTCATTGCAGTTATAACAACGAAGACCAATAACCCTATTCTGAGCATTCCCCTGTTCAACCACTTGACCCCTTTGTTGTTGCGGAGCACCCATGTTATTCCTTCCAATAGCATTGAACCCTTGACCACCTCCCATCTGACGACCATAACCACGGTTCTGAACTTCAACGCGTTCATTGTTCACAATAGCTTGATTCCTTGTGTTGGATGAGGAACGAATGCGATTGTTGGATTTGTTTGTATACCAACCGAAGGCTTTCGCAATCATAACAAATCCTTGTTGCAATTCATCGAAAGCAGCAGAGTCCTCATCAGCTTCACTGTAAAGTGCTTGAGCATTGTTGTTGTTGTATGGAACCAATTGAGTTTGTTGAGGTTGTTGTTGTGACTGATCATATGGTGTAATGGTTGCAGTTGGTTGAGGAGCTATTTGAGGAGGAAGATTAGTTTGAGCCCACAAAGCAAGTTGTTGATTATCAGGAATTGACTGTGAAGTTGGGAGTCCACGGATAGTCCTTTCTTTGTCAACTTCTTTTTGGTGAGGCTTCAAATAGTCGTACAACAATCCGTATGTAGCATGATGAAGATTCTTAGCTTGACGGAGAAAAATGACATACTTCTCCCATTCCAGACCAAAACTACTTAGGAACTTAGTGTTGACAGCAATTCGAGGCATGATGATGTTGTGCTTGTCCAAATCATTAATGATGTTTGAAAAGCGATGATCATATGACTCTAACGTCTCTCCTGGTTCAATCATGAAGTGTTCATAAGCCAAGTAGATTTTGGATTCCATGTCTTCCTTATTGAGTGATGTGCCTTCCATTAGAAGATGAATATGTTCCCACATTGCTTTAGCTGTCTTTTGAGCATCAACACTTCGAAGGATCGGATTGGGTAGTCCCAAAAGGATGTATTGCATTGCTAGTTCATCGGCTTCAAAATGTAGAAGTTCATCACCAGTGAGGTCTGAGATAGTTGCAATGTTGGTGACAGCATCTCTTGGTGGATTGGCATCTGGATCTGCGGGTGTTATAACAATAGGCATCTGAAATGGACCTTCCATAATGACCTTCTTTAAAAACTTTCCATGTGGCTTCTTTAGATCACAAAACCTAAAGAACCGTATCACCCATTGATCATAATTTCCGGGAGTGAGCATTGGAGGTCTATCAAGTGAGCCAGCTTCATGAATTGATTGTTGGCTACTTAAGGCTTCACACATTTTGCCAAACCATGTCGGTTCCTTCATAGTATTCCTGGATGGATGTTGATTGTAGAAGTTTGTGTAAGGTTGTACTTGAAGACTAGGTGGTGGTTGAACCATTTGTGGTGGTGGAATTGCTCCAAGTTGTGGAGTATATTGTTGATTAAATTGTTGTTGATAAATTTGTTATTGATGATTAAATTGTTGATGTTATGGACTTAGTTGTTGTTGTTGTTGTTGATTATAAGCGTAAGGGAAATAGCTAGAGTATGGTGGTTGTGACATGTTGAAAACTTGTGTTGTTAAATGGATCTTTGTAGTCGAATGAAACGTTGTTGATGAAGTATCCTTAGGCGTAGAAATCACGTAAAGGCAAGATAACACTTATGCGTAAAAACACCAAAGTTACGCGTAACAGCAAGAGTTATGCGTAGAATTAGCTTACGCGTAAGTAATGAGAAAAACACTAAAGTTATGCCTAAACATAAAGTTAGGCATAGAAAACTTAGGCGTAGGATTTCCTTATGCGTAAGACAGAGCTTAGGCGTAACAAGAATCTTATGCGTAATGAGTTCTACGCGTAAGCTTAAGCTTATGCGTAAGATTAGGGTTTTACCCAATCGATCCTTTACACTATCACAGTGTAAGGGATATCCAAAGTCGAAGTGTTTTCAGGCTTATCCAAGCAAGAAAACACTGAGTAAACCCCGAAAACTGAAGATCAAACCAAGGATGAGTTACGCGTAAGATTAGGGTTTTCTTACGCGTAGAAATGAGCCAAAGCTGATTTCTGCCAACTGATGTTTCCAAACCAGATTTTTGTGATGAAGTAGCTTCAATATCACCAAAATAACACAAAAGTGTGAAGCTTGATGATCCAAAGCTACTAACCAGCTTACGCGTAAAGATGAATACGCGTATAAAACCAAGCTTAAATTGAAAGAAATACACGTAAAGGTTGAAACTTTATGCTAAAAACTGAAATTTTAACACTTAAAAACATTGAAAGTACAAGAATCTTGAATTGAAAAGTGTAAAAATTGAGTTTTTAAGCGTGAGCAAGTTTAAGAACCGTAACTTACGCGTAAAACATAAAACAACTTCAAAAACAAAAGCTTTTCACCCAACTATTTGGCGAATGATACCACTGTTAGGTCACCATATTAGTAACACAAGCATCAATATGTAAAAATAGAGAAGAGATAGAGATCGGTTGAACAAATACAAACACACACACACGTATGAACTATAACCGGTTATGCGTAAGGTGTAAAAGAGTGAATGAATTGAACAATCAACCCTTAAGTGAGGGTATTACAAAGGTATTTATAGGAGAGGGAGCTAGGGCAACACTCCTAGTCCCTTCCTTTCCTTATTGGACTTGGGCCAAGGCTTATGGGCCTTCTACATAAGCCTTAGCTTAATAACAAACATAAAGGCCTAATTAAGCTAACTATTACATATTAATTACTAACACTTGAATTCTAGTTTAGGAGTGATTCCAACAGAGGAGCAAACAACGTTTCTATTTGATGAAGAGTGAGTTGAAATGATTGATCAGCTGATGATTGGGGGAAGTTGAGACGGTTATGTCCGGGTTCCAAGTTGTTTTGCTCAGAAGCCATTTCTGTAAGCTCATCAAAATTAGCTTGAATGGTTTCTATAATTTCCTTTGTACGACGATTCCAGATTCTATATCCCTTTGAGTTTTCACAGTATCCAACGAAGACTCTAATGTCAGCTTTAGCCTTAAGCTTTCCAAAGTTATCACGATCATTATTCGGGTAACAAAGAGCACCAAATACATGAAAGTGTTTGAGATTCGGTTTTTTGTTATAGATAAGCTCATAAGGTGTTTTGTTGTGGCGTTTGGTTATTATAGAACGGTTCTGAGTGTAGCATGCAGTTGACATGGCTTCTGCCCATAAGTTATCTGGAAGTTTTGCATTGATCAACATCGTTCTTGCAACTTCCACTAACGTACGGTTTCGTCTTTCGACAACTCCATTTTGTTCTGGGGTCTGTGCAATTGATGTTTGATGCTCAATTCCCACTTTCTCATAATACTCTCGAAGAGTTTGATTCACAAATTCAGTTCCTTTTTCTGTTCTTACTTGTCTAACTGTGTTCTGGAGCTGTTATTGAATTTTCGTGAGAAAGGTGATGATCATTTGTGGAGCTTGATCTTTACTTCGAAGAAAATAAATCCAAGTCCATCTTAGGTAGTCATCAACAATTACTAGTATGTAGTGTTTTCCATTAATCGTTTGCACACGCATCGGGCCACACAAATCCATGTGAAGAAGATGAAGAACATGCTGAGAGCTGTGTTCCCTCTTTGAAGGAAAGTGAGAACGAGTGCTTTTCCCTTATTCACAAGCTGAGCATAAGTGATCTTTTAAATACCTAAACCTGGGAAGACCTTCAACTAGTTTGTGTCGTGCAAGATTGGTTATGGTTTGAAAGTTCAAATGTGAGAGTCTGCGCTGCCATAGCCAGGATTTTGTAGATGTTGCCTTAGAAACTAGACAGATGGGAGATGAAGCAATCATGTCTTGCATTGATATTGTGTAAAGGCATGATGTGCGGTTTCCAGACATAAGATCGTTTCCTTGTAGATCACGGATGAAACAAGTTTTCTCCCTAAAAGCAACTTCCAAATCACCATCACAAAACTGACCGACTGAAAATAGATTGTGACCGAGACCTTCTACATAATAAACCCTGCTAATTTCGATGTTCCCATTGATGTAATCTCCATAGCCCATGATAGTTGCAAAGTGATCATTCCCGAACCTGACAGTGCCGATGAACTTTGAGACAAAGTTTGATAACAGTTTGAGATTTCCTGTCAGGTGCCAGGAACATCTGCTATCAACAATCCAAAGGATGATCTGTATCACCTGCATTACACACAGACGATACAGGTGGAATAGAAGTAGAGGTGGAACCCAAAGAGTTAGAGGGTTCCGTTACAGTTACAATTGAAATACACATATTTATGATTTTAGGAATCCATTTAAATCCTGGTGTATTTTGTAACCATCTCTGCAGTCCAACTAGTTTGTGCTTTGGTCTTAGCGAATGCACTAGGTGATATTCTCTTCCTACGAAGTGATGTGGGTTCTATGGGTACATCAATGATATTTGCAGAAACACTAGAAGGCGGTTTACCTAGCACAGACTTAGAAGCATTAGTGGGCCTAGAGGTAGTTCGATTTCTATGTTTCCGCTTACGAGATAAGATAGATTTAGAAACACATTGATCATGACAACAGGAGAACATGCTTTTAAGACAACCAATACAAGATGCTTCAAACAAAACATTCAAAGTACTTAAAGATTCAGCATTCGTTACATCGCTTTTTCTATTACATTTGTCTAACGCAATGTCTAAAGTGGGTGCAACATGAGTTTTATTCAAAGTCCTAGTGTGTTCTTCTACTTTAGGGGTCTTTACTTATCTTCTCTTATGTTGCAACTTCCTATTCTTCCTGTTTTTGCTCTTAAGCTGTCAAGTGCTAACGCTAGGATTAGAGGCAACTACTCCTATAGAAGTGGAAGGAAATACATTAGTATCCTGTGTTTTGTCATTAGGCATCCTAGTGTCTATTTTAAACATTCTAGGTGCAAGAACATTTGTGTTACTAGACTTATCTTCCTTAATTTTCACCAACTCCTCTTTCAACTCTATGATAGTGTGTAACAAATATTGGTTTTCAGAGCGAATGTTTCTGTAGAAAACTAGAACGGGGGTTGAATAGTTTACCAATTAAAAACTTTGTTTTGAAACTTATTGAAAGATCAATTGATATTGATCTTTGGATATGTTGATGATATATGCAAGTAATATGTAAAGAGTAAATAAGGAAAGAAATGATCAAACCACAACAAGTTGTTTATAGTGGTTCGGTCTACAAGGACTCTATTTCCTTGCCCTACTCCACTCCCCGAGTCTCACACTCGAGAGTTTAACTTCACTAGTCAACAAGCTCCTTTCACCGGCGGAGAAAACCTTTACACTTCGCTTACACAATTTCCGACACTAAGCTAGATGTCGAGTTCTTTCCAAGGGTACAACTACTCCCACACACAATGTATTTTGAGGACTAAAATACTAACCACTCACACTGACAAGATTATGATGGTTTAATACAACAATGAAGTATGAATCAACACTAGATCATACAACACTAAACAAACAAGACTTCCAACTTCTCGTTTGAAGCTTGAATGTGACTTGATCTTCTTTGCTACAAAAGAGATCACTACTATGATATGAAACTGAGTTAGAAAGGTTAGAGAGAAGATATGTATGAGAGTATAATAGAAAGGGATAAAAAACTACTTGGCTTGGCATTGCTATTTATAGCCAAAATGGACAGGAGCGTCCACGGACCGCGGAACCCTTAAAAGGGTTCCGCCCGTGTACCAATTTGGTACCGCCGGGTCTGACAGCCAAGATATCAAATCTTGCCAAAGTCAACTCTATCTAAGTGAGATTGTGCAAGATATGAAGAGTACAAATCCACACAAAATATCTAATGAAATCTTCCAATGATTTCCATGATGCATCTCATGATGTCATATGTTGTATTTCTATTTTTAGAAATATGCAAGTACTTAAGTAGTGTTTGGTTTTAAGAACCTAACACATTCTAAAAACTACTATCATACATAATGATTAGAGTCATATCAAGATGTTACTAATCATAAATGTAAATGCTTGAATGATGAATATATTGTTTGAAAAAGCTTGTTTTAATATCTATTAAACTTGACAAGCTTTAAGCTTTTATACAAATTAAATTTACTTTTGTCGTTAACAAAACTTAGGTAAAGATCAAAAATATAAATAACGTTTAATGACGATATTTGTATTAACAATCTCCCCCTTTTTGTTGAGGACAAAATATAAATTTTATTTTTATAAAAGATACAAAGTTTGTGCAAGAGTTATAAAAATATTAGTTTTAGAACTTGAAAAGAGAATGATAATGCAAGTGTATGATATTTGACTTTTTCTAAAAGTCAAAGTATTCACTAGTTGTTGCATGATGTTGACTTTTTCAGAAAGTCAAAGTATGCAGTTGACTTTTTAAGAAAAGTCAAGTATTATCAATGATGTATCCTGTTTGATTTTTTCAGAAAGTCAATGTCAGTTTGACTTTTTCAGAAAAGTTAAAATATAATCAAGTTCTATATTTTCTCCCCCTTTTTGTCTCAACAAAAAGAAGAGGCGATGCGGAATGTAATGAGCCCGAGCCATTATCTCCCCCTTGATCAAAGCTCCCCCTAAATTGGGTACTTAATGGGAAGATACATGGATTGTGAAAATAAAGCTACAAAAAAAATGTTAGTAATAATGATCATTCACAAGCATTTCCAAACACTATGTAAAAGCACCAACTATAATAAAAACACCATTCATTAGTTAAAATTTTCATGAATAAAGACCATGAAATGGGAACACAATGATGTGTTTTAGTACAAGAAAAAGAAAATAATCCTAAGAAAAGAAGAACTAGAAATGCTAATTTATGACCATCCTTATTTGATGGTGGATGAGAAAGAGCATTGAGGCGCTCAAGGATATGATTGAGGATGAACCTTATTTCCTCTTGGAAGTCATGGACCATAACCCGGGTCCTTTCCACGGTTTGGGTCGTTTCCTCACACGTTGAGCAACCATGCCTAGGAGGGTAGAATGTTTGGGAAGGTTGTGGTGGTGGTATGGTAGATGTGTTGGTGGTGTTGGGAATGTTTGGGGTGGTCATGATGGAGGCAAGCAAAGCATTTTGCATTTGCATAGTCTCACTTAAGTGAGAATCCACCATGCCTTTGAATTGGTGGAGGTTGTGGAGTTCCGCTTGAATCTCCTCTCTAGTAGGATTGGCATCGCATATGCACTCCTCAATGTCCTCAAGATGAGGGGACATTGATGTTGGGAGTGGATGATCCCCATACAAAGGACCATGAATGTCTTTGTAAATGGGGTGGAAGAGAAGAGGTTTTGGCCCTAGTGGGGCGTTTGGGTCAAAAGATGACCTTGGTGATTCATGAGCTATTTGCTCAATTGTGCCAAAGGATGGCAATGGTGGTGGATGATTTGGCCTAGGAGGCAAGTCATCCAAGTTCTCCAAGAAAGGATGTGGTGAAGTTGGTGGAGTGGAGAATAACTCCATAGGCATGAGAGTAGGAAACCTTGATGGTGAAGGTGGTGAGGGTGTTTTGGATGTTTGGATGGGTGCCGGTGGAGGTGAAGTTGGTGTTTTTGTAGGTGGTGGAGTGGTGATCACAATGTGTGATTAATTTGGTGTAGCCAAGGTAAGACTTGTATCATCTCGGATGGGAGATGAGATTGTGAGTGGAGAAGACTCGGATGAGGAGCTAAGGTTAACGAAGCAACAAGGCCTCACACTAATTCTAGCGGTCTTCTTGCAAGGTTTTGGAGATGATTTTGTCATTTTTGACTTTGGTTTTTCTTTGCTAGATGATAGTAAGAATGAAGAAGGTGTGAGGATGATCATGGTAAAACCTCTTAATTTATAAAAGTGAAAAATTATGGAGAAATGTGTTTGATTTGATGTTAAACTATTGAAGAGATGAGGTTCCTAATGATTTGGAAGTGGGTTGAATGCTAGTCATATCACCCAAGTCAATCCATTCAAGAGAGATGGAGTGAAGAAGAAAAGATTTGCAATAAATGTGTTCTAATGAGTGGAATTTCCTAACAATCAGATCACCCACGGATTTGAAGGTACCAAAAATTTGGTTCCTTCCTTTATGCCAAAGGGCTCCTTAGGTGGATTTTTCAAATTTTTGAATTTTGGTGGGAAATGGATTTCTTATATACCTAAGTGAAGTATACTAGTTCTAATAAGAGTATAAACTAGTTAAGATTGATTTATAAGTAATGGATGGTAATTTGGAATCACGAAAGAGTCGAAATTCAGATGATTACCTGGAGGATCCACGACACCAAAATCATACACGGCCAGAACCCTAAAAAGGGTGTCGTATGGTCCGCCTGTACAGGTACGGCGATACCAATTTACATAACGGACAGTACCAAATCTTTGGTGCCATCTGGTCCGTGGAGTGCAGAAAACAAGACAGAGTATGTTTTTAGGTGTCGGGCACTTTTCCGAAACCTGAAATTTTTCTCAAAAGGTGTTATACTAAACATTTCTAGTTAGGAAAAGTAAATAACACATGTATAAACATATTGGAGCATAGATTTTGAGCAAGGCTTATTGATTTTCACATAATAGTGAAAATGGGTAAAATTTGATAGAATACTTGTGCTATCCCCCTGCATAAGATTGTTAGCATACATCAGTTTTAGAAGTTATATTATCATCCTACAAGATAAAAACAACTAAATAGTATCAAACATTAATGATAATGCATTGTTCCAAACAATCCTTAAAGTACCCTTATTTGTCCAACTTCTTGTAAATCTTGTTCATCATCCTACCAAGGCACTTGAACATTCCCTTAGTTTGCTTGAATTCCGCTGATTCATTTTCAATCTCGGGAAAAGACGCATAATACTCGTGAGGTGGGAGACGAGAGCTTGGAAGACCATCTTCGGAGCTATTTGATGATGATGATGATGGAGTTGGAGGTTTTGCTCTCTTGCCTTTTGTCTTAGCAATTCGTTCATCACTCAAAGGTACAAAGATGTGAGGGACGAGTTCATAGTGAAGGTGCATCCCTTTTGGGGTTGGTGGAATTGGTGCAAATTTTCTATAGAGACGGGTGAGAAGCATCCCGTATGGAAGAGCAACCGATCCTTTTAGTTGGAATATCAATCATTCTCATAGCTATGTAGTAGGCTAAATTGAATGGTTGTCGGGTGGACAAGTTGTAGAGCATGTGACAAAGGCAAGCGTTTATGTGATCCCTATTTCCTATGGTGCTAATGACGTTGGCTCTAAGTAGCTCCTCCCATTTCTTAAATTCGGGCTTAAGTTCATTTAGCTCCATTCCATATGGATCTCGGTTTACCTCTTTTCCCTTTCGGGTAACACGGGTTGTATCACCCTTTGGGTTAAATAGGTGTTCACGGATAACATCCTTATCGGCCAAACGGGTTTGGTAGGGAGAAGTGCGGTCATTGATTGTATCAAGAGTGGTGAGAGACCACTAATCCGTGTAGACACAAGTTCCTCGGTTGGGAATTCCAAGTACTTGAGCAAAGTTGCTTAAGGTGATGGTGTAGTCATTTTGATTGATTCTAAATCTAAGACAAAATTCATCATCGTCTTCATCACTAAAGCCGGCCACACTAGCATAGAATTCTAACACAAACCTAGGACAAATTGGTTCATCGATGTCAAGAAGACAATCGAATTTAATGGCGGCTAGTTCTTCACGAAGATTTCAAGGAAGGATGAGTGAATGGTTCTACCCTCATGGAAATACCTTGATTCTAGACCCTTAAATATTTTTACTTGATCCTTGGTAAGTCCTTTGGTTTTGTGGTGTTTGGGAATGTAGTTAAGGGTGTCTTTGTGATCATAGAATCTTGCGGCTACCATGGTTATTCCTAAGGACAAGAATTAGTATGTTAAAAATGAGAATAAATTTTAACGTTTTTGGTTCTAGTGTGTGCCTATATGAAAAAAATTTGGAGTTGCGGTTATCTCGACTCATTTTATGCACAAAATGGTTTTAGTGGGGTGTTTGGCAAATACCATGAGATAACCCAAATGCTCCTAATTCAATGTGGCTTCATTTGAATATACCCGGGAATGCATATTAGTTATGCAATACCTTTAGTATTCAAGAGCATGCAAGTGATGAAAGTCTAACGTTTCTATTTGTATTTAACAATGAAAAATTGTTTTCCTACAAGTGAGAAGCTTTTCAAAATTTTTGACATGGGGTGTTTGGTTGTTTGTATAAGGCCTTATAGTTATTATCTATTGATTAGTGAGAAGCAAGATGTGTTTATGCAATATGATAATGTAGTACCTAATTTCAATGACTAGTTATGTAATTTGCCAATTGAATTCATATTTAGTATAAAAGCATACATAAAACCCCATGTAATGATTTTTGATAGTTTTGTGCATAAATAAGAATCCTAGACTCAGAATTGAGAGATAAACTGTAGTTAGGATACTTACAATGATGTTATCTTCTGTGATTAGTGAGAGGGAAGGTGTCAATAATGAGCTTGGTTTAAGTTTTACACGTTTTGGTAAAGTGGGTTTTGAGGAAGAAGATGTTTTGTAGGTAGTATTTTTGCTTCTGTAGACACCACGGACTAGACGGTACCAAAATTTTGGTTCCGTCCTTGTTGTCGTTTGGTACCATAGCTACAGTAGCAGATATAAAACAAAATTGTTTTGGTTTGACTATTCTAATGTTTTAGGCTATGTTTATCCTACATATTTGGTTCCATTAACCCTAAACCAAGTCTAAGAAGATTAAAAGGTTCTCGTTTAAGAGGCTTAGTTAAGATGTCGGCAATGTTGTCTTCGGAGGATACTTTCTCAATTGAAATGTTCCCTTTTTGAACATTGTCGCGAAGAAAGTGATGACGGATTTCAATATGCTTTGTACGAGCATGTTGAACGGGATTCTTGCTGAGATCGATGGCTCCTTTGTTGTCGCAAAGTATCACAATGTCGTTGAGATGAATTCCGTAATCTACGAGAGCTTGCTTCATCCAAAGAGCTTGTTGACATGCCTTTCCGGCTGAGACGTACTCGGCTTCAGTAGTTGAGATGGCTAAGGCCGTTTGCTTCTTTGCAAACCATGAGGTGAGACAATGTCCAACAAAAGTGCAAATACCACTTGTACTTTTTCTATCGACATAGTCACCGGCATGATCCGAGTCGGCATACACTACGGTTTCTACACCCGTTCCTTTGGGATACCATAATCCTAAATACGTTGTTCCCTTAATGTATCTAAAAATCCTTTTTAAGGCTTCTAAGTGTGATGCCTATGGGTTTTCTTGAAAGCGAGCACATAGACAAACACTAAACATAATTTCGGGTCTACTAGCCGTAAGATAGAGTAGGCTACCAATCATTCCTCTATATTTAGTGTTATCTACGGATTCACCTTCTTCGTCCTTGGTGAGTTTGGTGTCCGAGGACATGGGTGTTTTAGTTGGTTTGGAATCTTTAAGCCCAAATTTCTTAAGCATGTCTTTTATATATTTAGATTGGTTAAAAAATATGCCATCTTCTAGTTGTTTAATTTGAAGTCCTAGAAAGAAATTTAACTCACCCATCATACTCATTTCAAACTCGTCGTGCATGATTTTAGAGAAATCATCACATAGTTCTTGACAAGTTGATCCGAATATAATGTCATCAACGTATATTTGAACAATGATAATATGTGATTCCTTTTTCTTGGTAAAAAGAGTATTATCTACTAATCCCATAGAGTATTTGTTATCAATAAGAAAAGTCTTAAGTCGGTCGTACCAAGCTTTTGGTGCTTGCTTAAGACCGTACAATGCTTTCTTGAGTTTGAAGACATGATGTGGTTTCTCAAAGTCGGTAAAACCAGGAGGTTGAGCAACATACACTTCTTCGTTAATAAACCCATTAAGGAAGGCACTTTTAACATCCATTTGAAATAATTTAAAGTCATAAGCACATGCATAAGCAAGTAATATTCTAATAGATTCGAGTCTGGCTACCGGAGCATAAGTTTCATCATAATCAATACCTTCTTGTTGATTATAGCCTTGTGCAACAAGCCTAGCTTTGTTTCTATATATTATACCATTTTCATCCATTTTATTTCGAAAAACCCATTTCGTTCCAATTATGGTTTGATCTTTAGGTTTTGTAACTAATTTCCAAACATCATTTCTAACGAATTGGTTTAATTCTTCTTGCATGGCAATTACCCATGATTCATCTTTTATTGCTTCATTTATGTTTTTCGGTTCTATGGTGGATACAAAACAAAAATAATTACTTTGATTTTGGGCTTGTGACCTTAAGGTTCTTTGATTAAGTTGTCCTATGACCTTTTCTAAAGGATGACTTTTAGATTCTTTGATGTTTATAATTTCCTTATTTAATGGTTCATCTTCCTTGTTATCATTAATTTGACTTTCTATTATTTGACTTTCAACTAAGTCATCATCTACCAAAGGTGATGTCTTAGAGGGAGGTGGACTTTCATCAAATGTTATGTTCAACGATTCCTCGACTATCATTGTTTCTTTGTTAAGGACAATATAAGCTTTGCTAGTTTGAGAATAACCCAGAAATACACCTTCATAAGACTTTGGGTCAAACTTGGTGAGATATCCTAAACTTGGCTTTTTACCTTTGTAAAGCTCATATGGTGTTTTGTTTAGGAAAGGATGTATTAAGACTCTATTCAAAATATATGTAGAAGTGTCAACGGCGTTGCACCCAAAACTTTTGAGGAATGTTTTGTTCATTAAGCATTGTTCTACTCATTTCTTGAATTGTTCTATTTTTACGTTCTACTACTCCATTTGATTGAGGTGTTCTTGGAGCGGAAAAGTTATGTGTTATACCATTTGTATTACAAAAGTTTCTAAATTGAGTTTCGTTGTCAAATTCACGACCATGATCCGTTCGGATCGACACAATTTTAACACCTAGTAGATTTTGAATTTTCTTGCTAAGAATTTCAAATTTATCAAAAGCCTCATTTTTTGTTTTTAAAAACAACGTCCAAGTAAACCTTGAGTAATCATCTACTATGACCAAAGTGTATAAGTTGCCTCCGTAGCTTCTTATAACGGATGGTCCAAACAAGTACATATGTAATAATTCTAGACACTTAGATGTGGACACCATATTTTTAGATTTGTGACTAGTATGGGTTTGTTTACCAATTTTTCAAGCGTCGCAAAAGTGTTGGTCATATTTTAGTTTTGGTAAATTCCTAACTAGCTCTTTTGAAGATAGGTTTTGTATAAGTCTCATATTAGCGTGACCTAAGCGTCTATGCCAAAGAGATGAGCTATCATCTAATGTTGTTAGACAAAGTTTGTTGTTATATGTTTTATCTATCTTCATGACGTATATGTTATTTTTCCTAACTCCTTTAGCTATGGTGATACCATCTTTTAGTATTTTACTACCATTTTCATCAAATAGTACTTTATACTTTTTATAACATAATTGGCTAATACTAAGTAGATTAAATCCTAACCTATCCACATGAGCAACATTTTCAATAGTTAGGGAGTTATGAGCGATCGTACCTTTGCCAATGATTTTGCTTTTGAGATTGCTACCAAAAGTGACATTACCTCCGTCATACTCTTGGTATGATGAGAAGAGATTTTTGTTGCCCGTCATGTGTTGTGAGCATCCACTATCTTTTATCCATTCATCAGGTTCCAATCCAACTTTCAAGCATACCTAAGAAGTAAATAACTCAAGCATTTGGTCCCCAATATCTCATGGGTCCGTTTGGGTTAAACATACCATTTATTTGATTCATGTATGGAAATGATGGGAAAGAGTTCCATGACATGTAATCTGGAGTTTGATATGGTCTAGGGAAGTTTTGATTCCAACCATTGTGTTGATAGTTGGGTTGTATGTTGTGGTTGCTCTTAGGAAAGGGGCGTTTGGCAAAAGTTGCTTTATATCGTTGTTGAGTAGTTTTTGATCTAAATTCATTTTTAGCAAGTCCTACTCCTGATGTAACAGCTGGTTTTAGTTTAACACTATCCTTGGTTTTCTTTGTTACTTTGACAAATTCAGTACGGTCCGTATTACGAACATTCTGTCCTGCTGAAGTACCCACGGCACCATTTGTTTCCACGGACGGAACCCTTATTTTGGTTCCGTCTGGTCCGTGCTGTACTGCAGCAGTTTTGACAGATTGTTCGTCTTTTTCGGCCGTTTTGTTTTGACTCTTTGGAATTAATACTTCATTAAATTCTAGCCCATTCATGTCTCCTGGTGTTTTATGGATTTTAACTATTTCATCGGCAAGAGCGATGTTTTTGTTAAACCTTTTAAATTTAGAATTATTTTCGATTAAAACATCTTGTGTGAGTTTTAGTTTTTCTATTTCAAGTTTAAGCTCTTGACATGATTTACAATCATCGTCATTTGATTTTCCTTTTTCAAGTCGTTTTGCTTTTTCTTTTAACTCATAAACTTCATTTTCCAAAAATTCCTTTTTGGTTTTTAAAAATTTATTTTTAGTTATGATTTTTAGACTTAGCTCACACAATTGATTATATTGTTTTTGCAAGGTGTCATCATCAATAGAAGAGTAAGAAGAGTCGGAAAGTACCTCATTTGACTCATGTGCCATTAGAGCGATCTCTTCCTTGCTTGACTCTTCATCGTCTTCACTATCACTCCAAGCACCACTTACAAAAGCTCGTTGAGTTTTGCTTTTAGGTGGCTTGGGACATTCTCCTATGAGATGATTTGCATCACCACATCTAAAACACTTTCTTTCACCTTTACCTTTTTTGTCATCCCGATCTTTTCGGAATGCCTTCTTTTCTTCTCGAGGTTGTCTTACGAACTTTCCTCTTCTTCTAAAGAACTTCTTAAAATCTCTAACGGCCATGGCATATTCCTCATCTTCACTACCGGAGCAAGATTCGTCATCATCACTTGATTCCGCCTTTGCTTTTAGAGCAACGGATTTGATCTTCTCCCTTTTTCCTTTGATGATCTCCGAAGCTTTCTCCATCACCATTTCGTGTACTTTGAGGTTACCGATTAGCTCGTCTAGTGACATTTTTGATAGATCTTTTGATTCTTCAATAGCGGTCACTTTAGCTCTCCATTTGGGATGGAGTGCTCTAAGAAATTTCCTGACAAAGTTCTTACTACGAAAAGATTCATCAAGTGCTTTAAGTGATGTAATAATAGTATTAAAGCGAGCAAATCCACAATCAATGGTTTCATCTTCAGGGATAACAAATTGTTCATATTGTTGAACAAGAAGATCAATTTTGTTATCCTTGACTTGTGAATTACCTTGATGTGTAATAATAAAAGATTCCCAAATATCTTTGGCGGTTTCACACATAAAAATTCTTTCATATTCGTTTCTAGGTAAAGCATTGTAAAGCATCATTTTAGCTTCATTATTTTTAGCAACTAATTTCTTTTGTTCATCAACAGAAATGTCCTTTGTTGTAGAACTAAAATCCCCTTTAACAATAATAAACCAAAGATCTATATCTTTTGATTTTACATATGTTTCAAAACGGTTTTTCCAATAGATAAATCCATTGGTTTCAAAGAGTGGTGGTCTTTGCATAGATTCTTTAAAGTTTTCAGAATCCATGGATCGTTTCAAGTTTATAAAATACAAGTTATTTTAGAAATTCTTGAGCAACGAGGCTCTGGTACCAATTGTAGAAAACTAGAAGGTTGAATAGTTTACCAATTAAAAACTTTGTTTTGAAACTTATTGAAAGATCAATTGATATTAATCTTTGGATATGTTGATGATATATGCAAGTAATATGTAAAGAGTAAATAAGGAAAGAAATGATCAAACCACAACAAGTTGTTTATAGTGGTTCGGTCTACAAGGACTCTATTTCCTTGCCCTACTCCACTCCCCGAGTCTCACACTCGAGAGTTTAACTTCACTAGTCAACAAGCTCCTTTCACCGGCGGAGAAAACCTTTACACTTCGCTTACACAATTTCCGACACTAAGCTAGATGTCGAGTTCTTTCCAAGGGTACAACTACTCCCACACATAATGTATTTTGAGGACTAAAATACTAACCACTCACACTGACAAGATTATGATGGTTTAATACAACAATGAAGTATGAATCAACACTAGATCATACAACACTAAACAAACAAGACTTCCAACTTCTCGTTTGAAGCTTGAATGTGACTTGATCTTCTTTGCTACAAAAGAGATCACTACTATGATATGAAACTGAGTTAGAAAGATTAGAGAGAAGATATGTATGAGAGTATAATAGAAAGGGATAAAAAAACTACTTGGCTTGGCATTGCTATTTATAGCCAAAATGGACAGGAGCGTCCACGGACCGCGGAACCCTTAAAAGGGTTCCGCCCGTGTACCAATTTGGTACCGCCGGGTCTGACAGCCAAGATATCAAATCTTGCCAAAGTCAACTCTATCTAAGTGAGATTGTGCAAGATATGAAGAGTACAAATCCACACAAAATATCTAATGAAATCTTCCAATGATTTCCATGATGCATCTCATGATGACATATGTTGTATTTCTATTTTTAGAAATATGCAAGTACTTAAGTAGTTTTTGGTTTTAAGAACCTAACACATTCTAAAAACTACTATCATACATAATGATTAGAGTCATATCAAGATGTTACTAATCATAAATTTAAATGCTTGAATGATGAATATATTGTTTGAAAAAAGCTTGTTTTAATATCTATTAAACTTGACAAGCTTTAAGCTTTTATACAAATTAAATTTACTTTTGTCGTTAACAAAACTTAGGTAAAGATCAAAAATATAAATAACGTTTAATGACGATATTTGTATTAACAATTTCCATTAATGTTTAAGACCTCTTTAGTGTATGCAAGATGATTATCAAGTTCTTGTGATGCTTTAGCATGAGTCTTTTTGAGCAAATCAAATATGACACCATATTCAGTTTTGACTTTGGCAATTTCTTGTTCATATTTTGAAATTTGACACTTTAAAAACACGTTTTCCTCATCCAGTCGTTCAAGTTTTAGTTCAAAAGTTGGAGCACTCGACTGTTTGAGTTTGTTTTACAAAGCAAGTTCTCGATCATTACAATCTTTTTGACACCAAAGAAGATGACGTTTAACAATATTCTTTTATTAAACGCTCATTTTCAGCTTTCAAAGACTCGATTTAAGACACAGTATCAACATTCTCAACATTAGCAACATAATCAACAGAATTAACAGCAATATTATCAGATGCAGAAACAGCAGTATGATATAAAACAATAGACATGGTATCAGCACAGATAACATCTTCCAAGAGTCGATCGCCATGGTTTCGAAAAGATTTGTTTTTCTGTTTAGTTTTCAAAGTCCATGCCACGTTTGCATTGAAAATTGTTTTCAAGTACCCAATCTCCTTCTGAAGATCTCGTTTCCAACATTTTGGTAAAAGTTGTTTTTGAAAAATATCCCGTTGTTGTCGTGCATAAGGCGAGTGAAGTTTCCACTTTTATTTCTGAATTACGTTCAATTTCTTGTTCCAAAAGATTAATGTTAGACATGAATGTATCAAAATATTTAAGTAATTGACATCTTTCGGGTGATGGTGTGATTTTACTCAAAGAAGGTAAAGGACCATTTATTTGTGCAACTTGTTAGACGCGAACCACATTAGAAGAGGGCTCAGAAATTGGTGCAATGACCCACGGTGTATTTGTATTATCATGTTGTTTGACAAATGTCATTTTTGAATAATCAAATGGTTTGTTATATTCAACTTTTTCTATTTTCAATCGACTCTCGTCTTCTGCATCGAATTCCTCTTCACGATTATATTCAACAACACTCATAATGGAATCATCAATTCTATGTTCTGCACTATACACTTGAGGATTTGGTTTGAATGTTCTATGTGAAAAACATGGATTGTAATCAGCAAGAATTGGGCCATATCCATCTGGATTTGGCTTAAAAGTAAACTTTTGAATTGTTGTGATTGACTCACCATGTTTATAAACATTTCAAAACTCTTTGATTTTTTTTTGTAAATCAACAATTTCGTCAAGATACTGATCAATTCTCGTCCTTAAATGTTTTTTTGTACTCAAAAAACTGTTTTTGACATGTTAACAACTCAGACTTAGCTTTTTTAGTTTCCGAAGTGAGAGCGTTAATTTGTTGTTGAATATCAAATTTTTGTTGTTCTATTTGAGAAAGCAATTCATTCTTGGATTTGACTAGATCACGTATCTTTATTTCCAAATATTTTTCATTTTTGTATGATTTTGAAAAAGCGACTTCAAAACTGTATTCACGTTTCTCTTTTGTTTCAAAATTATTAAGTTGAAAATTATAGCATTCATTATCCTTAGTTAACAGTGCAATCTTAGCATTAAGATTCTATTAATCTCATTGCACTTCTCTAATTGAGATTGGGTGGTCTGAAATAAGGTCATGATCCCCGGATTAGACAGAGGCTCATTTTGTTCAACTTGAGTCTCCACATAATCATTACTTAGATCCTCAAATATAAGAACGGAGTCAACTTGATTATCAATATTAACCATAAGGTCATCTTGATTGTCAAATGTAACTACGGGATCCATTTGATTCTTTTCGTGATGAGATGTAGAAGGCTCATGTTGAACACTCTGTGCCTCGTTGGATGCAGATGCAGGCGGAGATATCAGATCGTGTATAATACATATGTTAGGATCCGGTACCTGAGACAAGCCATCAGTGTCATACATTGGGCATGTGTCACTCATGTGGAGCTCTTGTATGTTTGCTATTAACATCACAACTGCGTTAGCTTGCAAGTCCTCCATGTCATCATCATATTTTGCATTAGCCATGAAGCTCTATTCTTTGTTGGTAAGTGTTCCACCAACTTCATCCTTGAGAGCCAAGAGTAAGGCCTCCTTGTGATAAGCGCTACCTCTTGTTCTCCGCTTTGGGCAAGCATTAGCCAGATGACCCTTCTCATTGCAGTTGTAGCATCGAAGACCATTAACCCTAGTCTGAACATTTCCCTTATCAACCATTTGAACCCGTTGTTGTGGAGCACCCATGTTATTCCTTCCATTAGCATTAAATCCTTGACCACTACCCATCTCACGACCATTTCCACGGTTCTGAACCTCAACTCTTCCATTGTTAACAACAACTTGATTTCTTGTGTTTGATGAGGTACGTATACGGTTGTTGGATTTGTTAGCAAATCTCCCAAAAGCTCGAGCAATTAACGAAAATCCTTGGTTCAATGAATCGAACGCTGCTGCATCCTCATCCTCATCTGATGCCTTCCATAAGAAGATGAATTTGTTCCCACATAGCTTTTGCAGTTTTCTGAGCATCAACACTGCGAAGAATTGGATTGGGTAAACCCAAAAGGATATATTGCATTGCAAGTTCATCTTCTTCCATGTGAAGTAGTTTTTCAGCAGTTAGTTGATCTACTCTGAGAGTGGTGGTAACATCATCTCTTGGTGGCTCAGCAGTTGGATCTTCGGGGACTGTGATAGTAGGCATCTGAAAGGACCTTCAAGGATGACCTTCTTCAAAAACTTACCATGTGGTTTCTTGAGATCACATCTTTGCAAACCAAGAAGGTTCCTTTTGTGTTGTGACATTCATAGCATACTTAGCTGGAAACTGATATTGGAAGTAGTTACAATGTTGATATTGTTGACGAGGGTTTGGTTGAGGGATTTGTGGTGGAAGAGGTTGTGCTCCTTGAGGAAAGTACACAGATGATGGTTGTTGAAATTGTTGTTGAGGGTATTGTTGTAGTTGTTGTTGTTGTTGAGGATACTCATGAGGAAAGTAGTTGGAGTATGGTGGTTGAGATATCTTGAAACTTGTGTTGATGATGGATCTTTATAGTCGAATGAAACTTGATGTTTGTTGATGAAGTACACTTAGGCGTAAAACACAGCTTAGGCGTAAACAGACAATCTTACGCGTAACTTCCTTTTACTCATAAACAATAGAGCTTAGGCATAAATACTTCTTACACGTAAGCTTTAGGTGAAACGTAAGCTTATGCATAAACTAAAAGCTTAGAAGTAACAACCTTAGGCGTAAGCAAGCTTAGGCGTAAAGTGTTTACTCATAAACCTTTAAGCTTAAGCGTAAACTTAGGGTTTTACCCAAAAATCCTTTACCTTATCCAAGTGTAAAAGATATCCACAAGTCGAAGTGTTTTCAGGCTTATCCAAGCAAGAAAACACTGAGTTAACCAACAGCTTTGAAGATCGTTGAAGAAATTTCTTACGCGTAACTGTTAGGCGTAACAATGACTTATGCGTAGAAGCTTATGAGTAGGAATCTAGGGTTCTGTTAGGCGTAAAACAGACCAAATTTACCAAGCTAGATTTTTATGCACTAAAACGTTTTGTAAACTTGATTTTACTGATGAAACAACTTCAAAATCACCAAAATAACAATAAAGTTTGAAACTTGATGATCCAAAGTGAATTTCTACCTTACTCATAAACTGATGTCACGATTCAAAACCAAGCTTAAAAACTAATCTAAACACGTAAAGTTTGTAACTTTTTGCAAAAAACAGAAACTTTAACACTAAATAGACCTTAACCCATAAGAATCTTGAGTTTACAAGTGAAAAAATGAATGTTTTAAGTGTGAGAAAAGTGTATAGCGAGAAAACCTTACGCGTACAAATCGTAACTTCAAAAACAAAAGGTTTCACCTAACTAGATGGCGATTGATACCACTGTTAGGTCACCATAAGTTAACACAAGCATCAATATGATAGAAATATAGGTAGAGATGATCGGATGAACACGATACAAACACGTATGAATAATGAAAGTTTATGCGTAGATTATGTAAAGTGAAAAACCAACCCCTCAAATGAGAGGATACAATGTATTTATAGGGGAAGGGAGCTAGGGCAACACTTCTAGTCCCTTCCTTAGCCACATGGGCTTTTGCATAGGCTTATGGGCTTTCTACATAAGCCTAGCCATAATTACTAACATAAAAGCCTAATTTAAGCAACCTATTACATATTAATGACTAACACTTGAAATACTACTTAGGAGTGATTCCAACATAAACCCAAACCCAAGTCACAAGGCCCTGAGGCTTCCGGAACACAGCCTAAAAGGCACAGACAACCTGAGACTGACATGCCACCCAATAAAGACTAGGTAACACCACCCCTGGTGACAACGAAGGGTTCTGATACATCACAGTTAATTCCCTTGGTCCCAACTACTACTCCCTAAGATCCAGATGAAAACAAATAACCTGCTGGTAGGGGAGTATCTTTCATTTTCCTTAAGGATAACACTAGTTCGAACCCTCCAGTGCTTGAAGGGCAAAATGGGGACAAAGTCTCAGAAGGATTAAAACCACCCGCTGATACGGAACCATCAACCCCCCCCCCCCCCATGGCGATGCGTATTCCTCAGGGAATGTGTTTAAGGAATAGGCAGATAAATCCTAATCTATTGGATTAAAGGGGACAGAACCTGACCAAACCTAGGGCAAAGCTTCTTCTGAAGCAGAGCCTGAAGTACCTCTTTTGCAGTTTCAGTCTTATGTATATGTCCAAGCTTTTCTTCTCTCTGAGGATGAGATTGAAAAAGACAGTGATGAGGAAATCTTTGAATCAGGAGAAGACATGGACAATGATGTTCAAGCAGCTGAACACGAGCATCAATCTCCACAAAAGAAGCCTGAAGAGTCACCTTTCCACTATGATACTTCTTCATACTCAGCTTTTTTTCCTGTCTTGAAGAGCTCAAGAAGTATGAAAACATTCTTCCTTTCACTACAAGGCAGTTGGTTAAATTCTTGAAGAAGGCTACTCAGTCTCTCTTCAATGGGCTCATTGATGAACTATGGGATCAACATTATGAAGCTGTTGTTAATTATGTTGATCTCAAGGCCTCTGCTGTGGATAATTTTGATGACAACAATGAATACAGGGAAACCATGTATCAAGCTCTCCATACTTTGGACAACACCTGCAAAAGTTTCTTAACTCTTTTTAGGAAGTTCACACCAGGCTTGATACCATCAAAGAGATTGTTCAAAAAGACTCTGCTCTGAACAAGAAAATTCTTGAGGCTTCAGACACCTACATCAAGAATTCATCAAGTCTCACTGAGCTCATCAATATGTTGAACAACTCCAACATTCAAGGTCTAAGTTCATCAGTTGTGGAGATCAAATCCACACTCAGTCTTCTGGAGAAACATACGGCAGCCTGGGCTAAATCTACCACTTCTATGGCCTGGAATCTTGGGCCTATAATGTCAGCAATTGAAATCTCTTGTTAGGAATTGGAAATTCCATGTTAAAGTGTCGGTCACCCCAATTATAGTCTAGCATATGTTAGCTCGTAGACTTGTCGTTAGTTACGTTATTTAGTAGTTTATTAGTTAGTTTGTAGCGTAGATTAGTTTAGTGTAACACCATGGAGGAAGGACGGGTCTTTACCCACTGTATGCCTGATCCACAGTCTGATAGGAGGACGTATTATGTAAAACTATAAATACCCTCTACCTCCCAAGGTAGAGGGTTGGACCTTTCATTAATCTAATCTTCCTTCCTTTGTTAACTTTCTCTCTCTAGAAAGGCTCCCATCTTCTACTTTCTCTCTCTAGAACTCTATCAAATTCGAACCATATATTGTTATGTGATGTATTTATGAAATCCAATATGCTACAAATTGTATCAAGAGCCATGGTTTGATCATCTCTTACATATCCTTGGATTTCTAGTGGTTTTTAGATGGTTTTTTAGTTTGAAAAAGTTTAGTGGTTTTTGCATCATTTGGTTCATTTCTAGTGTTAAAGTTTGAATTTTGGGTGTACTTTTGTGTTTAGAATCATTGTATGTGCTTGGGTTTTGATTTGGTAAGCTTGAATCACTGTGGTTGAGCTTGTTTTGGATTCAAAAGTGTGTTTTTGAAGTTTTTCTTGGTAGCGACTTGGTTCTCGTAGTGAATTTCATCATAGCGACTTGCTTCAGAAAAAGGTAGCGAGTTGTAGTGTTTTTTGGTAGCGACTTGGTCCTAGCGACTTGTCTATTCAGACAAGCTGACAAATAGTACAAGTTTGTGGATTCTCCACTACGGCTAGCGACTTGGTGAGGTTAGCGACTTGCGTCAAAAATTGTTAGCGAGTTGTAGTGTAAATTGTTAGCGACTTGATACTAGCGACTTGGACCTTAGCGAGTTGCTCTTTAGCGACTTGACTATGTAGCGACTTGGTGCTTTAGCGACTTGTCTGCTTAGCGACTTGTTGATTTAGCGACTTGTGTTTAGCGACTTGTGTTTATCGACTTGGTGACTTAGCGACTTGTCTTCATAGAGTTTTGTTGACTTTTCCCGATAAAACTTCAAACGGCCATAACTTTTGAACCGTAACTCCGTTTTCAGCGTTCTACCATGAAAACGACCGTGAGAACGAGGAGAATGGCATGCTGAATAAATTTATTCGGGTCAATCTTCGAGGCCTAAATCCGCTCCGAACAGAAGTTATTGAGGTTTTTATGTTTTTAGACCTAAATTTCTCAGTAAAAACGGGCATAAACTAATCCAAATCTCAACCAAACAACATCTCTGCTAATCCTACAAACAATAATATGTCCTAACACACAATTTTCTATCATTGTGTCGATCCATAAGTCATCTTAACACATTCCATTGGTCATTGCTTAACGGTTTGGTCTTGATTTTAGTAAAATCCCGCGAAAGATTCTATTTCTCGGTTTAAATCATAGACTTGTAAAATCCCATGCATTCTACCACATCATGTCTTACTCTACTGACCCAGTGATTTCAGAAGTGCTTAAATTGTATGATGTTGTGGACAATAATGATAATGAATGCTACACTGAACGATTAAAGATGTTTGAATTAAACAATGAGGATGTGAGATCTTCATGTTCTGAGTACAATGAGAATGAACTGCACCTTCTAATGATACAGAATGCCATGCAAATGGAATGCAGCATTGAGCCCTATCAGCTACTTCATCTGCACCTCATACAACTGTTATCCACAACTGGGGATCGAACATGTAGTGCTCTCTTCCGCCAGGACTTACCTACATTGACGAGAAGCTTGTTGTTGAACTTAGAACATTTAAAGCTGCAACTTACCAATGAAGAGGTTCAAAAGGATGGTTCCAGTGCAGCTCTTCAAGTAATCTACAAACAATTTCAGCCATTCATCAGTGGGGAATATTCAGCAGATTACGATCAACACTTGACTGGAATTTCCTTCAAAAAACATACTGGAATGGAAATTCAGGAATTCATTGAGACATTTATCCAACTCATGGATAATGTGGAAAAGTACATTGAGGAAACTGCACAAAAGGATGAAAACGTGAATGAGTGTCAGGTGCCGTTGAGAGATAGTTGTGATAAGTTGGGTAATGTATCTGTTGAAGAATCGGGTTTTGCTGAATGCAGAATGTCAGAGACAACAAATAATGATGAGTCGGGTAAAGCACCAGATGATGGATCAGTTGACACTGAATACAGAGGCTCAGAGATAGATAAGCTTGACACATCCAACAGTCCAGTGACTCTTGTTACACATGATGTGGATGCAGATATCAGACCGACAAATGAACAGGTGTCATGTGAAGAGGTACCCTTAACTGTTCAACATAGTGCATCTGCTAAAGTACTTAAACAAACTGATCATGATGTTGAACATGACCTTGATAAATGTTCTGTAACTGAGGCTGGGTCTGAGATTAAGTGTTTTAAAACAAAAGATATGGTTGATAAAAAGGCTTTTGATGAACTTTCAAACAAATTCTCATATCTTCAAAAACATTGCATTTCACTTGAAATTGCGACACAGAGTAAAGAAGAAAGTTTTCAACTTAACAAACCATGTAAAAATCCGGAACTTCCTGAATTCCGTGAACTTTTTAAAATTAACACTTTGAAAGCTCAGCTTCAAGACAAAGAGTCAGCTATCAACAATTTGAAGAAACATATTTCTGGTATGCATGTGAAAAGTAATTTGGTTACAATTAATTCTGATGTTAATGCTATTGATGATATTCAAATGAGAAATGATGAATTAGCGGTTTGTGTGGCCAAATTACTAAAGGAAAATGAGTCTTTGAGAAAGCATCACATAGAACTAAGTGACTCTGTCAAAGAAGCTAGAACTAAGTCAATGGAACAATCAAACTCTTTGATAGCAAAAATTGATGAACTCAAAGCTCAACTTCAGGAAAAGAGTTTCGCTGTTGTTGCCTTAAAAAATGAGCTTAGGAAAACTGTAGGGAAAAGTGTGAACACTAAGTTTACAAAACCATCAACCTTGGGGAAACCAGTTTCTCATCCCATTAGAAACCGGTCCGTTGTTAGGCAGCCTACTGCGTTTATATCCGAAAGACCAAAATTTTCAAAAACACGGTTTGCATCCCAAGTTGATGCGATAAATGTTTTGTCAAAACCAGTCACTTCACCTGAGTTACCTAAGAATAAGGCTTCTAGTTCAGTTAACCCTCAACAAGTAGCCACTTCTACTCCCAGCACCACTAGGAATAGTTCGAAAACAGTGTCAAAATAAAGCATTAAAACCCAGAATTCATATAATATGAATGACTTGTGGAAGAACTATTATCTAGAAGAAGCTAGGAAAAAGGCACAGATTCGAAAAGACGGAATTTTAGGTGCAAGACCTAGGGTGAGGAATTCTATGAGTTTTCAAGGCACTACTAGTAGTTGTAAACCATTACCTAGGAACACTCAAATGACTAGGGGCTGGCTTGCATCTAAGAGTAGATATGAGAAGAAGAATGCTAAGCATGTTGAAAACGAAACTAGAAATTCTAAGTCTTTTTCGAATAAGAAAAATTATCCTAATTAACATGCTAAGGTACAATCCACTAAGACTACTAACGTCACTAAGGTTCAACATGTTATGAAGCAAAACAAACAAAAAACTTTGCCTAGATGGATACCAGCTGCTAAATCTTCGGAGTCTAGGAATATCGATAAGTCTTCCACTGTGCATAAGAAGCTTAACACTCCTAGACCTTGCCATAAGTGGATACCATCAGGTAGAATGTTTAAGGATGCTGGACTTAGGTGGATACCTACCGGAAAGCTGTTTTCCAATGGCAAAATCAAGGTTGACAGTGAAGACCCAAAGGATTTGGATACTAATGTCATTAACCAATATATATGCAATCAAGTTTGTAATGTTAGTGCAGGTATTCCTTACTCAATTACAGATACTTCGATCCTTCACTACATGGACTCGCTTAAAGTATGGATAACAAATGGATTGATATCTCATTACTCATGGGTTCAAGTTACTCAACCTTGATATTCAATCTTCTATGACGTCTGTTCACATCAGTTCAGGCCTCGTACTTCAACATTATGGCGTCTGCAGATAACACTTCAGACCCCGTTCCTCATAGAAAAGAAAGGTGTACGCTTCAGTGCGCTTTATCTTCAGAAAAAGAGAAATCTTCATGTTTATGTCCATTCTCATCGACATTCTTCATCAACAAGCTTCATGTTTTCTCCCATGCTCATTCAGTCATCAAGTGGATCTACGTTTATTGGTGTGTATTCTTATTCACTTGGTTAAATCAAAAATGGAAACTTCGGATGCAATTTTTGAGGGGGAGAAGAGTGAATTTACTACATGTTGATGGATGTTGATGGCAACTTCATGTTTCTCTCCTCCAACGCCTAATGTTTCACTTACTAAGGATAAATGGGATTTATTGTTTGGGATTCATTGTTTCAAGATATGTTTGATGAGTATTTCCAACCGCTAACGAATGTTGATCATCTAAGAAGTACTTCTCAGACTACTCAAGAAGCCCAATCTCCTGTTATTCCTCAAGGCGTTGATAATGACTATCATAATATTGCAGTTGCACTCATGAATAATGATCCGCTCTTTGGTATTCCTTACCAAATCTTCACGGATTATTGTTCATGAATAATGATCCGCTCTTTGGTATTCCTTTGCCAAATCTTTACGGATTATTGTTCCTCTCAATGTGCACGCTATAAATCAACCACATGAACTTAAAGGAAAATGACTACCTCATCCGCTCGAAGACATTATTGGTGAATCTTCCAGATCAGTCTCTACATGTATACTTTTAAGGAAGAATGCATTGATGTTGAGGAATCATTTGTTCCGGTTCATTCAGTGGGTCAATGTACATCCGATTGTATGTTGTTTTCACATGTTGGGAATTTGACACAAGTTGATAACTTCAGAGTTAATCATTTATCACTTATTTGAGATTGAAGTTGACTTTCACAAAGGCGTGGTCTTATTTGATAACTTGCTCGGGCTTAAGAATTTGAGTTGAAGACTTGGTTTATCTAGTTACTAGCAGTCGGGGTGGTTGGTTGAAGACCTGGTTAACTATCACTATTAGGAGTTACATAGTTTTACTCAGTGTCACATGCTGATGACGATGTGGATAATCTCAAGAGGTGTTAATGTCTCATACTCTGCTTGAGTAGCGAGTACTTAGAGATTTGCTTGAAGCATAGATTCTCAACACCGTTCTTCCATCATTAAGTGCAAGCTTAAGATACAAATGCGGGGAATTCGACTTCAGTTTCAAGTTTGGTATATCGGGTTTTCTTCAACAGTGGTCACTTCAAATTTTCTACATATGGGTTGATAAAGATAGTCAGAGAGAGTTTCTATAGCAGTTGATTCTCACAGGATTCATTTGGGTTATTTGAGTTCTTCTCACAAGATTTCAAGTTCATGGGTATATTATGTTTTGTTGATTCTGAGGTATCAAAACCAGCAAGGGGGAAGGAGACATATATCTAAAAGCTCAACGAGTACACATGATGAAATTAACACTTCTACCTGATTGAAGTTATCCCGGAAAGACAATGGTCATAACCGTAGAGAAACTCAGTGTTTAACTCGTAGCCTTTGGTGTATTATTCCAACTATTTGGGGGAAGTGGTCTCTGGAGACTTTTGGTATGTGTTACTTCAGTGTTCAGTTGGAAGAAATATGAGAAGAATATTTGGAGCGTGAGATGATATTGCTTATCGACATCTTCGATATGATTATGATAAAGTGCTTTTGGTTACTGCTTCATGTACACTATGTAATGATGATTTCGATGAGATCGCAACCATCAGGGGAGAGATTTGTGTACATCAGGGACACACAACATGATCACTTGATCGAGTTTAATCAGTATTTCAGAGTTGACATCTGCAGAGAAGATCAGTGATTCAACCAGTTACTGTGATGTCGTCGTCTCTACTCTGGTTGGGTACTTGTGTACATTATGGGCTGATTGGTAATATGGAAGATAACTGGAATTCACTTAGTAAAATGAAGATGTTGATATATTGTTCCCCTGAATAGACAACTGGTCAATCTCGAAGAGTAATGTGTACATCGGGGACGCACAACAGGTTCATGTGATCGGTCTTAATCAGTTATTCCGGATTTGATAACCACTGAGACGATCAATGTTTCAACTTGTTACTTCGGTGTTCTCAAGTTCTTCGGGGTGTTGAGTTTCATTCAATGAGACCGCTTTGTCTTCAACTCTACTTCTTAGGGAAATGGTCTTTATTCGATGTTTGTCGGTTTGGGGGGAAGCTACCAAAGATTCAAATTGAGAAGGCTCATGTTCAGACGATTTTCTTAGAAGCCTCGAATGCTTTGGTGGTGAAAGTTTAAGAGATGATGTCTTCTATCTTCCACAAAGTGCTGAACGATTTCCTTATCTCGGTACTTGTATCATCATCTTCTTAAACTATTTCTCTATCGTTGTAAATATTTTTCAAAAATCAAAATACAAAAATATAAAACCAACATAAACAAAATAGAAAAATATAAAATCAACAAAAGCCCATAAAAATCAGAAAATTGAAAAATACCAAAAATATGTTTTCTCTAGACATGTCTTCTGGTATCGATAACATCTACGGTCTTAGAAATGTCATTCAATAATGGCACGGGGACTTTAGATGAAGTTCGAGCAGGAGGTGTATATATTTCTTTCTAAACATGTCTCAAAAATTGGCTTGCAGTTACTTCAGACTGCAACCCGTGCTTAAACTATGGTTTGCTATTATTTCTGATAGTAACCCGTTCTTCAAAGAAGGAAATTGCTGCACTAAACATATTTTCAAAAATATCGTGCACTTATCCTAAAACAAAAACAAGGAAAGTATGTCGAAGGACTGCTGTTCCTACACAAATGTTTTTCCGTCTAAAATTCTTCAGAAAAATATTTGGTGTTTTACAAAAGGGTGGAAAATGAGTTGCTTACAAATCAATCAGTTTCAGAGTTTTCGTAATAATTGAAAACTCAGTCAATGACTTCAGCGCTTTTAAACTTTTTAGAAAGAGTCATTGATTGAGGGGGAGAATGTTTTTCAAATTTACATCATCTAACGGACTTTCTTAATCATCCTACGTGCTTATCTGAAAAAAAATATAATTGCCTATGTTGAAGGACTAGGTTTCTAGGATGTGATTGTTAGGATTAGATGATTATAGATTGATTAACACATTATTCCCATACCTTATATGATCTGATTGATATGTTGAATTAACTTTTATTAGTCGATTGCTGTTTGGGTGATGTCGACCACCATATATCTGTTTGTGTTCACTAACGTATGCAGGTTTTATGGATATAAGAATGTTCCCGATCCGGATCCCACAATTGAAGATGATTGGATGCCGAAAGGAAAGGGTAACTATATCTTGGGTTGACAAATGAAGAAACGGAGCTTAATTGGACTTCTATGGAGAGTTGGCATGGAAAAGTGAAACATAAGAGGTCTCACTGCATCAGCAGACGGTTTTCTTCATCAGCAAATGAAGAAACGGAGCTTAATTTGACCTCAGTTGGCATTAAAATGCAACGAAAGAAGTCTCACTGCATCAGCAGATGGTTTTTCTTCCAAACCCTACAGCAAAAACAACGGAAGCTTCTCAACCACCTAACGTATCTTTGTGCAGGGATAATAGTGATGATACCATTTTTCTAAAACATTGATAAATATTGTTTTGAAAATGGAAAAATATTGTTTTGAAAATAAATCGGATTCAAAGTTTTGAAATCAACCGGACTTTATTTTGACATATCTTAAGTGATTTCAAATTAAATATTTTCAAACGATATTTCATCTATCAAGTTCGTTTGTACGAAATAAAGTGGTGATCTAAAGATTTAATGTTATGTCATGGTATGATTTTTCTTTTGAATCAAGGTCTTTCAAAATGAAATTTTTTCTGTTCTTGTTTGATTGTGAAATTGTTTTATTTTACTTAAAGATCTCTTAAAACAATCATACCTGACACTAACAATCTTTAACGTCTTAAATTGGTCCTTATCTGTCATTTTTCAAAATTAAATCATGCCACGTCTTTCCCTAAAATCTTTTAAATGATTTAAATCAATTGGGATCACAAATCTCAAAAGGTTTGATATTTTTTATCGGGGGAGAATTTGTGATTTAATAATGAAATTTGATAAAAGGTGACTGTTTGGTTCAATTGTGCAGGCTGCTCTCTCATATGTGCTAAACGCTTTCGAATCTCGAAGCACATATTGAGGGGGAGCATTTCAAAATAAACTAAACTATCAAGGTACAAAGATTTATATGTTTCAACATAAAGTATCTTGATTGATTTTCTAATGGTTTCTTAATGGCTTTTGTGATCGTGGAAGTGCTTCAAATGAACTCTTGCCTCTATGTGATAAAATGATTTCAAATATCCTATGCACATATTGAGGGGGAGAATTTACCAAGAAAATCAAATGGTTTTTCTATGAAAATTGTGATCAAAGAAAATATTTCAAAGTCCTCTTGCCTCCATGTGCTAAACAATTTCTAAATCATATGCACATGTTGAGGGGGAGGTTTTCTAAATGATCAAAACTATTAAGGTACAAAATGCTTTGATCTCGTATCACAAGTACCTTGATTGTTTTTCCAAATGATTTTTCAATTGGTTTCAAGGAAGAATGAATTGTACCAAAAGACCGACCATTTTACTTTATATATGGAGTTATAAGGATGGTGAGGTTAGGTATTAGTTCCCACGATCCGCCAGAACCGGAGGGATCTACCCAGGGACAATCCACTAGATAGTGTAGAGTCTTTAGGTATATTGAAAAAAAAAGGAGAAAAATGAGAAATGGGAAGAGTGCGGACTGAGACAGAGCTAGTACTGGAATAAACCCAACAAGGTTCTAGTTATGAAGTCTCGGTAAGCACTGAAGGGGTTGAAGAATGAAAAAGAATTAAATGTGAAAAGGGTGAAAAGAAATAGCTTTCCAATAATTCAACCTTAGGGCAGAAACCGGGTTCAATACATATGCTACTGGTGGTTACTAAGGTAACACTGGTATTGAAGACAAGACGTCATGGACCCAATGACGCACTGCACCTAACTTCCCAAACTACTCAAGGTCCTCTTAAAAGGGCTTGTTTCATTCTCACGTGGAAGCGACATAATCTATCGACTTTCTCTTAGAGATTGTTGATATTGAAGAAGGAGACCCTCTCCTTAGTCTCCGGCATAGGAACCAAATGTGCACGATTGAGTCTAGAGCCAAGAGATCATCCACAATATCTCATTAGGACACTAAATTAATGAAGACTTGCTGTTTCACACAATGTGGAAAGTAAGAATATATTAAGAGTCCTACGCATTATCCTTGTGGTATTGCCAGAACATCCGAGTAATATGTAAAAATATTCACGATGAAGATGGAAATCCTTCTAGAGCCAACATCAAACAAGCTCTTGGTGGGTGACATGTGAGATCTTTTCTAAAGATCAAGCTTGTGACAACTGGATAGAAACGATGGGGCGATTCAATCTTGAATCAACCTTGGTCCAGGAAATGGATTGACGGATACCTTTGAAAAACCAATCGTTGTGCTCAAAAAGTCTTTTATCTAGCACATCGACTGTGTATTAATCTTTCAAAATTAAAAGGGTATTTATGATTGAAAATTGATTTTTCTTATAAAACCTTCGTCGTATTGCAAAACTCTTTCTTCATGCAATACGCGATTGTTTTCAAATCATTTTGAATCAATCAGTGAATCTCAATTCGCTGGTTCACTCACTCCGTGTTGTCTTCTTTGAGATGTTCCGGTTTGAGAACAGCTAGAACAGCTGTGAAACCCTGTCAAGGAGATTCTTCGGAATTATACCTGATCACAGGCAGTACTTGTACTGATCAACGGGGAACCGTGGGCCGTGTACCTCAATTCAACAAAAGTGATCAAAGACACTTTCGTGAGTTTTATTGCTAACTGTTGTTTGCAGGTACATTTGGACGGTTGCAGCTGATCAGAATTGAGGAGTCAATCCAAAGCCGCATGCTCACAGCATCCACACTTAATTGAAAAAATCATGACTGGTGCATATGTACATAACCTGGCTCTGATATTTCATACTATGCTTCTGCTTCGCTACTGCAAATATCATGAACCAGTAAGGCTTCCGCTACTCTGATGGAAAGATGTCATGATTCAAAAGTGTGAGTATGTCGGTCCGAAAGTCACAACTTCACATGATGGCAACACTATAAAGGGTGATCCAGAGATTTACTGTGGCTGATGATCTCAAAGAAAGCTCGAAGATCATCAAAGATGTGGATCAGTTAAAGGCCTCCACTAAAAGTACAATTCAATGCGGACTTTGAAAAATCGCTACTAATGCACAAAGATTGCGGAAGTGACGAATTCAAGTCTACTAGCTCAAGAACTAAAGACAAAGATAGAATGCTAGGATGCAAAAGGTATTTCATGGGGTGACCTCCCTTAGGGGGAGATTGTTAGGAATTGGAAATTCCATGTTAAAGTGTCGGTCACCCCAATTATAGTCTAGCATATGTTAGCTCGTAGACTTGTCGTTAGTTACGTTATTTAGTAGTTTATTAGTTAGTTTGTAGCGTAGATTAGTTTAGTGTAACACCGTGGAGGAAGGACGGGTCTTTACCCACTGTATGGCTGGTCCACGGTCTGATAGGAGGACGTATTATGTAAAACTATAAATACCCTCTACCTCCCAAGGTAGAGGGTTGGACCTTTCATTAATCTAATCTTCCTTCCTTTGTTAACTTTCTCTCTCTAGAAAGGCTCCCATCTTCTACTTTCTCTCTCTAGAACTCTATCAAATTCGAACCATATATTGTTATGTGATGTGTTTATGAAATCCAAAATGCTACAGTTTATCATCATATAAACATGTTTTCTATCTAATATGGAACAAATTTGGCAGAAAAATGTATAAAAACGTGTTTATTAAAAGTGCACACCATATGTTTGATGAAATGTCTCAATGAGATTTTATAAGTGTGATGCATTAATTTGCAGCATTTATGTTTATTAGTGCATCAAAGTTTGATGAAAATAACATTTTTTTGTTAGATAATATCATACTGAAATTATTTAAGGTGCATAAGGGTATCATGAAAAAGAGCATATGTTTTAAGACAATATTAGAGCATTAGTTGTTTGTTTGTTTAAGGCATCTGTTTTAATATTGTATTAGGGCATCAGTTTGTTTGTTTATTTAAGGCATATGTTTTAATACTGCATTAGGTCAACAATTTGTATGTTTAGTGCGTATGTATTAAGAATGTATTAGGGCATCAATTTTAAGATTCTATTAGGGCATCGAGGTATCATAAAAGCTGATAAAAAAATAATAAGTTTGTTAGATAAAATCATACTGAAATAATTTAAGCTATGTGTTTGTTTGTTTATTTGTATGTCATAAATGTTATGGTGTGTGATATATTAGTGCATCATTTATTGTTATTAGCGCATCGTGTGATACATTAAAGGCATCCTATTGAGTATGATTAGGAAATATGATAAATATGTCGAACGCTGAAATCTGTTTGATCATTTGTAAGAGAGTTCAAACTTAACTTACTTGTAGTGTTTTGCCCGCGAAGAGTACAAAAGCTCTTCAAGTGTCGGAGGGCCAATACTCTCGATGGTGGTAAGTAAAATATCAAGCCATAATATATTTATGAAATTTATATTATTATCAGTTTTTTTGTTCCATATTAACTAACTTGCATATGTATTAGCGTTAGTAAAATTGTGTATATCTTAGTGCATGTGCATTAAAAAAGCAACGTATTTGTATGGTTATAAGGACTATTAAACTTATTTGATATTTTTTATATGTTTGGCAATATATTAATATTGCATAAGGATTATTCAAACTTATCTGATATTTTTGTATGTTCAGCAATATTGAATTCATTAAATATACATTGGATATGTTGGGAAAATATACCAATTTGTGTATATTTAGTGCATTTGTATTTAAAAAAACAAAGCGTGTTTATGTAATACTGCATAAAGATTATTCAGTGATGTAGTAAACACTGGGGGTGTTTGGCTATATAATATTTCTATACATTTAGTGCATCTATATTAGAAAAATAATGCACATGTATGGAATATTAAGCAGTGTTTGGCAATATACTATTTTTTATACATTTTAAGGCATATGTATTAAAAAAAATAAGGCATCTGTGTGGAATATTACATAATGATTGTTTAACTCATAATCATTGTTCAACTAATTCAGGTTCTATTTTAGTAATACACATTTGACATGTTCCATCTGCAACTTTCTGGAATGGATAACTTAAGTGACGAAGATGATTTTGTCAGACGAGAAGATGCCATTGGTTCTTGGTTGAACGTTGATGATGATTTGTTACAAGATGATGACTTTATAGGCATTGAAAGGTAGAAGATTTGAGAGGCTTATCTGAATGTTTCAGATTTTGTAAGAATTTGAAGATAGTCATTGCTTAGCTTGTAAAAATCTTATTTGTCTGTTTTTGTTTAGCTTACTATATCTTAGGAGACGTTGTATTCTGATTGTAGCACCACTCATACATGTAAAATGCATCTCTTGTACACTCAAGTTAAGTTTATAATAAGATCAATTCATTCATAACGTGACTAGTTCTTTGTATGTTTATTGCTACCTTTTTGTTCAACTATATCTGTAGGTTTATATTTTTTACTCCCAAACGCACAACAAATGTTTTTTTAATACATCTTTAGCCCTTCATCACCATTACATTCAGTAAATTAATTTGCTTATCATTTACATTAATGAATGTGTTCATTCTCATCTATAATTTTAGGGCACCTATTTGAGGCACTTTAATGTATCTGTTTGAGGTACTTTAGTGCATCCGTTTGATGCATTTAGTGCGTCTATTTGTATCATAAAAGCAAAACAAGTTCAATACTTTTAGGTTCATGAAGTTGACGAAAAGAAGGCTCCAAACAAGGATAAGACAAACACGGTTAACGACAAAAAAAATATTCAAGTTGATGAGACTTCAAATAAAGATTCTACTGAGATACCACGTGTTACATCATCCACTGATAACAACATTCCAAAGAAATGAATGTGATAAAGAGACAAATTTGTATTAAAACCACAAATATAGAATATGGAACTTTATTATAATGAAATCTTGAAGCTGAAGTTAATTATATACAAGATCTATACAAATTGTATATCTTATTTAATACAGGGAGTTTACAACAGAATATGTAAATGATATTATCTACTTTTCATGTTACACTTATTCAAAACCAATTCCTGTGCGATAGTTTCATAAGTAGGATAACTTTTATGTATGAACGCTCCATGTTGTTCTGTATTAGGTTATGCACTTTAGCATCCACTCCAGACACTGTCAAATATACAAGTACAAGATCAATAAAGCATATTCTTGTGTAGAAAACATCCGTAAAATACAACAATTACACACATAAGGGAAACATGATAAGATACGATGCAACTTTACTGCATCTGTTTGATGAACTTTAGTGCATATGTTTGAGTCACTTTAGTGCATCTGTTTGGTCAATTTAACGAATTTCAAGCATAAAGCAAAAGAATTACTACATGATTATCACGGATTACAAAAACTATCACTATTAATTAAGATTTACCTTGATAGGAAACTTTTTCAACCATTGCACAAGTAATTGTAACGTACCTATTGCATGTTTTCATCCACCTCGCAAGCTGGGGTTTTCAATAACTCTGTGTCTCCAACCACCGCTAGTCTATGCTCACCCGATGATCGATCTGAAGCGCATGTATGATCCTCATTACCTGCATGGGCCCACAGTGTAAGTACGCTTCTTTCATCTTCATATACTACAAGTAAAGGTGATATATAGAGGTTCAGGCATATTTGGTTAACGATTGAATATAGATGTGGAATACTTTCGCACATTAAATATATACTTTGGCGACTTTTGACCCATTTATTTTTTAACTATTTTGTTTTCCATTCTCTTTTACATAAATTGACCCATATATGTTTTTAGATCAATTCACATTAGATATATCATATAGAATATTTCATTCTTAAGATATAAGTATAAAAAAACCCTTAATTAACCAGATACCTTCAACACTATTTGCTTGTGGGCGACACTAATCATAGTGAATAAAGTTCGCAAGCCTTCGAACAAGTGCAGTCTCAAACGAGTCCACATCCTGATGTACATCTCGATACCATACAAGTACAAGATCAGTAAACTATATGCAAAACATACGTAAAATATGGCAATACACACAAAAGGAAAACAAGATGAAATATGATACAACTTTACTACATTTGTTTGATGAACTTTAGTGCATCTGTTTGAGTCACTTTAGTGCATCTATATGGTCAATTTAATGAATTCCATAAATAAAGCAAAAGAAGCACTACCTGATTATCATGGATTACAAACCGATAAAATTCACTGGAATACCCGAGGTTAGATCATTGAACACAAGCCCAATCCCTAGCACTCTACAATTAGATTTTTCTTTATCAAATTATAATTCATGCCTGAAAGGTGCCAAAAACCTTGTTATACAACCTTGCAAACGACTTCAATACCAAGCTTCGTATAAGCTACAAACTGTACATATATGTTGACAGAATAACAATCATTGTCTATAGAATTCAAAAATATATATCATGTGACTTTCAAATAGATTATTATCTCTTGTAATCTATTTTGACTTTTGGTAGTCAAGAAACAAACACTGTACTTTAATGTTTAAAAGCTATTACACTTTACTCTTTTGGATGCAAAAAACCATTGCAAAGGCATTGAATATAAAAGCATCCCAATAGGCCAATATAGTAACACTAACATCAGCTTATCAATTGATTTAACACCTTATCCATAAGAAATAAACAATGGCCAAAAGTACTCTTTTTCTTGAGGGTGTTTTACAAAGTGCTTATCCTAGATATTTTTATAATCGAATATTCAGCATTAACAAAACATGCACAATCATCTGAAATATGTTTCTACTATCGAAAGATGTAATATAACCACAGTGAAAAATTAGTGCATCGCAGTTTTAAAATTTCGTTCAGACATTTTATCAAACACTTGGTGTGCAGTGTTTTGTAAACATGTATTCCATGTATTTATTTCTCAATTTTGATTCAAAATAACTATTCAATACAATGAATCATGCCAATGAACTCTGAAAATCGTTACATCTATAAACAAAGATGATGATTAACGAATCAAATTTCATAAAAACAAAAACCTAACTCACTATGAACAAATTCGTACAGATAAAACAACAACAAACACATATATAAGCTTTTTGATTGATTTTAAATAGCAAAATTAACAAATTTTAACCGAATTCAGTTACATACCTGAATTTGATCTTCGAATTGATAAATTATGATGAGATGATATTGTGAATCTAATAAAACAATATGATTTCGTGTGTTAATTTGATCTTCTTTTTGATGTGTTAAGAAATCTGATAACATAACTGAGAGAAAAAAAGATCGTGTCATGGAATGAGAAAAAGAAAAAATGAAAAAAAATGGGAATTATATATGAAAATGGCGGATTTATAAAACCCTCCCTTAAAGAATGAACGAAAATACATTAAGATCCCTGTAGTTAGCAAGAAAAAAAGGAGGGAAAGAGGGGGTGATCTAATGGTTGAGATCACTTCTCTCACTTTTCCACCGAGATCAACTTTTTAAAAGAACTAATTTATATATATATATATATATATATATATATATATATATATATATATATATATATATATATATATATATATATATATATATATATATATATATATATATATATATAGTAGGGATTCAGTGAGAAGTAAATTAAAATAAGAAGTGGCGAGAAGTGACCAAAACCACGCATTTGAGATGCAACGACTTGCATTAGATGCATTTCTATTTATATAGATGCAACATCTTCAGTTTCGAAAGTTATTTTGATGTATAGATGGTGCAATTGATTTTCATGATTTTGGCACGTGCAGAGGAACAAAAAACAAGAGAAATCATGAAATGCATCTAATATACGTATATGCATCTGATTAAAAGCTAGAAAACACATTATGGTGCGTTATAATGCATCTAAGATTATAGGGATGCATTTAATTTAGGTCGGTGCATCTCGGATTTGCGGTTATAGTTCTTCTTATTCCTTCTTATTTTAAGTAATCTTCTTATTTGATCCTAACTATATATATATATATATATATATATATATATATATATATATATATATATATATATATATATATATATATATATATATATATATATATATATATATATATATATAGTTAGGATCAAATAAGAAGATTACTTAAAATAAGAAGGAATAAGAAGAACTATAACCGCAAATCCGAGATGCACCGACCTAAATTAAATGCATCCCTATAATCTTAGATGCATTATAACGCACCATAATGTGTTTTCTAGCTTTTAATCAGATGCATATACGTATATTAGATGCATTTCATGATTTCTCTTGTTTTTTGTTCCTCTGCACGTGCCAAAATCATGAAAATCAATTGCACCATCTATACATCAAAATAACTTTCGAAACTGAAGATGTTGCATCTATATAAATAGAAATGCATCTAATGCAAGTCGTTGCATCTCAAATGCGTGGTTTTGGTCACTTCTCGCCACTTCTTATTTTAATTTACTTCTCACTAGATCCCTACTCTCTCTCTCTCTCTCTATATATATATATATATATATATATATATATATATATATATATATATATATATATAGGATAAATATCAAATAAAAAGACAAATATCCGTAAAAAGATAAAAAGATTTCAAAAAAATTTCACAAAATCGGGTATGATGGTGCATGAAAAAGTTGTGAAAAACTTTTTTCTAAAAGTGGATATTTTCTCCAAAAAAAAATTATGAATAAATACGTTTGCGCATTAAATGGTTTTTTTTGTGCATCAAAAATTGGTTTTTGCACCCAACTTCTTTTGACTTTTTTCATCAAAATAACATTGCGCATCTAACTAAAACAAGTTGAAAATTTTGTGCCTCAAAATTTTTTTGCGCATCAAAAATCGTTTTTTGTGCATTAAAAAAACGTATCAAAACTCAAAATTATAAAAAATGTTTTCACAAAAGTTTTATGCACCCGCATACCTGATCTTGTGGAATTTTTGGAGAATGTTTAAAAAAAACAAATTTTTTTATTCTTTTTAGGGATATTTGTCTTTTTATTTTAACTTTACCCTATATATATATATATATATATATATATATATATATATATATATATATATATATATATATATATATATATATAAATTTCCGTGTCCACGCCGTGTCCATGTCCTGTATTTTTAAATTTTGCCGTATCACCGTGTCCGTGCAACCTAGATCTCAACCTTTCCTTCATACCGTTGAGATTGAAGGGGCATGTTTGAGATTAAAGATAAGAACCATTATCTCCTAGTTTGTTATATTACAGTGTAGTCAATAGTTATCATATTCAATACTTATCTCCTCCTTTAACTAATTTGTGAATCAATATAAATACAAGAGTTACCTACTTGGGGTTTCACGGCAAATTAGTTAATATAAGCAATTTCTACAACTTAAAACAAAAGGCAATGTTTTCACGAACAATCAATCGCTACCATGAAATTGTTTGTCCGATATTATAATTCAACCACGATAATTGACATCTTTTATACACAGATAAAATTAGGACTATGATCATCTAATGTTCAAAATGAACATGATTGGTAATGTTAGTTTGTTGTGAGTGAATATTTTGATTTAAAATAATGCAAAAGTCTCACGATAATATTTTACTTTTTTTTCTCACTCACAACAAAATTAACATGACCAATCATGTTCGCTTTGAACATTAGAGGATTCTAGTCCTAATTATGATAAACATCAACTTACCAATCAAATCAGTCAGTTTCTTTTTGTCTTGTTTTGGTTTTTTGATCATGAGGAGAGATAATTTAGTTATAGTAAGAGGCACGACGGCACGTACTAGGCTCAAGTTGTAAAGTACTGATCGAAGTTGATATGTTTTTTCCTACACAGATTACGGTTTCAAGCTCGACTCGTTGTTTATAGGCTGACAATTTCTTGTAAAACTTTAGCATACGATTCCCTTTGCCATAAAGTACATGAAGCCCAATTTTGCTAAAAAGGGTATCGATAAAACCTATCAAACAAAAACATGGATATTTTGTTCTTACTTCCTCGACAGTTTGGCCTCAGATCATTACCATTCAAGAACTTGCATTCCTAAGTTAATAATGTACAAAAAAGGAAACCAATTTTGTTTCTCCCATGGATACCTCAATACAGGCTCTTAAAATGATATGGTCCCTAATACTCCGTAATAGTAACTTCATATTTAACTTAGATTAATCAAGAAAGGTGAAATGATAAACTCACAAACGCATAAACAATTAATGACAAATGCTTCAAATGTAAATCTAAAGAAAATCGCACATAGTTAGCTAACCTTTAGTCCTTTACAACAATTTTCTTAAAACTTCTACTTGTTATATAGAAAACCAAGACATTAAATATACTCGCACAATAAAAGCATCAAGAAAGTATAGATCCTTATATTAGAGATTAAGCAAACGAAGAAAAATGTCAAAATAATTAATTGCCTGGCTCCAATCTGTCTGCCTCTCTTGAAAACTTATGAAGGCATGTATGAGAGAGCTAGTCGTTTTCTACGTTCTCCCATGTTGTACTTAATTCTGCATCATTACAAGAAACCATTTTTTTCGAGTCGGTTTCTTCAGAAAATAATGTTTTTTGGTAAATCAGGTGTCAGAACGCCATTGTAAACTCGATCATCGGTGAAGAAACAACGTTAAAATGGGGGCAATCTTGAATCTGTGCATTTGAAAACCTAGTAAACACTCTTCAATGGTAGTATTCATATATGCGCCGACGTTTCTGGTTATATTTATATTTTTGTAAAAAGAAATATAAAGTAAAGGGTGGTGGAGTTGGCTTTGCGTTTGGCCTACGATTTTGAGAGTGTGATGGGGAATTCTATAATTAATTGATGAGAATAAAAAATAGTTGGATGGGTTTTATTGGTGTCGTTTACGATAATAACAAGGTAACCTCTAGAATGAGATACACCAACGTGATGATATAGAGTTTAAATTTAACACTTGATTCGGTTTCATGCAAGCGAGACATTTGACGTGTCTTAGTTAATCTCGGAAAGATGACTTGGCAAAAAAATTGATCGTTTTTTTTTCAAGTGTACAAACTCTTGTGAGTACTTTTGTAGTGAGTACATAGTGTTTATAAAGTAGACATGCTGACTAAGTGACTAGTTATCGTTAATAGTTATCAATCATTGCAACAAAAATTTCACACTAGTCTCATGTATAATACGTAAACTTTATATTTTATGTTAGCCGCTTGTTAAAATTAAAAGGGGGATATTGGAGATGAAAAATAACCGAGAACTGAAGCTTAAACATAGGTGGCCGACCGGAGATATTATACAGAAGATATAATGCATATGTACGTGCATTGGGCAAAATATGTTACTTTAGATTGATGCTTAGTTACATTTGTGCTACTCTATCCTTATGTAGTTATATAGAAAACGACGTCTAAATAAACAAAAGTTTAATACTAACCATGAGTCGAGATCAAATAAGTAGTATTATTATGAAGAGAATGAGAAATTACCGCGTATTTCTTGATTTATTAAGTCATAATAGTGTTTAATCTAGGAGTTATTGTTAAGTACAACATTTGTTTTGAATTATACATTTAAGTGGTAATTGCTCAATGTTTAGCAAACCCTATAATATAAAGATATAAGAATGTTACTCAAACATTGTTCGGGTTGTTATTAATAATCTGTACTAAGCTTAAGGATCTTTTTTGTTTTAAATAAATATGTCGTACGATAAGTGTAACCTTATGAACGACTCTTTTGGACTTGACTACGATATCATTATTTTCTCAAATCTCAAAAGATGCTTTGATATTATGCTTTTAGGAATCAAACAACTCACTTAACCTTGAAGATGTATTTTAATTAATTAATAGCACATGTAGCAGGCATGGAGTTTATATTTGATTAGTAACTTATACCTTATGTATTTTTTACATGCTCTTGGAACTTTAACTTGTCTCATACATATATTTTTTCACTAGACAATAGAGTTAAACCGACAATATTTGAAATCATTACATATATAGAAGGATGTACAGTACGTTTGATATGGGTGTTTATCTTGGTGGTCCATTTTATTGTTGGTGTGGATGGGGTACATAAAAAACTCCATTTTATGCTCTCATTCAACCTAACAATTATTAGATCATCAACCATCATTTTTAGTCTTGTCCTTCCCACTATGTTGTCATATACCGATCAACCCTACTGCTTATTAATAACTTGTACATCCTGTGTATTAAAAGTTATTTATTGCACTATGTCGGATTAACCAACTAAGATATGATATATAAGCCACGGAGAGCTCCAATATTATATCACGTCGTTTAAGTTGGACAGGTTCGAGTGCATCTAAACTGGGGTCTATCTGATGGAGAAACACATGAGCAAAAACGGTCAAAGTGAAAAATCATTAAACTTATGATATTGTTCATTTTTGCCATGATTTTGTTGGTGATTTCTTTTTTCTCATTTGATTTCTAGAAGATCTGAAATGAGTCGCAAAAGAAATGAGCACACTATATAATAATATGAGCAAAAATGTTTGTACATGTTAGTCTAAGACTAAAAAGCAACAAAATAAAGTAATAGATACAGTTTAGGATTGTAACGTACGTAGTATTAGAGACAATAATAGGAAGCAAGTTTATCCTTGTAACCGAGTTCATCTACATCATTAGAAAGCCTGCGTTCAAGGTGTAAGAACAATCCTTTATACTTATATGGTTTGGGAGATCTTGGCCACATATGGATCCATTGTCCAAATGCTTATCTCTACTTGATCGGAGATGAGTGTCACATATCCTTGCATATGCTTATCTCTACTTGATCAAGCCGCTCCAGCAATACTTGATATTCACCAATGAAGAGTTTTCCATTCATCTTCTTAACCAATCTTTGCATATGATCTGTTTAAATCTAACTTTTAGGTATGATAGTCAATTTTCTTTTCACAAACACTATAGAGTTAGGCAGTTAGCAAGATTTGAAGTCATGTTATTTATTTGTGGCACATTCAAATGGCGTGTACTTATGGAAAGGGGAATCTTCCTTAATTAGAATTATGTTATAATTACATTAGCGACATAATTGGATGTTAAAACTAGATTATGGCAATTGTAATTAACATTTGAAAGAGACTTGCTTGAAAAAGGAAAGAAAATTTGATGTTTGTGGCATTAAGTCTCAAATGGTTGCCAACATTCTAAACAACAATCATCATGAAACTCCATTTCAATTCCCACCCATCTACAACATGGCTTTTCTACTTCTTCTAGAAATTCACCATGAATATGATTTTATCATGTACGTCAATGAAAAACGTTTTGAAAGCATGGATATTTAACATCATTAACAACAGCAACATACCCAAATGTGACGGAGTTTGAAGAAGTTTGTAGGAGGGCCCAAATTGAAGTTGTGCAATTTTGGAGAGGCCAAACTATACAATTGTTCGTATTTAACTATATTTATAGGTAAAGTATATAGAAAAACACATATGGAAGCTACATATTTAGGGGGCCACCACCCCTTCTAGCTCTAATGATGCTTTGTCCATGTACCCAATCCTACCAGAACGAGATATGAGGAAGGTAGAATGTAGACAGCTCGTACTCCTAACAGTAGGTTTATGAACATTTATTAAAATGTGTATAAGCGGATTCGAACTCGAGACAACGAGATTGCACACTTTAAGTATGAGACTTGATGTTTAAAATAATTAATGTAAATGTATAGTTAATTATTCATTTCACAATAACGACTAACGAACGTTTAGTGTTTAACGAATTTGACTAACGGTCGTTAAATGAAGAAAAGAAAAGCGCGAATAAGGAAACAAGTCAAGAGGAGGTTCTAGAACCCCTCTTGCTTGTGTTTCAGCCGAACCCAACCCACAAAAGGTTTAAGGTTGTTTTCTTGTGCTCCAAGTTTGGTTTAGTATAAATACAATGCCTTGTTATTCATTCTAGACTACTTTTGGTTCACCTAAACAACCCTAACTTCTTCTCCTCCTCTCCCTTTTGTGTTAGTCGACCGGATACCCTAATCCTAGGGTTTTCGGATTTGATTTCTCACGAACAATTGTTTTGGTTGTTATTGTCATTCCAAGAACTAGCATTCACTCCAAATCGATTGTAGTACGTATGTACAAGAATGTGGTGCAAACACATTATTGTTTGCTAATTGGTTTGAATTGAAAAACGGTAAGGGTCAATTCACATAAACTACATAAACCCCAATTAGGGTTTTTACCTTGATTTGATTCGTGTTTGCTTGGAGTTGCTAAAAGCTATGCATACTTTTATTATTCGGTTAGTTAGTTACAAATATGTGTTTAAGTCTTCTGTTGCATGCTTTGATGTATTCTTGTTTAATTTATGTGTGACATGTTATTAAAACTCCAACATTGGCATCAAGAGCCGTTATATTGTGTAATTAATTACCGAAACACATACGAATATTGTATTGTGTTTACATGTATGTCAAAATTATAGGGTTCAAAATTGAAAACCCTAATTCTTTAAGGAGGCCGATTGCCTCATAAACAAATAGGTTTTGATTTTAATTGGATTAGAAACTCTAGGATTGCATGCGATGTTTATGTGTTAATTAATGAATATATGTTATGTCATTAATTGTATCCAATCTTGCGACTTGACAATAATTGTTATGTGGACATCGATGATAAAAACATGCATGTTTTGTCATGGATTAATATTATGATTTATTATGCATTAATTGTTAAGTGTGTACACATATATTTTTTTTTTTTGATAAATCTTAAATTGAGGAAGACCTCAATAATACATTAATGAATCAATTATGTGCAATATGATATATGTTTAGCTATGACTTACGCAATCGATTTGTCGATATATGTGGCTCACTTTGTACATAGATGAAAATAACTGAAAGTCCTAGTTAAATATACGCATTAATTAAAACCTAAAATTGATTATATATTAATAGGTTTTTATCAAATAAGCTTGCATGTGGCTATTTGTTTACACATATTAATTGTTAAGTTATGTGCGTATTATTTTAGTTTTTTATTTTTTATTTTACTTGTTTGTTTATTTTTGTTTGACAAGTTGTAAGCAGAGGGTAATTTCTGAATAGAAAAATAAACCGGACTAATCAAAGGTGAAATATGATTTTCTTTAAGAATTAAATCTTAAACTTTTAGTTGATTCATTTTTTTGTACCAAATAGTTAGAAAGGCTCACCTATTTTGACAAAATATAAGAGATGTATAAGGAGGGCTACGCATTAAATTGTGACCCGAAAGAAGAAGGTTTTTAATAAGCTTCGCGTTGACCCGCTTCTTCGCTTCTTTGTGCGTCAAATTGGAGCTACCTACGACTATTTACATGTACAAAATCATCTTAAGGGTGAATTGACCTTAATTCTACGTGCCACTTTTGTGGTATTATCCGAATAACTTGGGTCTTATGACTCATGCAGTAGTATGATATAGTGGATGATAATTAAAGGTAATTCTTCGATTGGTTTACCCAGCACCTCGATTGAAACTTTTTTGATTTAATCTTAGTAAATATACTAATCAGTAAAAGTTTTTTTTTTTATTGAAACCTATGATACAAAGATGAATGCATGACATCTTTGTATCTATTTGATTTGACACCAAAATCAATTAGTACCCTTTAAATTTAAGTATGTCATCCAATAAAACGGGAACACTTGAGGTTTCCATTTATGTTACGTGAGACGTAGCTAGATTGTAATAAAAGGGTAAATCTTCACTTTTCGTGAGAACAGGCGTGGATGTATTTGCAGTTTCTTAAGTTGGATAACTTCATTGAGTTGATAGTCTAGTAACTCAAGGCATAAGATGAGGATAAAACATGCTTACATTGCAACTTGAGTTAGAAAATATGTAAATCTCATAATGTTCTAGGAGTTACAATCTTTAGATTAGCAATTGATGTTCGACTCGTACCTTGTTGAATACTTTCATTGCTAGCAGTTCAACTGATGTGATGAAACTATGTCAATTTGGATCCTAGTTTTCAAGGAAATTAAATGGTTGTATGTATATTTACCAAGGATATTTAATTTCTTGAAAGATTAAATTATCGAAAATACTAAAATTGAATTTTGTAATTCTTTTAAATGTATTTATGCAACATTAAACCGTAAACGTGGTTTGGTATTTTATTGGTAAATTGTTCCAGTTCTGCTTTCAAACATAATGTTTGATCGAGAAAAATTTACTGAAAAGACAAACAATGTCTACTTTTCATGAGAGAATAGTGAGACTCAATCATATTCCTTTTCATGATTGAGAAATGTATGATATGAACATTATAATTGTTTAAATTCTAATATAACTCATAATAAACTTTAATAGTTAAGAGAATTGCACATCTTATTCCATATAGATTTCATTACCCTCATTTGGTGATTGAATTCTTTTATAACAAATATGACTTTTGGTTAACTGGAAAACATGTATGACATTCTATGAGTTATTAAGCTAGAAGCTAGACAAATTGCCGCAAAATTGGTAAAAGGAAAACTAGCATTATTTATCTAACTGTTTTGCTTTAACACTTTAAAGGTGCTACATACCATTATGGGAATGGTAGGCCTATTAAGAAATAAATTGCATACCCAATTTTTCGAGTTAATGGCATTGATGGATAATCCATCATATACATAGTAGAATACACTTTTTAGTACCTAAGTAATTTTTACGTATGGGTTTTCAAAAGTGTAGGAAAGTAAAAAGAAAGCAATTTATTTTCACTAGTTATGAAACACTTACAATGTTGTCAAAATCCAGTTGGAGCATTGTGTTGTATTACTGAATAAGGCATTACTATAACGTAGTCTAATTTAGTGGGAGCTGCAAGATTTATCACCTTGGTAGTAACCCAGATTATTTCTTGGTTATCTTGAAATAATACATTACTTTCAAACTTATAGACACTAATATTTTCACGGATAGTCATGTATGTTTCCTTGTTAATTAAGTGGTTATACATCTACTTTTTATGCTAATATCTATGACACAAATCATATTGATTACATAAACAAATGCATGTCGTGTTGTTTATCTGCTACATGATGTTGTTCAATGCACAAGTGAGAGAAATTTTTATTGTGTGCAAGGTACAACACATATAAATATGATTTAAAGTATTCTCTTGATCTCAAGGCAAGAAACTAATATTTTAATAGGACTTATACACTTAATGTGTAAGATTACCCTATTTCAAACATGTGTCAAGATGACAATCTAAGACTACTTCAATTTCAATATTTATGTATTATTGGAATGCATAAATAAATGGAGTAATCTGATAACATCAATTAGTCCTGAATATTAAGTGTCAATTTCCCCCGATAATGCTTGTAATTTATATCATTTATATGGATTTATGCTTGTTTTCCATTGTTTTCCACTTTCAGGTAAATTACGAGCATTGGAGCTAAAGAGACGCGGAATTGGAGAAAATCAAAGAAATATCATAGTATGCTGACTTTGAAGAAGTTACGGAGTAACTCATATCTCACATTACACCGTAACTAAAGCATGACTCAGAAAACCAACTCATCAGAAGCTTACGGAATAACTCTCCCCAAAGACTACGACGTAACTATATTAGGTCAAATGAGGTTCCGCGCCGTTGATAAGTACGCCGTAACTATTTCATCAACTACGGCGTAACCTAGTAATATTGAAGATACGGTGTAACCACTCATAAGGTTACGCCGTAACCAGCAGATCTAGTAAAAATAACGAAGGAATTGAAGATTACGGCGTAACTCTTATATTAGTTACGCCGTAACCCATATCTGGCCTATAAATACCCCACGATTTCCAGCGTTTCAAAGCATCCCATTCCACACAGTACAACCAAAGAACATGGGAAAAAGCCAAAGGCAGGTCTAGAGGAGCATACGGAGCTGTCTCCAAGGGAGAAATCACTCCCCTACGATAAGCATTAGCATTTTATCTTTTCTTTACTTTCGATTCAAGTATTTCGTAACTTTGAATATTGAATTGATTTGTATGGTTAATATGAGCGGCTAAGCACCTCTTGGTGCTGGCCTAGTTATGATTCCTTAATTGTTTTGTTTGCGTTTACATTACTTCCGTATAATTATTTCAAAGTGTATGCATGCATATTTTATTGGTAGCTACCCTTGTTTCGGTAGTTTTGAATAGTGATAGAGGCTAGTTGCTTAGGAGATATGACCAACTGACCCTAAGTGAGTAGACTGAGACGGAAAGGGTAAGATATGACCAACTGAAGACCCTTTCTACTTGTGAGATTTGACCAACTGATCACCTAACGTTTGGATGAACTTAAGAATTAGGGGGTGAGTGTTTAAGTTGCTAACGCCCAGGCACTCACTATTATAAATCTAGCATGTAGCGGTACTTAATGACTCGGCTTAGGGGACCAGGAACAACAGGATTTATGAGGGGACACCTGACTTATCCTGTGATGGCATCTTTGCTGATAGGTTAGGGCGAATTGACCAAATGTTGTCCTCTCGACTTTGACCCCATCTGAAGTAATTGGAAGTAAGTAGACGTAGACATTACTAGCTAGGAGGATTAACTAGGTTAGCACCACTCTCCTCTATTGATTAAACCTTTGCCTTTATTTGCTTTTATCTGATTTAGTAGTTAATTAATTAATTCCTTATCGAAATTATTATTTAAATCTGTGACACCTAGACTTAGTAATAATCCAACACACATAGCTCTTGGGACGACCTCGGTTTTACCGAATACTACACTACACACGACCAGGTACACTGCCCGTTAGTGCATTAGGGTAGACCATAGGTATAACGAGACTTTATAAATATTAAAACCTGGTCAGTAAAACCTGCATCATAATCTAGTACTACTTAAATTTAAATATTTATGTCATTCAAATTAAAGTAACACTTGCATTTAATTTACGTTATGTGAGACTGAACTAGATTGTAATCCCAAGGTAAATCTCCACGTTATGTGAGACGTAGCTGGAATAAATTTATAGTTTTTTAAATTGGACTATTATTGGAATAACATAAATAAATGTAGTAATCAATTAACTTGAAATTATTAATGTAACCAAGAAGTGTTTTATGACTTTACAAAGAAAACATAAACATGTTAAATTGGACTTTAATATGTTTATGTTTTCTTTGTAAAGTCATAAACATGAAGTCTTTTAATTATTACAAGAGTTATAATATAAAGTAAGACGTTACTTGTTATGTCTTTTATTAATACATATACATGAAGTCAATGAGGTGATGAATGACTACTACCGTATAAGTGGGATTATAACTGTTATATCTTTTGATTTGGTCAAATAGTATTTGTGTTATAAAGTATGCAATTTGTTTGAAAATTCTATTATACCATTAAGTTTGACTTGGTTGGTAAATAGGTAAGCCAAAGAGTATATGGTTATCTTATATATTGTTAGATTATCTTACAGTATTAAATTCTAATAAAATACCACAATGTTAATGGTATGTTCTGTTAGGAGTTTCATACAAGATAACTATTACTTATTTTCTTCCAAAAAGTTATCAAGGTTAGAAAATTGAGTATGGATTGAATATACTCAATAAGAATCCAACCTAAAAGATTAATAAGACACCATAATATTATGGAATGTGATTAATCACATTAAGTCGTAAAATGAACTTCTAAATTTGTTAAACTGCTTATGAAGTGGGTTGTCACAAACTAGAGTCAGGAACTATCAATGTATTTTTTATTGTCCCAAAAGAGAACAATTAAGTGTTGCTCTACTTGCTAAAGAATTTATTGATAGTCTTTAAATTACAAAAAGCAATTGTGAGTTTTGTTTAGATCTTAAAGAGATTAGATTCTAAAATACATAGTCTTCTCAAACACACTAGTGAACATCATTATGAGGCTAAACATGTTAATTATAGACCTCAAGATAATGGAATTCTCATTCATAGATCCGTAAGAATATCTCAGATATTGGATTAATATGCTGAGGAGGGAATATGAGTTACAGCATCATGGTAAGCCTGTTAATCATAATGATGTATTCAAAAATATTTAATTTGGTAAATTACTCATACTATGAATGTTAAGATACTGTCCATAAAGATTATCAATTTTGAAAAGTTATTTTTGTTAAGATACATGTGTATAGATGTATGATAGAACAAGAGATGAAGAGAGATGGATGATTCTCACACACGAAATATTAAGAAAGGTTTAAGTGTATTATGAAAGAACCAACACCTCTCAAATGAGAGGTTACATTGTGTTTATAGGAAAGGGAACTAGGGCATCCCTTGCCTTGGCCTTTTGGGCCTTTGCATAGGCTCATGGCCTTTCTACATAAGTTTAGCTTTAATTACATACATAAAAGCCATAATTAAGCACCCTATCAAGAGAATTTAGCGTACAGTTCTTCATCTTTAAGTAATCTCAAGTCAGTTCTCAGATGTTCTGCATGTTCTTCCTTATCAGGAGAGTAGATGAGAATATCATCAATGAACACGATGATAAATTTATCCAAGTAAGGTTTACAGACCCTATTCATGAGGTCCATAAATACAGCAGGCGCATTGGTTAGACCAAATGGCATCACTTGGAATTCATAATGACCATAGCGAGTTCAGAATGCGTTCTTTAGAATATCTTCTTCTTTCACCCTTAACTGATGATATCCTGATCTTAAGTCAATTTTCGAGTATACACTTGATCCTTGTAACTAATCGAACAAATCATCAATCCTAGGCAAAGGATATTGGTTCTTGATTGTGAGCTTGTTCAATTCTCTTTAATCGATGCACATTCGAAAATATCCATCTTACTTCTTGACGAACAAAATCGGTGCTCCCCAAGGCGAGGAACTCGGTCGAATGAATCCTTTGTCCGATAGTTCTTGCAGTTGTTTGGATAACTCCTGCATTTCAGATGGTGCCAAACGGTAGGGTGCTCGAGCTACGGGTGTAGCTCCAGACACTAGATCAATTTGAAATTCGACCTGGCGGGTAGGTGGAAGACCAGGTAAATCTTCTGGGAATACTTCAGGTAATTCTTTAACTATAGGCACATCCTCCAGTAGCCTCTCTTCGGACTTCTTTTCCGTTACCTGAGATAAGAAGGCATAACACCCTTTCTGCATGTACTTCATAGACTTGACATAGGATACTATGCTCAAGTACTTCTTACTTCGATCCCCATGGATAACCAACGTTTCACCATTGGTTGGAATATAAACAGTCTTCTCGTCACATAAAATCCTTGCACGGTGTTTAGATAACCAATCCATGACAATAACTGCGTCAAAACTACCAAGCTTGAACGGCAAAAGATCTATAAGGAATGGTTGGTCTTGTAAAAGCATAGGGCAATTGCGGATTACGGTGTTGGTTCCTATTATCTTTTTGTCGGCTAGTTCTATCTCATAAGTGGTGTCTAAGATAACTGGGGTGATTCAAGTAAAGGTGAAAAGGTAGTAGATATAAAACTCTTATCGGCTCCAGAATCAAACAAGATTTTTGCAGAATTATTGTTAAGTGAAAACGTACCTGTTACGACGTCAGGGTTCAATGGAACATCTCCATATCCTAACACATATGCCCTTGCACGCACATTGTTATTTTGAGCGGAGTTCCTCTTTGGGCACTGGTTCTTGAAATGACCCTTTTTTCCACATCCATAACATCTTAGATTTGCCAACGGCATGTTGTTTCCATTTGCAGGGTTTCGGCAATTTCTACCTTGATAACCTACCTTGTTGCACTTATCATACTTTACAGTGCAAGGTCAAGAATGGTGCAATATGCATCTATTAGACCAGGGATGAGGTCTGGCATATCCCCTACCAGTAGTGGGTGTAGCAGCATAAGCCCTTGCGACTTCTTGTCTTCTGTTCTGTTGGTTGTGATGATGGTTCCTGTTCTGATGGTACTGATTGTTATTGTTGTGGCGACGGTTTTTGTTGTTTCGGTTGTTGTTGTTGAATTGAGATGAGTTGTTGGGCTGATGAGGATTGGGGTTCATGTTCCTTCGGTCATCGAATTTCCTTTTGTTGTCATTCAAGTTCTGTGTTGTTCCAAGTTTCAGAATTGGTTCCATGAGACGGTGGGAAACAGTGACAACTTCTTCTACAGTCTTTGGGTTAGAAGCGATGACATCTCCTTTAATACTTCAAGGTAAACCCCTGATGAGACTTTCTAAAAGCTTGTCATTTGTGGGAAACATGTTAGGACACATGGCTCTCAGCTCGTGGAATCTTTTTAAGTTGTTGGGATTTGGAAAATCCATGTTGAAGAGTCGGTCACCCCCACTCTAGTCTAGCATATGTTAGCTCGTAGACAATACGTTATTTATTAGTTAGTTAGTTATTAGCTTAGAGCAACACCGTGGAGGACAGACGGGTCTTTACCAACTGTATACAAAATCGGTGCTCCCCAAGGCGAGGAACTCGGTCGAATGAATCCTTTGTCCGATAGTTCTTGCAGTTGTTTGGATAACTCCTGCATTTCAGATGGTGCCAAACGGTATGTTGGAATCGCTCGTAACTCGTAAATGGAACGACATTGACGGAATTACATTTCTATCTTTATTACCTCAAACACAAGGGCTTGTTATGTCATTTAGTGATAGATGTAAGTGTTTGGGTATATAAACCCCTCCATACTTCCATGGAGGGGTGAGACTCATTTGTGTAATTCACCTTTCCTTATCAATAAACACATACTAGTTTCCCTTCTCTCTCTACTTTCTCTCTCTAACATGAAGATGATGTTCTTTCATCTTCCCCGACCACCCGATTCACCATATCAACCACATAAACGATCCTAACATTGGTATCAAGAGCCAAGTCGGATTTTATCATTGGTTGATTTTTGGTGAATTTATTTTGTCAAAATCTTGTATAAAAATCTGTTTTTTAACAAAGTTGTTAGCTTTTAACATTTTTTTTGTTGTTTATCAGTTTTCTATACAAGTTAAATGTATTTTTCTGGTCAAAAATAGTATGGGTTAACTGAAATGAATGTGGTCTTAAACTGTTTAAAAACAACAGATTTATTCATTTTTGTTTCACACGTATTCTTTTGTTGTCCAAATATTCGTGAAAGTTTGTTGGTCAACTAGTCATGTATCTTGGTCAAAAAGGGTAAAAAGTGCATCCTTTATGCCAACTTTCTGGGTTACTATGAATCTGGACAGATTCTTGGTCGAAATACATCGCCGGAAAAAGTCAACACGGGTCAAAACCCTAAACTTACGCATAAGGAGCATCTACAGAATTGTTACGCGTAGCTGTGAAGTTACGCGTAAGGAATGGGTTACGCGTATGCGTTTACGCTTAAGCCTTGGCTTACGCCTATGGCCTACGCATATGTTTACGCGTATGCTTACGCATAAGCATGAAGCTACGCGTAAGGCTACGCATAAGGATAAAGTAAGAGTTACGAGTAACTTCTGTTTACGCATAAGGTTTTCTTGAAATGTGTTTACGCGTAAGACCTGAGATAAAGATGAAAAAGACGACTTCTTGACCTTGACCTCAAACCAAAATACAAACAATACCACTTGACCTCAGTTCATCAACATCACAGATCTAAGACGAAATGATTAGACTTGAAGGTCGAAAAAACAACACAGCCTTAACATAACCAAACCTAAACTAGACACAACCATTCCTCACATCACTCCCCAACTATCATATCAATACTCACACATCAACAAAACTCGAACTGAAAAGATTAGATAATCTCAGATTTATTTTTCTTTCGAGGTTATAACTGCAATATCAGACGTCGAAGGTCTATCAAACGAAAGAAAATAATCTCTTCATCGATCAATTTGTTTTGAAGCAAAGCTTCATTTATTATCCGAACCATAAGGAAAGAATTATAACTATTAGGTTAGACTCTTATCCTTGGTTCGTTCATAACGACTAATCACATACACACCTACCCGAGACCCCGCGAGGATCTAGAAGCCATTCAACTGATTTCTTGATTCGGATTTGAGCAGCACATTAAGATATAGGGTTCGATTGGTTTGTGTTCATGGTTATGAAGTTAGATCGGTGAGTAATTGATTCGGATTAAGGTTGATCAATCTGAGATTAGTTGAGATTATTTTTTAGTTTGAGATGAGATGTAGTTTGGTGAGTGATATGATAAGAAGAGAGGCGGACAAAAGTTTTTAGGGTTATGAGACGTTAAAACTTATGATAAGTTTTAAGTGTGTCTTAAATAACGAGTATTTAGGGTTTGTATGACTTGGATCGGGTCTATCTGTGATCTGGACCATGGACGTGGGCTTTCCTCTTCATTTGGAATATTGGGCTTTGAGTTTATGTCATGAATTGGGCTGAATTGAAACGCCTACTGCATCCGATATTTATATAAAAGGATATTGAGCTAATACATTTTCCAATGTATTTTTAGTGCATTTGGTTAATACTTTTTATAAATGTGGCATAATGTGTGGTATTTTGGTTCACGAATTTTCACGAGGATACAATTTTTGACAAGATCGGGAAACCATTATCAAGTTCATTTAAACCGTTAACGAAGGCTATTTTTTGGGGCATGTAACCGTAAGATGTGACTACGGCGTGAATTCACTATTATTTATTTGAGGTTGAAGTGGGATATCACGGGTGCGTGTACTTAGTATCTGAAGATATCGGGGTTGGTTGGATGCATGATTCTTCGAGATCCTTGTTCGAGTTTTAACTGGTACAAATGACAAAGACTTAACTTATCTAGTTGAACCTGATGTAAGGAGTTACGTTGTTGTGCTCACAGCTTATAACTATCACTTTTAAGGAGTTACGTTGTTGTGCTCAAGTGTCACACTAAGGTGTGGATAACTTGAGAAACTTTAAGTTTACCTTTTTTCGATGAAGTTAAGAAAAAGGGTTCTTCGTCTGACAATAGTGCAAGTTTAAGTCACAAGTTCGGGTTATTTTACTTCAATCTCAAGTTCGTCATATTGGGTTTTCTCCATCAGTAGTCACTACAAAAAGCCGTCAGAATGATAATGGGGTCGGTAAAGAGTTAGCTGAGAAGAGTATACACGAGTAGAGAAGTTTTATCAGCAGCTGATTCTCACAAGATATTTATGGTACTTCACACTTGTTCGATTAATTGAACATACATGGTTTCGATGTCTCCAATTTCATCATCAACATACATGGTGTATGATTCTGATTCGTTGAAAACATCGGGGGGAAGAGAGTATAGGTGTTCCTTGCTTCTTTGATGTTTTTGGATTTTTTTTCGAAAACCCGTTTCCCTTCATGAATTTCTTCAATCAGGGGGAAGAAATGAGACGATTTGTGGTTCAAACGTCTCACTTTGGTGTTATCGCCTCACTTTCACAGAGTTAACGTGCGTGAAGTTACCTAATTATGATGTTGTGATGCCTCACACACGGTCATTTTATCGAGTAATTGCATATTTACAGGTAACTATTATTCCGATAGAGCGCAACATTCAGGGGGAAGTCGTTTCATTTCGTCTTTCGTGGTTTGTTTGGTGTGAAGCATCTACATACGTGAGAAGATCTTGTTGATTTCTTGCATGTTACCCCCGAACGGATTTTCCGCAACAAGTCAGATTTACTTTGTGTGGTTTACTGCTCATCTACAAATTCCGCTGCGTACTGAAACTTCAAAAGTTAGAGGAAATGTTCACTACATCAAAGTTTCGAATCTGCTGAAGACAGTTGTCAGTTTGGGGGGAAGCTGATTCAGAAACTTCGCCAAAAAGGAGTGTACGGAGAAGCTGCTAAAGACATGCAGCATGAATTGGGGGGAAGTTAATCCAATTTATGCATATTACATCATTTACCTACAAGTGAAGAAAACGGTTCTCAAGTCAAGGTACCAGAAGAAGACAAAGAGCGTAACCTTTCATCATCCTCAGCACTTGAAGAGCTTATGAAGACCTTTCTTTATTTGATTTCTATATTTGTAGTAAATGTTGTAAGTAATCCCTTATGTCGTCCCATTGGGGGAAGATTGTTGGAATCGCTCCTAACTCGTAAATGGAACGACATTGACGGGATTACATTTCTATCTTTATTACCTCAAACACAAGGGCTTGTTATGTCATTTAGTGATAGATGTAAGTGTTTGGGTATATAAACCCCTCCATACTTCCATGGAGGGGTGAGACTCATTTGTGTAATTCACCTTTCCTTATCAATAAACACATACTAGTTTCCCTTCTCTCTCTACTTTCTCTCTCTAACATGAAGATGATGTTCTTTCATCTTCCCCGACCACCCGATTCACCATATCAACCACATAAACGATCCTAACATTGGTATCAGAGCTTTATGGCAGATGCAGACTCAGATGATGATATGGAGGACTTGCAGGCTAATGCAGCTGTTATGTTGATGGCTAATATGCATGAGCTGCACATGAGTGATACAGGCCCAGTGTATGACACTGATGGCTTGTCTTAGGTACCCGAACAAACCATCATCATATCTGAACTAATATCTCCGCCAATATCTGAATCCGGCACGGATCAGACTGTTCAAAATGAGTCTTCTACATCTCTTTCTAATGATTTTCAAGTTAACCCTGTAGTTACATTTGACGATCAAGATGACCTTATGGTTTCCTTTGATAATCAAATTGACTCCGTGGTCGTACTTGAGGATCTAAAGAATGATCATGTTGAGACTCACGTTGAACAAGATGATATGTTGCCTCATCCGGATTTTGCTCGGTTAATTCAAGACCATAAAATCAAAATGGAGGAATGTTATGCATTAAATCAGTCCTTAAAAAGTAAAATTGCACTGTTAACCAAGGATTTTGAATGCTTACAAATGCAACTCAACTTTTTCAAAACTCAAAAAAACCGTGAAAAAGGTTTTGAAGCCGCTTTTGCAAAATCTCATCAAAACGAAAAATATTTAGAGAGACAGATGCGTGATCTAGCCGCCTCGAAGAATGCTTTGTTGTCTGAATTAGAACAACTGAAACACGAACATAAAAAGCAAACTAACGCTCTCACCTTGGAAAATCAAAAAGCTAAGGCTGAGTTGTTAAATTGTCAAAAACAGTTCTCCGCATACAAAAAGCATTCAACGAATCGGGTAGATGACCTTCTTGACAAAATTCTCGGCTTGCAAAACAAACTTAAAGAGTTTAAAACCGTTGTTTACAAACATGGTGAATCCGTAACAGCTATTGAAAAGTTTACCTTAAAACCCAATCCAAAAGGATATGGAAAAAATCTAGCTGATTACAAACCAAAGCTTTCACTAAAAACATTCAAACCAACTCCTGAAGTTTCCAGTGCAGAATACAAAATTGATAATACTGTCATGAGTGTTGTTGAATATCATCGTCAAGAGGAATTAGATGCAGAAGACGAGAGTCGATCAAAATTAAAAAATGTTGTTTACAACAAACCTTTTAATTATAAAAACGCGGTCACTTTCGTCACACCAACGGATTCTTCTAACACACCAAGGGTTATCATCAAAACACCTGAGTCTTCTAATGTTAATCCCAAAACAGAATTTGCACAAACTTATGGTCCTTTACCTTCCATTAGTGAAGTAAACTCAAAACCTGAAAATCGAAAAATCCTTCGATATTTTGACATTTTCATGGCTGACCTCAAAATTTTACAACATGAGATAGAATATCGCTCTGAAATCAAAGTTGAACATTTTCAATCGCCTCTGGCGCGAGAACAAAGAGACATTTTTCAGAAAAATCTTTTACCTAATGTTAAAAACTTGAAAAGTTGTGCAATTGCCTGGGAAAAGGATTTTCATAAGGAACTTGGGGTAATGAAAAACGTTTTCGAGAAAACAGAAACATCTATTTCTAACACAAAACGCAAAAAGAAACTGTTGAGAAAAGATGTTGATCGACTCTTGGAAGATGTTATCTGTGCTGATATCCATAATGTTGTGTTACTTCATGCTTTGCCATTTGCATCTGATTACATCTCTGCTGATATTGTTGAAACTGTTGTAACTGTTGAGAACACCGATAATGTGCTTCAGATCGAGTCTTTAAAAGCTGAAAATAAACGATTACACACGGAAATTTACAATGCAAAACGTCGTCTTCATTGGTGTGAAAAAGATATTCACAATCATCAACTTAGTTTTCAAAAGAAAATCGCTCAGTTGAGTGCAAATTCTTCTGATCCTAAAATTGATCAACTGGATGATCAAAACGTGTCTTTGAAAAGTCAAATCTCAAAATATGAACAAGAACTTTTAAAAGTTAAACAGGAATATGGTGTCATATTTGATTTACTCAAAAAGACTTGACTTGAAGCATCAAACGAACTTGATCACTATCTTGCTCACACTAGAGATGTCATGAATTTTGCTGGAAATATTTGTTCTGAAAATCAAGATCTAATTCACACCATCTCTAAGTTACGGGAAAAGTTAGGAAAGTATGAACAACTTCCGCCTACTGTGATTAAAAGATTAGCACCAGTCACACTTAGTAATCGTGAACCTAGAATTCCCACTGCCAAATCACAAGTTGCTAATGTGTTTCCCTCTACTAAAACAGGAATAGTTGCATCTTTTCCAAATGTCCGCACTTCACAGCCTAGGAGCACTCAATTGAAGAATAGGAAGTTGCGACCTAAGAAAAGATCAATAAGGAATGCTAAAGTAGAAGAACACCCTAGGACTCTGAATAAAAATCATGTTGCTTCCACTATAGATGTTACGTCTGGCAAATGTAATAGAAATAGTGATGTAACGAATGCTAAACCGTTAAGTACTTTTGATATTCAGTCTGATGCACCTTGTGTTATTTGTCGAAAGAGTATGAATTCAGATTGTCATTCTTTTTTTTTTATGTGAAAGAAATGCATTGAACAACCAACCCTCAAATGAGGGTTTACAAGAGTATTTATAGGAGGGAACCTAGGGCAACACTCCTAGTTCCCATCCTTTCTTATGTGGGCTTGGGCCTAAGCTTATGGGCCTTCTACATAAGCTTGACCTTAAACAAACATAAAGGCCATAATAAAGCTACCTATTACATATGAAATATAAATACTTGAAATACTGTTTAGGAGTGATTCCAACACGGTAGGGTGCTCGAGCTACGGGTGTAGCTCCAGACACCAGATCAATTTGAAATTCGACCTGGCGGGTAGGTGGAAGACCAGGTAAATCTTCTGGGAATACTTCAGGTAATTCTTTAACTATAGGCACATCCTCCAGTAGCCTCTCTTCGGACTTCTTTTCCGTTACCTGAGCTAAGAAGGCATAACACCCTTTCTGCATGTACTTCATAGACTTAACATAGGATACTATGCTCAAGTACTTCTTACTTCGATCCCCGTGGATAACCAACGTTTCACCATTGGTTGGAATATGAACAGTCTTCTCGTCGCATAAAATCCTTGCACGGTGTTTAGATAACCAATCCATGACAATAACTGCGTCAAAACTACCAAGCTTGAACGGCAAAAGATCTATAAGGAATGGTTGGTCTTGTAAAAGCATAGGGCAATTGCGGATTACGGTGTTGGTTCCTATTATCTTTTTGTCGGCTAGTTCTATCTCATAAGTGGTGTCTAAGACAACTGGGGTGATTTCAAGTAAAGGTGCAAAGGTAGTAGATATAAAACTCTTATCGGCTCCAGAATCAAACAAGATTTTTGCAGAATGATTGTTAAGTGAAAACTTACCTGTTACGACGTCAGGGTTCAATGGAACATCTCCATATCCTAACACATATGCCCTTGCACGCACATTGTTATTTTGAGCGGAGTTCCTCTTTGGGCACTGGTTCTTGAAATGACCCTTTTTTCCACATCCATAACATCTTAGATTTACCAACGGCATGTTGTTTCCATTTGCGGGGTTTCGGCAAATTCTACCTTGATAACCCACCTTGTTGCACTTATCATACTTTATAGTGCAAGGTCAAGAATGGTGCAACATGCATCTATTAGACCGGGGATGAGGTCTGGCATATCCCCTACCAGTAGTGGGTGTAGCAGCATAAGCCCTTGCGACTTCTTGTCTTCTGTTCTGTTGGTTGTGATGATGGTTCCTGTTCTGATGGTACTGATTGTTGTAGTTGTGGCGACGGTTTTTGTTGTTTCGATTGTTGTTGTTGAATTGAGATGAGTTGTTGGGCTGATGAGGATTGGGGTTCATGTTCCTTCGGTCATCGAATTTCCTTTTGTTGTCATTCAAGTTCTGTGTTGTTCCAAGCTTCAGAATTGGTTCCATGAGACGGTGGGAAACAGTGACAACTTCTTCTACAGTCTTTGGGTTAGAAGCGATGACATCTCCTTTAATACTTCAAGGTAAACCCCTGATGAGACTTTCTAAAAGCTTGTCATTTATGGGAAACATGTTAGGACACATGGCTCTCAGCTCGTGGAATCTTTTTAAGTTGTTGGGATTTGGAAAATCCATGTTGAAGAGTCGGTCACCCCAACTCTAGTCTAGCATATGTTAGCTCGTAGACAATACGTTATTTATTAGTTAGTTAGTTATTAGCTTAGAGCAACACCGTGGAGGACAGACGGGTCTTTACCAACTGTATACAAAATCGGTGCTCCCCAAGGCGAGGAACTCGGTCGAATGAATCCTTTGTCCGATAGTTCTTGCAGTTGTTTGGATAACTCCTGCATTTCAGATGGTGCCAAACGGTAGGGTGCTTGAGCTACGGGTGTAGCTCCAGACACTAGATCAATTTGAAATTCGACCTGGCGGGTAGGTGGAAGACCAGGTAAATCTTCTGGGAATACTTCAGGTAATTCTTTAACTATAGGCACATCCTCCAGTCGCCTCTCTTCGGACTTCTTTTCCGTTACCTGAGCTAAGAAGGCATAACACCCTTTCTGCATGTACTTCATAGACTTAACATAGGATACTATGCTCAAGTACTTCTTACTTCGATCCCGTGGATAACCAACGTTTCACCATTGGTTGGAATATGAACAGTCTTCTCGTCGCATAAAATCCTTGCACGGTGTTTAGATAACCAATCCATGACAATAACTGCGTCAAAACTACCAAGCTTGAACGGCAAAAGATCTATAAGGAATGGTTGGTCTTGTAAAAGCATAGGGCAATTGCGGATTACGGTGTTGGTTCCTATTATCTTTTTGTCGGCTAGTTCTATCTCATAAGTGGTGTCTAAGATAACTGGGGTGATTTCAAGTAAAGGTGCAAAGGTAGTAGATATAAAACTCTTATCGGCTCCAGAATCAAACAAGATTTTTGCAGAATGATTGTTAAGTGAAAACTTACATGTTAGACGTCAGGGTTCAATGGAACATCTCCATATCCTAACACATATGCCCTTGCACGCACATTGTTATTTTGAGCAGAGTTCCTCTTTGGGCACTGGTTCTTGAAATGACCCTTTTTTCCACATCCATAACATCTTAGATTTGCCAACGGCATGTTGTTTCCATTTGCAGGTTTCGGCAATTTCTACCTTGATAACCCACCTTGTTGCACTTATCATACTTTACAGTGCAAGGTCAAGAATGGTGCAACATGCATCTATTAGACCGGGGATGAGGTCTGGCATATCCCCTACCAGTAGTGGGTGTAGCAGCATAAGCCCTTGCGACTTCTTGTCTTCTATTCTGTTGGTTGTGATGATGGTTCCTGTTCTGATGGTACTGATTGTTGTAGTTGTGGCGACGGTTTTTGTTGTTTCGGTTGTTGTTGTTGAATTGAGATGAGTTGTTGGGCTGATGAGGATTGGGGTTCATGTTCCTTCGGTCATCGAATTTCCTTTTGTTGTCATTCAAGTTCTGTGTTGTTCCAAGCTTCAGAATTGGTTCCATGAGACGGTGGGAAACAGTGACAACTTCTTCTACAGTCTTTGGGTTAGAAGCGATGACATCTCCTTTAATACTTCAAGGTAAACACCTGATGAGACTTTCTAAAAGCTTGTCATTTGTTAGGTCACTAGTTTTACAAACACAAGTTATAGAGAAAGAGATGAAGGCGGATGAACAAGTTATCACACACACACACACGTATAATAATACGGTTAAGGCAAAGAGAGTGAATGAAAAGAAAACTTGAACAACCAACCCTCAAATGAGGGTTTACAAGAGTATTTATAGGAGGGAAGCTAGGGCAACACTCCTAGTTCCCTTCCTTTCTTATATGGGCTTGGGCCTAAGCTTATGGGCCTTCTACATAAGCTTGACCTTAAACCAACATAAAGGCCATAATAAAGCTACCTATTACATATGAAATATAAATACTTGAAATACTGTTTAGGAGTGATTCCAACAATCTCCCCCTCAAGTATATATGAATGTAAACGGTGAAGGCGTTGATGTAATAGTAGCTCTGACGTCTTCTGACATTCTTCTTTCTTGTGAGAGGAATTGCCTTGATTCGAACAATCTCCCCAGTGTAGAGAGATAGTTATCTTTGAGCGGTTTTGCTTTGACGTCATCATTAACTTTGTTCTTTGATTATTGTTCTTTGTGGTGAAAGTGATAGTATGTTGTTGTCTGCATCAGTCTGCCTCAGGTCTGCTTTGCTGCTCCAGTGTCTCCACGTCATTCTTCAACATGCTCACACGCTCTTTGACGTTGGAATTCAATACTGATGAAGTTCTCTAAGTCTTTAACATTGTAGATTCTTTGGTTTGACGAAGAATCATTCTGACGGTTGTGTTGCTTTTGAATAGAACTTCCATTAGTTATGATGTTGGCGTGAGCATGAGAAGAATCAGCACGATCATCCTGCTCCAGAGCTTCCATAAGAAGAAAACATTTCAAACGGTTAGTAATAAGCAGGTTCCGGCACTTACAAGTTTGAACTTCGAGAGTGTTAACAGCATAGTGTGAAAACACGACTCTAATTCTTACAAAGGCCGTTCCTGAACTGGAGTCCCACAAGTGAGATAACACGATGTACCGAAGTACATCTACAGTTCAGATGAGTCGCTGAGGTACACCGAAGCATCACCTCACGACTGTAGACCGTTTGAGACACACTCCGCGTAATCCACGGGGAGTTACCGAAGTGACCTGCTGTCAGGGCTGTTTGATGTTGACCCTGGCAGGAGTTTCCATTCAATCACTGAGGATCACAGATGTGAACCTCTCATAAATGTTCTCGACAAATTGCTAAGATCTGTGAAGGACTCGATATGAACCACTGATAATCTTATTTGTTGATCATCAAGTGATAAAATGTCAAGTGTTCCTAAGAGATCTTTTGATGAATCTCGTGGCTCTAGACTCAATAGTGCGTTTTGGTTTTCCTGAGCGGAGACTAGGGAGAGGGTCTCCTTCTTCAATACCAGCGATCTCTAAGAGAAAGCCAATAGTTTACGTAGGGTTCCCTGTGAGAATGAAACAAGCTTCTGTTGAGAGAAACTTGAGTGGCTAAGAAGGTTTAGTGCATGCGTCACTGGGTCCATGACGACTTTTAATCTTCAATACCGGTGTCACTAAGTGACAACCAGTAGCATATGAATTGAACCCGGTGTCTGCCCTAAGTTGAATAATCTGGAGGGCTGTTTCTTTTCACCCTTTACTTTACATTTCCTTTTGATTCTTCAACTCCTTCTTTCTCCGATTCTCATTTTCTCCTTTTTACAATCATTCCTAAGGACTTCTAACACTAACTAATGGTAGTGTCCTTGGGTAGATCCCTCCGGCTCTGGCGGATCATAGGACGGTTATTCCTAACCTTAGTCACCTTATAACTCCATGACTAACCTATGTTGCCATTAAAACCACTGTATGTGAAAATATCTCTCGAAGGGTTTGTTAATGAAAAACATGTTTGAACCACTGTGAGAGATAAGTTTTTGCATAAATACTCCCCCTCCACATGTGCTTAATAGTTTTAATGGTTAAATGCACAGTGAGGAAAGAGCGCGCACATTTTGAATTGATCCACTGAAGATAGACAATCCCCCGCGAGACACGGTTACGTTGCATAGTTAAAGAGTTACATTGTCAGCTTTTAGGTGACAACTAGCTCTAATAACTACCTTGAAGGTGTAGACAAACCTCGAAAGGTTGTCATACCCGTCAGAGTTCATGTCTATCAAGAGTTTCTCGAATGGTACTTTCTACTTGGACAAGTCCTTTGCGAGACACGTTTACATAACTAGCGAACTAGCTTGAAATTATTACCCGTCCAGGATAAGCCTTTTCGAGTTACAAACAGTTTAGTATCGTCAATTCGTTGGTTAAGTCTGAGGTACACAGATTCATTTGCATTTTTCACAACATATTTCTTATCACACAAATTTTCTCCCCCTCAAAAATGGCATAAAAAATGTTATTTTTGAACGGTTGAGAATAAATATGACCATTTCGAGTGTTGCGGGAAGAGTGACCACTGTGAACAATTTGTGAACAATGTTTTAATTCAAATACTCCCCCTCAATTAGTGATATAAACGGTTGAAGTTTTGAAAAATCATATGGGGAAGTACTTGTGTTTTTGAGCAAAACCTTGAAAAATGAAAGGTTTGATAGGTTTTACTCAAAAATAAGAAGCTTTCGCTCCTTTTATAAGGATTGTGGCACTGAGGCGTACCACAGGGTCCTTTCTTGACAATTACGAGTTGTACACTGTTATGTGTGCACAAGCCATTGACATATATAATCACACATCCATAATTTTTTAATGAAAGAACCAATTCAAGGAGTACCAGGGAGTCCAGTGATTTTTCCAGGAGTGCAAACAGGCCGTTGAAAGCCGGTAATGTTCATCTTGGGTCGACCACCAACAAAGCTCTCCAATCGTCTGAACTGATCCCTTCTGAACAACCTTTCATCAATCATTCTGATGATCCTTCTCACATCCCTTCTGTCCTTAGAGTTCCATCGCTTTGGGTTCCCAATCTTTTCATGTATATCCTTCAACCGATAAGCCAATCCATCCCTGACCAGCTTCAAAGTGTGATCCCCAAATTTGTGAAGATCGTCACACGCCATTAAGCAGTTTCGTTGAAGTTCACTGCGGTAAACGACTCCGAAAGGTTTGCTGATGAGCGTAAGTTGTGTAAGCTGGTTGATGTCGGGAAGATCAAGCTATGGTGGAGTGAAGTTTACACGTTTCTGATAAGATTCAACGGCAAGCTGAAGATCTTCAACACGTTCTTTGATGACTATGCGTCTGATGAAGATGAGTAGTGACTTGATGAATTCACGTTGTATTTCAGTTGGAAATTGTCTCATGCGACCTTGAACTTTGGCAAGGTACATGTCTTCAATATCGTTGATGTTCAAATTCTCAAAGTCAGCTTCAGAGAATGCATAGTCCCTTTCGTCTTGTCTTTTGACCACAATCTTCTTGAGAAAAGTGTAGTCCCATTTAGACGATAGACCAACATGTTGGATGGCCACGATACTTTTAGTACTGAACACTGCATGTTGAGACTTCTGGACCAAGCAGCTTCTGTAGTAGATTCTTCGGCGTTCCGGCCAATGGTGAATCCCATACATTGCATCTTGGTCATATGCTACCACTTTGTCAGAGAACATGTGGGTAGCACGTTCCTCGATGGCTATACAATCAGAGTATATTGCAGCAGGGAATGGAAGTGTCAGAGATGTAGCGTATTTCCTTGAACCATCGCCACCGTGTTGAAGAAAATCTAAGTCTTTGTTGAAAAAATGTCTGAAAGGAATCCTAGGCTGATCAGGTTGGCCAATGGTAGGTAGAGGTCGAGACCAGTCGGTGTAATATGGAGGATTGTCCCGTTTGGTGAAGTCGATGTTTGCTTCTGGGTTGAGCCAATCCATGTTATTAGACATGGCTCGATCAATGTTATCAAGGTGATATTCAACCTCGATTGCACTTTCCGAGCTGTCTTTCAAAAGTAGGAATGCTTCATTCTTGATGCGCTTCAATTCAGATTTCGTCATCTTCTTCACCCGAAACCTTTCTTGCAAAATCTTTGCATGCTCCAAGGTACTACCGTCTACCAATTCATGACCTTCTTCAGGATAGGGAGTGTTGTTAACAAGTGTAGCAAACCATTCAAATTCTTCAGTTTTATCGTCATCTAGCCATGATACGACGTCAGTATGAAGCGTCTTCTTCTTCTTTTTCGAAGGCTTAGATGATGATTCTGGTTTCTGTCCTTGTTTGGGAGAGGTGGGTTGTTGTTGGGGCTCAAGGACCTCTTCATCGTCACCACCCGTATACTCAAAGTAATCACCTGTTTTTTGAGTCAGGGGTGGTAACTCGGAATCGTCCCGAGGTTTATCAGTAGAAGACCGAGGTGGAGGAGACTTTTGTTGAGAAGAAGTCCGTTGTGGAGGAGGTGGCATCAAAGAAGATTCACCAGACTGCTTCTGACGTTTTGGTGTAGAGTCTTTATCCTTATCATCGTCATCTCTTGGCCGTTTGGGTTGATCGGCTGACTCCTTGCATGATGATCTGAGTTGAAAAGCAAGTAGACCTTCGAAAAATTTAGCTTCATCCGAAGTAAACGTTCCAGATCGCTTTGACATTAGCATCACTAGTTTAGCGATTAACTCAGATTCAGAGAGATCAGCTTCTTTGGCCATTGTATGTTTAACCAATGCGACGATGTTAGGGGTGAGTTGTCTGGAAAATACTTCTCTAGTCACACCGGGGACAGTGTCGAGAAGAAACTTGTGGGTATGATCTCTTGCTGTCTTCTCCAGTTCCTTTTGGACTTTAGGAACGATATCCTGAAGGTACTTGTTAGTGTAACCTTCGATCATTTCGTTCAGTTCCTCTTTACGATGACTCTTCATGAACTTCTGAACAAATTCCCTTTCTTTCTGCATCTTGTCTTTCTCATCATTTAAGTACTGTATTTGGTCAGCAAACCAATTCAGTTTTCTGTAAAGTATGTCCTTCTTTCTGACTTGTTGGACAGCTTTCACAATTCTTTCATGAGTCTGAGAAATCCAAGATTTAGGTGGTTTCTTCACGAATTTGGATGATGATCTGGTTGACTTCTTAGATGGTGGTTGTGATGAATGAGACGAAGAATCCGATGATGATGAGATGTGAGGAGATTTCGGGTCCTTTGGTGGTTCAGAAGTTTCCTTCTGTGAGCGTGTAGGACTATCCAGAAGCACATCGTCGTAAGCAGCATCTTTATCTTTCTCAGTTTCCGGTTTCTCAAAATCATATACAATAGTATCATCAACAGGCTTTTGTTGTTGCACAAGAGTGGTGGCACCAGCTCCCTTATCGGGTTGATTAACCGCATCAGGAGTTGGTGAAGATTGAGCTGCACCACTTGACCCATCGGGGCCACCCATTTGGTCTTTAGCAAATTCTTTAGCCTTTTGAAGATGTCTGACGATTTTAAACTTCTTCCTGTATGATTTATCCAGTTGCTCTTCTTCTTCTTCTTCTTCAGAGCTCTCATCATCGGGTACAATTGCTGGAGTCTTCCCTTTTTCTTGGACAGCTGGAGGACTTGGAGGTTTTGCTACTGAGGCAGGTGTTTCGGTTGCAGTTCCAGAGTAATGAACCTCTTCATCTGTATCAGTATCTTCAGAGCTCTCGTCCTCAAGCTTTCTTTGCGGTTCAAGTGTGGGAATAGGTTCGGCTTCCTTTACAGGAACAATCCTTTTAGAAGGAGGATTCCTTTTAGGAAACTTCCTTTGACTCACAGTACTTGTTGCGCTTCCTGCACTTCCTCTTCTGGTTCTCCTTACAGGTGTTCCAGAAGATTTTTCGTCGAAATGACCAACTTTGCCTTGTCTAACTGCTTCCAGATACCTTTTGTACGTTTCGAGCTTTCTGACATCTTCAGTTAGAAGGAAATCTGGCAACACAGCACCTTGTTTCTTTGTAGACGATTCCTTGATTCTGACAGATAGAATAGGTTCCGTCAACATATCGTGATTGTCGGGGTCATTGAGCCTCTTGGGAATATCAGGATGAAGTCCAAGTGCTCTCTGGATCAACAGTTTAGTATATCTGATGTAGGGAATCTTTAAGCCAAGCTTGTTGAGAAATGACATCATGTCATCCCAAATCAGAGCTTCGATAGCGATGTGTTTCATGTTGACCAATGCCCAAAATATTTGCAGTTCCATGAGCTTAGGATGCTCATAGCCACTGTCACGACCAGAAACAGACTTGGTGATGATCATGTAGAGAGTTCTCCATGGTTGAGGAATACTCTTAAGCTCTACGTGAGAATGCTTGGTGATTACTCCTGTAGCCTCGTCATAACCGATATCGATTAAGAATTGGAGAGTGAGCTCTTCAGCAGGTGTGGCATATAGTTTGGTTGGATCGACTTCAGGAATTAGTAGAACAGCCCTTAAGTCTGCAGGTGTAATGGTGACTTGTTTGTGATTCAGAGTCACCGTCACAGCAGTCCGTCCTTTGACCCTTTCCATAGTGTTCCAGAACTGTTGGATATAGATCTCAGGAACAGTTGCAGAGTGAGTGAGCATATTCTGATACGGATGAGTCCTCAGAATGTCAATAGCAATTAAACACGAAGATTCTGAGCAAGTGAGGGTGTCAAAGTCAACACGGAGATTATTCTTTCCTATCTTCATTGGATAGCCATAAGGATAGATATCAGCAATGGAGAGAACTTCAGATGCATCCACATTCATTTGTTCAGCCATGTCGTGATCTGAAATAACATTAGCCAAAAGAACCAACATATCGAAAGACATAATGTTAGTCAACAGAAGGTTTTATTGTCTAGTTATTGTATGTACAGTGTCAATGATTGTTACGAGTCCTAAGTCACTTGTATGTCCAATAGTCCAATGACGTCGTGAAATGTTTTGTGAGTTAGTTAACTTTAAGTTTTAAAGTTTATGTTATCACTTATGGTTCACAACATCTCAAACGTTTTAGATTTATTAGTGACATTATTGGATTCGTGAAGAAATGATTAGTTTATTTACAAGTTTGTACACGTAACAATTCATCATGAAGGTCAATCCAGGGTTAAGCGTAGTATTGGCAAAGTTAAGCGTAAACAATAATGAGATATGCGTAGACGAAAGCTTACGCGTAGGATCCTAACTTACGCGTAAGAAATGTTATGCGTAGGAATAGGGGAACTTATGCGTAGAGCTTACGCGTAGGCGTATACATACCTTACGCGTAAGGCGTACTCGTAAGAGTAGACCTTATGCGTAGAGGTCACTGTTTACGCATATCCTTCACAGGATACGCGTAGTCCATTGTAGAACCTTACGCGTAACTGTTATGCGTAGGAATATTCTTACGCGTAACATGACTACGCGTAGGGTAATCCTTATGCGTAGAGTTGCAAATGACCTTGATTCTGAGTGTTAAGCGTAGCAAAGCCTGAAATAAGTTCATCAAGTCATCAATATTAACACAAAGCATCATTTTAACAACATTTAATGGCATGAAACTTTTCAGAACCGTTATGCGTAGAAAGTCATACGCGTAGGTCAAAACCCTAAGGGTTGAGATTTACGCGTATCACTTTTATCCATGGAATTTGCACCATACTAATTCTGGTAGTTCTAAGATATGTTGAGAGTCTATAAGCTAAGTTATAACACTTAGTTTGTTGAGAATTAAAATTACCCAAAAGTTATGAACATTAAACCCTAATTTCAAATTGTTAGCCAATTCGTGTTTCTGGGTGGTTAGAAACCTTGGAAATCATCAATTCAACAACACAAGAGCATAACCCAACAATCTTTTTGACCAAAACACTTCACATTCAAAAATACCCAATTCGACTAATAAACCCTAATTTTCAAAATTCATCAATTCGTGTTTCTGGGTTTGTTTTGAGGATAGAAAACATATCATTGATGTTTTTAAAACATTTTGACATAATCTTTTTAGCCACAAACACATAACACATGATTATGTGTTCTTACGCGTAAGCGAAGAACACAAAATCACCCATATCAGTAGATTTGACCGTTGGATTCATTTGAAAATCAAAACCAATGTTCAAAAACATGTTAGAAACATTAATCCACTTACAGTATGATGATCAAAAACACAGATAGGATGAACGAATTTTAGGCGTAGGATCTTGTTAGGTTTAGAGTAATAAATGTGAAGTGGAAGTTAGGTGAGGGTGTTTTATCAAAAATGACTTTGTCCTTTTGGCAGTTTCAGTCCCTCCACCTTTTCTTTTTCATCCAAAGCCATTAAACTTCTATTTTGGTTACCAAACGAAGCTTTTTAAGAAAGAAACTTTGACGACACTCCCCCTCGACTTGAGAAAATAATGAAAGGTTATTAATTTAAGTTCGAGGAGTGTCATATAACCAGAAAATTCACCACCATTGTAAAATGAAACAACCGAGATATGAAAACATGCAAGTACACTGATGTTTTGAAACAGTTAAGTGAAAATTTTCTCCCCCTCAACACGTGATCGTAAAAATACTGAATTTTGAAAGATTATAGTGTTGAAGGAAGAAATGTACTTGCCATGTTGAAAGATTATAGATTAGAAGAATATTTTTGTTGTTTTATAGGATTTTTTTTTATTTTTGTATTTTGTTTTTGAAAAATTTATTTACAAAAGATGTTTTTGGTGTTTGACAGGTTTTTAAGACTGTTTTAGGAGGTCATCCAATTCCTCTTGAGTCAAACACCTCATACCAATCCGGTGGACCAACTCATTAAACCTAGCGGGAGGCAAGGCTTTGGTGAGCAGATCTGCCAATTGGTATTCAGTACCCACAAAGTATAATTCAACGGTACCCTGTTCCACGTGGTCCTTGATGAAATGATAGCGAAGATCGATGTGCTTTGATTTCGAGTGCTGAACTGAGTTGCACGAGATTGCAATGGCACTCCGATTGTTGCAGTACATCGGGATTCTGTCGAATACGTAACCATAGTCTTTGAGTTGTGTTCTCATCCAGATGACTTGAGCACAACATGCGGACATGGCTACATATTCTGCTTCGGTTGATGACAGCGATGTACAATCCTGTTTCTTTGATTGCCAAGACACCAGTTTATCACCAAGAAATTGTAGAGCTCCTGAAGTACTTTTCCTTGAGTCTAAGCATCCTGCGTGGTCAGCATCTAAAAAAGCGATTAGTTCAAAACCAGAATCCTTCGGATACCAGATCCCCAAATTAATGGTTCCCTTGATGTATCGGAGGATTCTTTTAGCCTCAGAGAGGTGTGTTTCAGTTGGTCGCGACTGATAGCGGGAGCATAGATAAACGGCAAAGACAATATCAGGTCTGCTAGCTGTTAGATACATGAGAGACCCAATAATACTTCGGTATTTGGTAGGGTCAACTGATTTCCCATGCAAATCAGCATCTAGCTTCTTGGTATGAGCCATTGGTGTGGCATAAGTGTCACAGGTTGTCATTCCAAATTTGTTTAACAGTTCAAGGGCATATTTGGACTGACTCAAGAAAATACCACGGGGTGATTGATGAACTTGCAATCCTAGAAAGAATGTAAGTTCACCCATCATGGACATTTCAAAATTTTTCTTCATTAGTTTTGCAAAAGCGATTGAAAACTTTTTATGTGTAGACCCAAAAATGATGTCATCCACGTAAATTTGAACAATTAAGATATGTGCCCCGTGATATTGTATAAAAAGAGTTGGGTCAACCGAGCCTTTGGTGAAATTATTGGCAATGAGGAAAGATGATAGCTTATCGTACCATGCTCGAGGGGATTGTTTGAGACCATAAAGAGCTTTGTTCAGTTTGTAGACATGGTCCGGGAACTCAGGATCAACGAATCCATCTGGTTGGCTGACATAGACTGTTTCTTTAAGTTGTCCATTGAGAAACGCCGTTTTGACATCCATTTGATAGACCGTCATATCCATATGAGCTGCGAACGCGAGAAATATCCGAACAGCCTCAAGACGAACAACCGGAGCAAAAGATTCTTCAAAGTCTATTCCCTCTTCCTGACGATAACCCTTAGCAACTAGACATGACTTGTTTCGGATGACGTTCCCTTCAGCATCCAATTTGTTTTTCCAAATCCATTTTAGACCAATGACGTAGACCCCTGTTGGTCTTTTAACCAGTTCCCATACTTCAAGACGTTTGAATTGGTTGAGTTCTTCCTGCATGGATTCAATCCAGTTGTCTTTTGTCATTGCGTCTTTAATGTTTTTAGGCTCAGATTGGCAGACAGTGAGTGCATAAATGCAATGTTCACCATCTGTGTGAAGACGTTGTCTCGTAACGACTGGTTGATTCGGGTTGCCAATAATATTAGCCAGAGGATGGTCTTTAGTCCATCTATGTGTAGAGGGTTGATGTTGGTATACATTGTGCAGATTCTGAGGATTCAAATGGTTTGTTGAAGATTCCGCGACATCTGGTGCAGCAGTCTCATTAGCAAACGGGTTAAAGAACGCATTTGGATCAAAATCTGCAGGTGGGGGTACTTCATTCAGAAAATCATTAGCCGGTTCATCATTGTTGGAAGCGGTGTGTTCAACTGTTGTGTTGGAGTCAACTGGGGTAGGTGCATTTTCAACAGTAGTTGTTGTAGCAGGTGTATCAGGTATAGGAATATTATCAGGTTGTGCAGCGGAAACAGCAGATACACCTGGAGCACGTTCATCAATATCGTCACAGAACAAAGGAGCAAATAACCTTTCCATTTGTTGACGAGTTAGCTGGGGGCTTTGTTCAGCTGATGATGGGGGTTGAGGGAAGTTTAAACGGTTGTGACCGGGTTCTAAGCTGTTATACTCAGAAGCCATTTCCGTGAGTTCATCAAAATGAGCATGAATCGTTTCCATTACCTCCTTAGTTCGACGATTCCAGATTCGGAAACCTTTAGAATTGTCACAGTATCCAATAAAGACTCCAATATCAGCTTTGGCTTTGAGCTTTCCAAAATCATCACGATCATTATTTGGATAGCAAAGGGATCCAAATACATGAAAGTGTTTGAGGTTCGGTTTATAGTTGTGGACAAGCTCGAAAGGTGTTTTGTTGTGGCGTTTTGTGATCATAGAACGATTTTGAGTATAGCATGCAGTAGATACAGCTTCTGCCCACAAGTAATCTGGAAGTTTAGCATTGATTAACATTGTTCTTGCAGCTTCCACTAACGTTCGGTTTCGTCTTTCAACAACTCCGTTTTGTTCAGGTGTACGTGCAATAGATGTTTGATGCTGAATTCCCACTTTCTCATAGAATTCACGAAGGGTTTTGTTAACAAATTCAGTTCCTTTGTCTGTTCTGATTATCCTGACGGTGTTGCGGAGCTGAACCTGTATTTTTGTGAGAAAGGTGATGATCATTTGTGGAGCTTGGTCTTTTCTTCGAAGAAAGTAGACCCAAGTCCATCGTGAGTAGTCATCAACAATTACTAAGATGTAGTGTTTGCCATTGATCGTTTGCACGCGCATCGGGCCACACAAATCCATGTGAAGAAGATGAAGCACATGCTGAGAGTTGTGTTCCACCTTTAAAGGAAAATGAGCACGAGTGCTTTTCCCTTGTTCACAGGCTGAGCAAAGGTGATCTTTTGAATACCGGAATCGTGGGAGTCCTTCAACTAGTTTGTGTCTAGCAAGGTTGGTGATGGTTTGAAAGTTTAGATGTGAGAGACGACGGTGCCATAGCCAGGATTTTGTAGATGTTGCCTTTGAAAGTAAGCAAATGGGAGAGGAAGCAACCATGTCTTGCATAGAGATAGTGTAGAGACTAGAATTACGCGAGCCAGACATAAGGTCATTTCCTTGTAGATCACGAATGAAACAATTTTTCTCCCTGAAAGCAACCTCCAAATCTCCATCACAAAATTGACCTACTGAAAACAGATTGTGACCGAGGCCTTCCACATAGTAAACCCTGCTGATTTCGATGTTCCCATTGACATAATCTCCGTAGCCCATGATAGCTGCGAAGTGATCGTTCCCGAACCTGACAGTGCCAATGTACTTTGCAATAAAGTTTGATAACAGTTTAAGATTGCCTGTCATGTGTCGGGAACATCCGCTATCAGCAATCCAGAGAATGATCTGTATCACCTGCATTACACACAGACGACACAGATGGAATAGAAGTAGATGTGGAACCCGAAATGTTAGAGGGTTCCGAAGCAGGTATATTAGATATACACACATTAATAAGTTTAGGCATCCATTTAAATCCTAGTGTGTTATATATCCATTTCTGCCATCTATAACTACTCTTTGCTTTAGTCTTAGTGAATGCACTAGGTGGTACTACATTCTTAGGAGGTGAAGCGGGAGCTACTGTGATAGCAATGGTTGCCTTAGAATCTAAAGAAGGCGGTCTACCAAGCACAGACTTAGAATGATTAGTGGGCCTAGAGGTATTCCGATTTTTAGGATTCCGTAAACGAGAGATTATAGCTTTAGCAACACATTTTTCATGACAATCAGAATTCATACTCTTCCGACAAATAACACAAGGTGCATCAGACTGAATATCAAAAGTACTTAACGGTTTAGCATTCGTTACATCACTATTTCTATTACATTTGCCAGACGTAACATCTATAGTGGAAGCAACATGAGTTTTATTCAGAGTCCTAGGGTGTTCTTCTACTTTAGCATTCCTTATTGATCTTTTCTTAGGTCGCAACTTCCTATTCTTCGATTGAGTGCTCCTAGGCTGTGAAGTGCGGACGTTTGGAAAAGACGCAACTATTCCTGTTTCAGTAGAGGGAAACACATTAGCAACTTGTGATTTGGCAGTAGGGATTCTAGGTTCACGATTACTAAGTGTGACTGGTGCTAATCTCTTAATCACGGTAGGCGGAAGTTGTTCATACTTTTCTAACATTTCCCTTAACTTGGAGATAGTGTGAATCAAATCTTGATTTTCAGAACGAATATTACCAGCAAAATTCATGACTTCTCTAGTGTGAGCAAGATAGTGATCAAGTTCGTTAGATGCTTCATGACGAGTCTTATTGAGTAAATCAAATATGACACCATATTCCTGTTTAACTTTTGAGAGTTCTTGTTCATATTTTGAGATTTGACTTTTCAAAGACACGTTTTGATCATCCAGTAGCTCAATTTTAGGATCAGAAGATTTTGCACTCAACTGAGCGATTTTCTTTTGAAAACTAAGTTGATGATTGTGAATATCTTTTTCACACCAATGAAGACGACGTTTTGCATTGTAAATTTCATTGAGTAATCGTTTATTTTCAGTTTTTAAAGACTCGATCTGAAGCACATTATCGGTGTTCTCAACAGTTACAACATTTTCAACAATATCAGCAGAGATGTAATCAGATGCAAATGGCAAAGAATAAAGTAACACAACATTATGGATATCAGCACAGATAACATCTTCCAAGAGTCGATCAACATCTTTTCTCAACATTTTCTTTTTGCGTTTAGTGTTAGAAATAGATGTTTCTGTTTTCTCGAAAACGTTTTTCATTACCCCAAGTTCCTTATGAAAATCCTTTTCCCAGGCAATTGCACAACTTTTCAAGTTTTTAACATTAGGTAAAAGATTTTTCTGAAAAATGTCTCTTTGTTCTCGCGCCAGAGGCGATTGAAAGTGTTCAATTTTGATTTCAGAACGATATTCTATCTCATGTTGTAAAATTTTGAGGTCAGCCATGAAAATGTCAAAATATCTAAGAATATTTTGATTTTCAGGTTTTGAGTTTACTTCACTAATTGAAGGTAAATGACCATAAGTTTGTGCAAAATCTGTTTTGGGATTAACATTAGAAGACTCAGGTGTTTTGATGATAACCCTTGGTGTGTTAGAAGAATCCGTTGGTGTGACGAAAGTGACCGCGTTTTTATAATTAAAAGGTTTGTTGTAAACAACATTTTTTAATTTTGATCGACTCTCGTCTTCTGCATCTAATTCCTCTTGACGATGATATTCAACAACACTCATAACAGTATTATCAATTTTGTATTCTGCACTGGAAACTTCAGGAGTTGGTTTGAATGTTTTTAGTGAAAGCTTTGGTTTGTAATCAGCTAAATTTTTTCCATATCCTTTTGGATTGGGTTTTAAGGTAAACTTTTCAATAGCTGTTACTGATTCACCATGTTTGTAAACAACAGTTTTAAACTCTTTAAGTTTGTTTTGCAAGCCGATAATTTCTTCAAGAAGATCATCTACCCGATTCGTTGAATGCTTTTTGTATGCGGAGAACTGTTTTTGACAATTTAACAACTCAGCCTTAGCTTTTTGATTTTCCAAGGTGAGAGCGTTAATTTGCTTTTTATGTTCATGTTTCAGTTGTTCTAATTCAGACAAAAAGCATTCTTCGAGGCGGCTAGATCACGCATCTATCTCTCTAAATATTTTTCGTTTTGATGAGATTTTGCAAAAGGTGCTTCAAAACCTTTTTCATGGTTTTCTTGAGTTTTGAAAAAGTTGAGTTGCTTTTGTAAGCATTCAAAATCCTTGGTTAACAGTGCATTTTTACTTTTTAAGGTTTGATTTAATGCAACACATTCAGCAATTTGGGATTGTTGGTCTTTAAGTAACAAAACAAGATCTGGATGAGGCAAAGGTTCATCGTGTTCAACGTGAGTCACAACATGATCATTATTTAGATCCTCAAGTATAACCACGGAGTCAATTTGATTATCAAGGGAAACCATAAGGTCATCTGGATCGTCAAATGTAACTACGGGGTTTATTTGAAAATCGTCAGAATGAGATGTAGATGACTCATTTTGAACATTCTGAGCCGTGCCGGATTCAGATATTGATGGAGATATTAGTTCAGATATGATGATGGTTTGTTTGGGTACCTGAGACAAGCCATCAGTGTCATACACTGGGCCTGTTTCACTCATGTGTAACTCTTGCATATTAGCCATCAACATAACAGCTGCATTGGCCTGCAAGTCCTCCATATCATCATCTGAGTCTGCATCTGCCATAAAGCTCTGTTCTTTGTCTGTGAGAGATCCACCAGCTTCATCCTTAAGAGCTAAAAGTAAAGCCTCTTTGAAATAAGCACTGCCCCTAGTCCTCGGCTTTGGGCATGCATTAGCCAGGTGTCCCTTCTCATTGCAATTGTAGCATCTAAGACCATTTAACCGATTCTGAGCATTTACCTGTTCCACCACTTGAGCTCTGTTGTTATTCCTACCCACAGCATTAAACCCTTGACCACGGCCCATCTGACGACCATAATCACGATTCTGAACTTCAACACGTCCATTGTTTACAACAGCTTGAGTCCGTGTGTTAGATGAGGAACGAATACGATTGTTGGATTTGTTGGTGTAACGGCCAAAAGCATTAGCAACCATCACAAATCCTTGTTCCAATGCTTCGAACGGATCGATTTCCTCAGTCGCTTCACTGACATATGCTTGAGCATTGTTGTTGTTGTATGGAACCAGTTGATTTTGTTGAGGTTGTAGTTGTGAAGGTGTGTTTGAAGCAGTTGGTTGAGTTGCTGGTTGAGAGGGATAATTTTGTTGAGCATACAAGGCAAGTTGTTGATTATCCGGATGTGACTGTTTAGCGATTTGAGCACGGAGAATCCTTTCCCGACCAACTTCCTTTTCATGAGGCTTCAAGTAATTGTACAACAATCCATAAGTAGAATGATGCATATTCTTCGCTTGACGGAGAAAAATGACATACTTCTCCCATTCTGGACCAAGACTACTCAGGAACTTAGTATTCACTGCAATTCTTGGCATGATGATGTTGTGTTTATCCAAATCATTGATGATGTCTGAAAATCGATGATGATAGGACTCTAGTGTCTCTCCAGGTTCAATCATGAAGTGTTCATAAGCCAAGTAAATTTTGGATTCCAAATCCTCCTGATTGAGTACAGATCCTTCCATAAGAAGACGAATATGATCCCACATCTTTTGTGCAGTCTTTTGAGCATCAACACTACGAAGAATTGGGTTTGGTAATCCTAAGAGGATGTATTCCATTGCAAGTTCATCAGCTTCATAGTGTAGAAGTTCTGTAGCATTAAGATCTGCAACCGTAGCAATGTTGGTTTGTTCATCTCTTGGTGGAACAGCAGTTGGATCTCCGGGTACAATGACAGTAGGCATCTCAAATGGACCTTCTAAGATAACCTTCTTTAAGAACTTTCCATGTGGCTTCTTCAGATCACAAAACCTAAAGAACCTTATCACCCATTGATCGTAGTTTCCTGGAGTGAGCATTGGAGGTCTATCAAGTGATCCAGCTTCATGAATTGATTGTTGGCTGCTTAAAGCTTCACACATCTTTGCAAACCAAGTGGGTTCCTTCATAGTGTTCCTTGATGGATGTTGATTGAAATCATTTGTGTAGGGTTGAACTTGAAGGCTTGGTGGTGGTTGAACCATTTGTGGTTGTGGAATTGCACCAAGTTGTGGAGTATGTTGCTGATTAAATTGTTGTTGATAAATAGCTTGTTGTTGATTCCATTGTTGATGTTGTGGAGTTAATTGTTGTTGTTGTTGATGATTATAAGTGTGAGGAAAATAGTTAGAGTATGGTGGTTGAGACATGTTGTTAAACTTGTGTAGTAAAAATGGATCTTTGTAGTCGAATGAACCTTTGTTGATGAAGTGTCCTTAGGCGTAGAAAAGACAAGAAACCAAGTAGCACTTATGCGTAAAAACACCAAAAGTTACGCGTAACAATAAGGAGTTACGCGTAGGATTTAGCTTACGCGTAAGTAGGATAAAAGCACTAAAGTTATGCGTAGACAAAAGTTAGGCGTAGAAAATTAGGCGTAGGATTACCTTATGCGTAGACTTAAGTTTACGCGTAAAGTGAATCTTATGCGTAGGATTTCTACGCGTAAGCTTATGCTTATGCGTAAGTTTAGGGTTTTTGCCCAAATGATCTTTTACACTATCACAGTGCAAAAGATATCCAAAGTCGACGTATTTTCAGACTTATCCAAGTAAGAAAACACAGAATAAACCAGGAAAATGAAGATCAAACCAAGGAAAAATCTTACGCGTAATTTTAGGGTTTCAATACGCGTAGGATTACTCGTAATTTTGATTTTGCCCAAATGTGTTTCTAAACCAGATTTTTGTTATGGAATAGCTTCAATAGTACCAAAAGAACACAAAAGTGTGAAACTTGATGTACCAAAACGGCTAAACGGGTTACGCGTAGAACGACACCCAAGAACAAAAACACGTTCAAAAACAACTATCCACGCATAAAGTTTGAAACTTTTTGCCAAAAACACGTATTTTAACACCTTAAGACATTGAAAGGACAAGAATCTTGGATTCAAAAGGTTAAAAAAGATGTTTTTAAGCGAACCAAAGTATCAAGTGCGTTTTAGGCGTAGGACCGAAACCCACTTCAAAAACAAACACGATTCACCCAACTAGTAGGCGATTGATACCACTGTTAGGTCACTAGTTTTACAAACACAAGTTATAGAGAAAGAGATGAAGGCGGATGAACAAGTTATCACACACACACACACGTATAATAATACGGTTAAGGCAAAGAGAGTGAATGAAAAGAAAACTTGAACAACCAACCCTCAAATGAGGGTTTACAAGAGTATTTATAGGAGGGAAGCTAGGGCAACACTCCTAGTTCCCTTCCTTTCTTATATGGGCTTGGGCCTAAGCTTATGGGCCTTCTACATAAGCTTGACCTTAAACAAACATAAAGGCCATAATAAAGCTACCTATTACATATGAAATATAAATACTTGAAATACTGTTTAGGAGTGATTCCAACATCATTTGTGGGAAACATGTTAGGACACATGGCTCTCAGCTCGTGGAATCTTTTTAAGTTGTTGGGATTTGGAAAATCCATGTTGAAGAGTCGGTCACCCCAACTCTAGTCTAGCATATGTTAGCTCGTAGACAATACGTTATTTATTAGTTAGTTAGTTATTAGCTTAGAGCAACACCGTGGAGGACAGACGGGTCTTTACCAACTGTATACCTAATCCACATCCCGACAGGAGGGCGTGTAGTTTGTAGTATAAAAGCCTCTTACCACTTGGGAAGAGGTGGTGCTTTTCATTTAATCAAACCTCTTCTTTTGATTTACTCTCTCTCTCTAGAAAACACCCTCTTATCTCTTTATCTCTCTAAAATGGCGTACTTGTATTATCATCATCCTAGATCACCCAAATCATCAAACAACATAAAGTATGATCCTACAATTGGTATCAGAGTAAGGTGGTGTTGTTCTTGATGATTCATATGGTTTTTTCACTCGTTTTGTATGCGGTTTGTACGGTTCCTTGAGGCGGTTTTGTTACTAGTTTCGGATGCGGGTTATTTCACGGTTTTGTTCTATATTTTGAGGCGTCTTGATGTTGTTATGATTATGTTTCATTTGGCTTACTGAATCTGGTCGTAAACTGATTGAAGATGTCAATAGTTTTAAAGTTGTTATAACAGTTTTATAGCAGTTTTAAAATTTATTGTTTCTGATATGTATTAACTGTTGTCTGAGTCTAAACATGAATGTTTTTTAGTGCGGGTTTATGAAATTCTTGGGTGCGGTTTTTTGATATTATATGCCCTGATCCGGTTTTTTAAGCTAAAAGGTGCTGAAATATGTTGCGGTTTGAAGCCATGTTCAAGGTTGCGGTTTGATATAAGACTGTCCAGATTCATTGTATCTTATGAGGTTTGGTTTATATATGCGGTTTGACTCTAAACGCAGAGGTTTGTAAAGACAAGATGCGACTTAAACTTGCTGCGTTTTGAAGTAAAATGGACTGCGTTTTGATAAAACACTGTTGAGCGTTTTGAAAGAAAGAAATTCAGCGTTTTGTTAAATGGGTAAGCGGTTTGACTCTTCCGGAAGCGGTTTGACAAACCTTGGTGCATTTTGGAAGAAAGGTGTAGTTTGAAAGATAAAAGCGGTTTGACTCAAGTCTAGGTGAGGTTCGTTAAATGGTAAGGTGCGTTTTGAAGGAAAATGGCAGGTTGCGGTATGACTAAAAGGGCTTGCATTTTGACATAAAACCTGGTGCATATTGAGGTAAGTTAAAAAGGTAACAAAGAAAGAGATGAATGCAAACTTAACCTCACAAGACAAAAATACCATATCATCAAGACTTCAGATTCAAATACCCATCATCAGTCTAGGTCACGGACAAGAAATAGAAAGTGAACTATAAGTAACGCAGACCCAAGTATCAACTACTATTTGCATTCACATTACGTGTAGCTGACTTCCCAAATCAAATCCGAATCAAACATTAATCACTCATCTGTCCTATCTCACAACCTCTACGAAATTACAAAAGCATAACATGATCTCAGAATGTTCTCTCTTAGTATTCGAAGATACATCAAGACTAATGAAAGTCTATAAACATAAGAAACGTTCATCATTGATCGGACTCAAAGCATAAAAGGAAAGGAAAACACAAATCAATCTCAGACTCTTCCTTCTTGTGGTATTTCATCTATCCATGTTCTTTACAAGAACAAATCACAAGAACAAAATTTGATTCAGCTCCAGACAGTCAGGTTTTATCACACAAGCTAACCACTTGTGAATGGTCAACCGTAATAAAAGTCCAAACAGTCTAGAACAAAATGCAATTAAGATCTGGAGAGTATAGTGTATCCCCGGGTCGTTAAGTCCCAACGAGGTGTGAACACTGTAGTACAACGAATCTGTGATCGAGTGATATTGAATGGGAAAAGGTTTGTGAATTTGGAATAATTATACCTAAAAAAAAAGTTTGTAAATTACAGGGGCTTAAATGCAAATTAAAGAAAATTAAAAAGCTAAAATATATTAAATATACACTATCACTATATTTAAAATGATGTTTTTCTATGATTTATAAAACAAAATAACTTAAATAAACTATTTTAACTAAAACGTAAACCTAAATTATCTAAAACCGTGGCTTAAAATGAAAACGTGCGTTATGTATAAAAATTACGCGAGTGCGCAAGTAAAAACGTAAAATTTGTAAAATAAAAGTACTACGAATGTAAAAATAATTTTCTTACTTACTATATGACAAAAGAAAATTTTAGAAAAAAGATTTATATTTTTTTGACTTTTATATTTTTTATTATGAATTAAATACTATTTTAGACTAATTAAATGATTAAAAATACTAAAACTATTAAGAAAAATCTGAAACTTTTTTGTAAAATACTTATTAAAAATACAAATCTAAGAAAAATACAAAAGTTGTAAAAGCTAGTTTAAATAAGCTGAAAATAAGCTAAAACATTCGTATAAGCTAAATGAACTAAAAAGGGTTATGTATTAAACTTTGCAAGGTATAACCAGTCAAAGTCCCAAGGGCAGATGGTATTGTGTGTGTGTGGTGAGCTGGGTGGCCAGGGTTCGAATCCCAGCAACTCCTTTTTGCAAACTATTTTATTTTTGGATTTTTCTTTTTAAAACTTATTAAGCTAATGATTTTAAGCAACTTTTACAACTACAACTATTTATGAAATCCACTAATAAGCACAGGATAAGCTGAAAATTTCTTAACAGTGAACAAGAAAATGGATTAAGCTTAAGCTTAAGCCAGATGGCTAAAAAGCTGATGAATAAGCCAAAGGTTAACTAGAAATAAGCTGAGTAAATGATGATAAGCTAAAATGACAATTAAAAAAAGCAAATTACTTAGAAAATAAGCACTTATTACACTGGTTAAACAGGACACTTTTTTAATCACTAGGCACTTTTAAGCTTGTTTTTGAGCACCTAAATAAGCTAGGAAGTGAAAATAAAGACTGGTACTATAAAGTTTACCAGTTAAGCTTTCCAAAAATCTAATTTACAAAGATTAGATTCCACTAATAAGCTTGTGAGAAGCTTATGAAGAAACTGAAAAACCATGACTGGTCATTGTACTGAATGGAATGGGACAAACAAAAAGCTCTTAGCAGACCTATCAAATAAGCTAGAGATTGAAAAGCTAAACTTGGAACTTTGAGATAGCTAGGTGAGCTTCTCAAAAAGCTAAAGTACATAAGCTAGTACTCACTAATGAGCTCTAAATAAGCTTGTGAACTAGGCATGCAACAACTGTGCAAAGGGCAGTTCTTTGGAAAAGGGTCTAAAAGAAGCTGAGTAATAAGCTATTTATAAGCTGAGTAGAAGTGAACTAATATTTTTCTAATTAAGTTAAGCAGCTAAACTTTAACATCCCAAAAGATGAAGAGCTAAATTTTAATATTGAACACACAATAAAATTCTAAAGTTTATTCAAAAACTGCACTTAAGAAAATTTGACTTTTAGACAGATTTGCAAGGTTTGACTTTAATGAAATTCTAATGCCTCTAATTTAATCTATATGATGTAATAAGCTATGCTAAGACCTGATTAAGCTAATATGAGGCTATCTAAATCTATTTCCAATCTAACTAAATGCTGTATCTAAATAATGAAATCACAAGAGCATGTGGAAGGCTAATTAGACTTTTAATGCATGCAGATGCAATCTGTGAGCTTAAATGAGTTTCAATGTCCACAATAAGACTTAACCAAAAAAAACAAACTTCAGATTAACTCTTTAATACTAACAGATGCACAAATCCAAACACTTCTTTAATGAAACTAATAAGCAATTACAACTACCTAATCTTACTTCTACTAGTGCAATATTGAAAATGGAGATCTAACAATAATCCTAGAGCTAAAATAAAGCAAATTCAAGCACTATCATGATCAAATATAGACTGAACTGAGACTGAGCATACATGGCAGTTTTAGAGAAAGGGAAACCAAACTTACATGAGGTCCAGCTGAAAGGAGCTTTATACAGAACCATCCAATTCATTTCAAACCAAAATTTAACCCATTTCCATCTCAGAATCAACCCAAATCTACCATTTCACAACCAATATCACCAGCAGTTGACTTTCATTGACTTTTTTGGTATTCTTAAATTAGAACAGATATAAACTATAATAAGCTCACACCAAGCTATATTAAGCTTATATGAGCTTATAGAAACAAATAATATGCCTTTTTAATTAAAACTTAACTTGATTCGAACTTAACAGTAAAACTTGAAAACTTCATAAACTGAATTCATATAGATAAACTGAAATTAAAACTGAAAACAAGTTTGAAATACACTGAAATAACTTAGTTTAATACTAGAAGGCTTATAATTACATTGAAAATGAGAAATATAATATGTTGATGCTAAACTACACTACCTACACTAATACTTCCACTACTCTGCTTCTTTTCTCCTTTTTATTCAAGAAAAGGGTTCCACTTGAGTCTCTGAAGAAATCCCATCATTAATCCTGGCCTTTGGATCACTGCAACTCATCTCAACCTTTGATTTGCAATTTGGCGCCAAAAAGTCCTAAAGGATGCTTGGGGCAGTTTTATTGTAATTAAAGAACTTTGGGAGGTTGTGGAGGTGGAGGGGGACAAGGTGTGAAGTGGGTATGGAGCTGGAAAGGTGGTAATGAGGTGGAAGGCAGGTGGCGTTGATGGAGTGGTAGCAGGTATGTGGGAGGGAAGAAGTTTGGTCAAATTGGGTTTGACCGTGGGATATTAATAACGGGGGGTCATGTTTGGGGGGTTCAAAATAGGGTAATGGCAGGGGATCAAAATACACAAAGGGGTCCATTTGGTATAGATTAAACACAAGGACCTTTTATGTAATATGGCCAAACTTGAGGGACTGATCTTGTCACTTTTCCAAAGATATAATAAGGACCAATTCTGCCAAACTTTAATAGTACAAGGACCATTGTTGATTATTTTCCATTTTTTATAAATCCAAGGACTATTTATGATACTTTTCAAAGTCGAGGGACTAAACTTGCCATTTTTGCAAATTTGAACTTCAAGGGTAAAATTTGTCATTTCATGATTCCTGGGGGACTATTGTTGATTTTTCTTCCAAAATATTTTATCCAGGGACCATTTCTGACAATCTGTGAAAGTTTAGGGACTGAAACTGCCAATTTTGTAAACTTTGTTGTTTCTTATCAGTTTTCAATCCTTTTGCATCTGTAACACATAAAAACACATTTTCATGATATTTGTAACATTTATATAGTCATTTGTGTGTTTTTGGCTGTTTTTGTTGGTTTAAACAAGGTAAAATATATGTGTTTTTAGACACATATCAAATCCCCCACACTAAACTATTGCTAGTCCCTAGCAATCTTTTATGAAAAATTAATGGATTTTATCTCTTTACCAAAAGCCATTACTTCTAGAGTAGCCAATTGTTTCAGTTCAAGTAAGAACCTTGGTACAATGATAACCAAATGATTTTGAGCAAATCATAAGCTGTAAACGGATTTGATTTGTCTTTACCAGAAGCCGTTTGCTTCTGGACTAGCCAACTCTTAGATAAAATATCTTTGGTGAGTCGATTACCAATTATGGTTTTCCAACTGCCTTTACCACAAGCCATAAACTTGCGGGCTAGCCAACTTTTCACTAGTTAAAGATATGGTGAGTTGAACACCATACAATTTTGGGCAAATTGCAAGCCATTAACGGATTTGATATATCTTTACCAAGAGCCGTTTGCTCCTGGATTAGCCAGTCCTTATGTGGGTTAGACATGGTGGACTGATTACCATTTGTTGTGTTCAGTACATAGTACTTCCACTAAAAAAAATTTTAAAATTTGGCCATTTTGGGGGAAAAAGGGACTAAAAGGGTACATTTATGATCAAATTCGCCAGAATTTCCCCCCCCCCCCACACTTAGAAATGAATATTGTCCTCAATATTCAAAGTACCGGCTGTTATGGCGAAACTTAGAACGTAAAAAGATAACATTACTAACTAAGCGTAGAAACACAACAATTATTCTCTTTTTTTAATATATACAATTTTCATTCATTTTTTAGATCTATATACAACATGTGGGGCATCTCCCCCACACTAGGGTGGTACACACGGGTGAAAACCCATGTTTAACTACTGTTTTTGATTATCGAGTCGCTAGCTTGACTCGACCCCGAATTAATTTGTTCATGGGGAAGTAAGTGGAAGAGACAATCTCCATCGGACTTTCATTCAAGATGTTTGTATAAACATTGAAGTACGTAAAAGTTCCACACCGATGAGATATACATAGAACCAGCTCAAAAATGATAAATGAAAATGCCGGGATCAAAAATAGTGTCCTCATTCCCGAAGGAGAAAAGGGAACGAGAAACCACACCATCTGTGAAAAATGGAATAAAGATGTGCATCACAATGCAATCCCATTCTTCATTAGTGAGGAGCAAATCACCATTTGTTAGATTTTTAAGCTTAAATTTGAAGCTTGTATGGTGATTGGCAACAAAATTTCCGGGAGAGAGAGCTGGAAACGGTTCTTCAATTAACAGATTTTCCAGAAAAAGGATGTCTCCCTCCGTATCAAAGCAAGTATTGTCAATCCCTGTTGGAATTGACTCATCATTAAGAAAAGCATCGACCTCCTTCCAAAAGTTGTCATCTTCCTCATCAGGAGTGAGAGAAGAAATGGAAGAGTCGGAAATGGGACAAGAAATGAGTGAATGATCATTATATAGGAGACTTTCAATTTCTCCAAGATCGGCTTCGAAATTAAAGTGATCATCGTCACTTTCTGATGAAAGTGGACTGATGTGAGTGAGTTCATTGGTGAACTCCTCAAGAAGAGGATCAGACTGTGGAAGTGATGCCTCAACATAGTCGATGTCTCCATAAGATTTACAATCATCGCTAAAATCGGAGAAAGTCTCAAAATGATCTTTTGAACACTCAAGAGGGAAAGGAGAATCACACATATGCTCAGAAGTTCCCTGTGACTCTCTCGGGATTGGGACAAGGTTCTCAACACTAGACTTTATGAATTCGTCCGATTCCTTTTCAGGAGTAGTGTCAAAATGCTCATCTCCCATATTTAGAGAGTGAGTGGGAATATCGGGTGTGATAACAACAGACTGAGGGAGTTGAGAAGGACTAGCATACATATGTTTTATACTTTCCATTTGTTCTTCTGCTAGTAATTCCATCATAGTCTTTTCTCCCTGATTTTTCATGGAAGGAATTTCAACTGATGAACTTGATGAATCTTGATAAAATTGAAGGATATCAAGGGTATCTTCATCATCACTGTCATCAGGAATGAAACGGAATTGAGAGCTAGATTTGGCTGCTTTTTCTTTTGCAATTGATTCCCTAACAGATTTTTCAAAGGCAATCTGGGAATCTAATTTAGCAGTCCGCTCTTCAGCTAACAAAACTTCCATGGATTTTTGATTTGGATTATCTTGGGAGTGTTTACATTCCTTCAAATCTTTCACTAAATCCAAAAGATCAAGGAGAAGATTTTGAGGAAGTGGCTCAGGCTGAGGTGGTGCTTGATTTTGGTATTGTAGAGGTTGGTCATGATACGAAGAGTCGTAATTGTTACAAGGAAATGGATTCCTTGTTTGACAATCAGAGCTAGAGTGAGGACCTCCACAATACTCACAACAGTAAAACTGATGTGGCTGTGAGTCATATGTGTTGTAGTCATAATTGTTATCAGGAACCTGCTCATAGACAAGCGTGTTTCCCGATTGACAATCAGAACTGTAGTGTGAACCACCACAGTACTCACAACAGTAAAACTGCTGAGTCTCACAGTGTGGTAGCTGATGGAATAAATCAGTTGTTTTATGGTAGGAATAGGGATCCTGGTTATAGACAGACTCGTTTCCTGATTCCACCATGCTACAACTGGGGCAATTGCCACCATTATAAGGACCACCACACCATTGACAACCAAGAGGGTGAGGATAAGACATAGAAAAGAATCAAAGGGTTTTAGAGGGTAAGAAATGTAGAATCAAAAGATGTGAGAGGGTAAAGATGGATATTTTTGGTATTTTTGAAAAACATTTTGTAAAAATAAGAAAGAAAATCTTTTTGGGTTTTTTGTGTTTGTTGAAAACTTGAAATAAAAAATGTTTTTGGAAATCAAAACAAGGAAATATGGACAAAGATGGTAAATATACAATGGTTGTATATTCAATAACAATGATGCTTCAAATTCGTAGTACGCTGCACACCTCCCCGGCAGCGGCGCCAAAATTTGATTCAGCTCCAGACAGTCAGGTTTTATCACACAAGCTAACCACTTGTGAATGGTCAACCGTAATAAAAGTCCAAACAGTCTAGAACAAAATGCAATTAAGATCTGGAGAGTATAGTGTATCCCCGGGTCGTTAAGTCCCAACGAGGTGTGAACACTGTAGTACAACGAATCTGTGATCGAGTGATATTGAATGGGAAAAGGTTTGTGAATTTGGAATAATTATACCTATAGAAAAAGTTTGTAAATTACAGGGGCTTAAATGCAAATTAAAGAAAATTAAAAAGCTAAAATATATTTAATAAACGCTATCACTATATTTAAAATGATGTTTTTCTATGATTTATAAAACAAAATAACTTAAATAAACTATTTTAACTAAAACGTAAACCTAAATTATCTAAAAACGTGGCTTAAAATGAAAACGTGCGTTATGTATAAAAATTACGCGAGTGCGCAAGTAAAAACGTAAAATTTGTAAAATAAAAGTACTACGAATGTAAAAACAATTTTCTTACTTACTATATGACAAAAGAAAATTTTAGAAAAAAGATTTATATTTTTTTGACTTTTATATTTTTTATTATGAATTAAATACTATTTTAGACTAATTAAATGATTAAAAATACTAAAACTATTAAGAAAAATCTGAAACTTTTTTGTAAAATACTTATTAACAATACAAATCTAAGAAAAATACAAAAGTTGTAAAAGCTAGTTTAAATAAGCTGAAAATAAGCTAAAACATTCGTATAAGCTAAATGAACTAAAAAGGGTTATGTATTAAACTTTGCAAGGTATAACCAGTCAAAGTCCCAAGGGCAGATGGTATTGTGTGTGTGTGGTGAGTTGGGTGGCCAGGGTTCGAATCCCAGCAACTCCTTTTTGCAAACTATTTTATTTTTGGATTTTTCTTTTTAAAACTTATTAAGCTAATGATTTTAAACAACTTTTACAACTACAACTATTTATGAAATCCACTAATAAGCACAGGATAAGCTGAAAATTTCTTAACAGTGAACAAGAAAATGGATTAAGCTTAAGCTTAAGCCAGATGGCTAAAAAGCTGATGAATAAGCTAAAGGTTAACTAGAAATAAGCTGAGTAAATGATGATAAGCTAAAATGACAATTAAAAAAAGCAAATTACTTAGAAAATAAGCACTTTTTACACTGGTTAAACAGGACACTTTTTTAATCACTAGGCACTTTTAAGCTTGTTTTTGAGCACCTAAATAAGCTAGGAAGTGAAAATAAAGACTGGTACTATAAAGTTTACCAGTTAAGCTTTCCAAAAATCTAATTTACAAAGATTAGCTTCCACTAATAAGCTTGTGAGAAGCTTATGAAGAAACTGAAAAACCATGACTGGTCATTGTACTGAATGGAATGGGATAAACAAAAAGCTCTTAGCAGACCTATCAAATAAGCTAGAGATTGAAAAGCTAAACTTGGAACTTTGAGATAGCTAGGTGAGCTTCTCAAAAAGCTAAAGTACATAAGCTAGTACTCACTAATGAGCTCTGAATAAGCTTGTGAACTAGGCATGCAACAACTGTGCACAGGGCAGTTCTTTGGAAAAGGGTCTAAAAGAAGCTGAGTAATAAGCTATTTATAAGTTGAGTAGAAGTGAACTAATATTTTTCTAATTAAGTTAAGCAGCTAAACTTTAACATCCCAAAAGATGAAGAGCTAAATTTTAATATTGAACACACAATAAAATTCTAAAGTTTATTCAAAAACTGCACTTAAGAAAATTTGACTTTTAGACAGATTTGCAAGGTTTGACTTTAATGAAATTCTAATGTCTCTAATTTAATCTATATGATGTAATAAGCTATGCTAAGAGCTGATTAAGCTAATATGAGGCTATCTAAATCTATTTCCAATCTAACTAAATGCTGTATCTAAATAATGAAATCACAAGAGCATGTGGAAGGCTAATTAGACTTTTAATGCATGCAGATGCAATCTGTGAGCTTAAATGAGTTTCAATGTCCACAATAAGACTTAACCAAAAAAAACAAACTTCAGATTAACTCTTTAATACTAACAGATGCACAAATCCAAACACTTCTTTAATGAAACTAATAAGCAATTACAACTACCTAATCTTACTTCTACTAGTGCAATATTGAAAATGGAGATCTAACAATAATCCTAGAGCTAAAATAAAGCAAATTCAAGCACTATCATGATCAAATATAGACTGAACTGAGACTGAGCATACATGGCAGTTTTAGAGAAAGGGAAACCAAACTTACATGAGGTCCAGCTGAAAGGAGCTTTATACAGAACCAACCAATTCATTTCAAACCAAAATTTAACCCATTTCCATCTCAGAATCAACCCAAATCTACCATTTCACAACCAATATCACCAGCAGTTGACTTTCATTGACTTTTTTGGTATTCTTAAATTAGAACAGATATAAACTATAATAAGCTCACACCAAGCTATATGATCTGTGCTAAACCGTCAAGCTTTCTCACACAAGCCGGCCACTTGTGAATGGCCGACCGTAAGAAGCTTAAAACAGTTTAAGCACAAATACAATGAAGTCCTGGAGAATACAATGAATTCCCGGGTCGTTAAGTCCCACGGAGACTCAATGGTGTGTAAACACTAATTCAGATGATAGAATGATCACTAAGGATAGTGATCAGTAAAGGTTTTGGATGGATAATTATACCTAAAGAAAAGATTAATAAATTACAGCGACTTAAATGCAAATTAAGAAAATTAAAAAGATAAAATATATTAAATAAACGCTATCACTATATTTAAAATGATGAACGTTTAAAACTTAAAACGTACGTTTAAATAAAAAACTACGTAAATGTACAAAATAAAAGTGAGATCTAAGAAATAAAAGACCTAAAAATATGAAAATAACATTTTTGGAATCCTAAAAATAAAAGAAAATTATTAGAAAAAGAAAATTATTTTTACAACTATTTATCTAATTATTATTAATTAAAAACTATTTTTAACTATTTAATAATAGCCTAAAATACAAGAAAATATGAAATAAAGCTAGAAAAATAAAATTTTGACTTGGAAAAATCTAAAATAACAAAAGAGAATTTTCAAAACTATTTTTGTATTTTTCTGATTATTTTTGGATTTTCTAGGAATTAAAAACTATTAAAAACTAATTAAATTTCTTAAAAATACAAATTTAACTAATAAAAATTTGGAAAAATATTTTTTTGTCTTTTTATATTTATCTTAATCTAATAAAAATGAAAAATTATTTTTTTGAAACTTTTCTTAATTACTTGTATTAAATGCTAATTAAAAAGTGCTAAAAAGTAATTAAAATGCAGAAAAATAGCAAAATGACTTGGAAAAATCTGAAAAATTCAAGATAAGCTTAAAATAATATGAGGAATCTAGGAAAAATGGAAAAACATGTGGTTGTGTGTAGGAATTTGAGGCTGATGTGCAAAGTGCTTATAGATAAGCACTTTAGATAAGCTAAAAGCTACAATAAGCTACCAACCTGTAACAGAAGCTATAATATACTAAATTTACCAAAATGCAACAAGTCTTAACTGTTTTTAACCACTGAATTTCAAAATGATAAGATTTGATGATTTGAGATTATAAGCTAAAAACAGTTTTGGGTGGGTTACTTTAAGCTTAAGTAAAAGCTGCAAAATAAGATGAAATTGAAAACCACAAATTGGAACTTAATCTAGACCTGGTTGGCTATCTATGAACCAAAGATGAGACCAAAGTGAGCTCTCATGAGCTTGTTACAACCCTGCACAAAACCTGTGCAGAGTCAGTTTACACTAACTCAGTTGCACAGGGCAACTAAGACCCAATCCACAAGCTCATTTGGAGCTCTTAAAAAATTTGCAAAATTCTACTAAAATGGTAATAAGCAAGGAGACCAGTTGAAGTTTTAAACACAACAAGTTTCACTGAAATTGGCTTAAAGATGAAGCCAAGAAAATTCACTCTAGTTAGGCCCAAATCAGGTTTTCAAGGTTTTGACTTTTGATACAATTGTGCAAAGTTGACTTATTTGAACTTTGAATCCAATGTGTGGACTGAATGTGATGTTAATGGATGAAATGAGACCACTGCAACTTATATCTATGTATTTTAAACACAAATCAAGACTTTGATTCTTCAAAAACTTCAACAGTTAGCAGTTTAAGACAAGTTAATATGATGTTTGACTTATGAGAGTTGCAGGCACAATTTAAAGACTTGAATGAGTCAATTTGAGCTAATCAAACATAACACAACAAGTATCAACTACTGAACACACCTCTAATACAGATTATGCAGCTAATCCAAACACCCTAGATATCACTGATTTGCAAATTTAAATGATACAAACACTGAGCAAACTTGTTTTAATGATCAAGCTGAGTTTACCTAACCTAATTACAACTTAATACACAGATTTGAACCAGTTATAACTACAAATGAAGATAATGCAAAGAGACCTTGAAAATTACTTACAAAAAGTCCATAGCCACTATGGCTTGAAACCTGTCAAACCAGAACCACTAGCCTATCCAAAACCTAACCTAGTATCTCTGAATTAACCCAAATCCAGCTCTGCTTCAACCATTACCCATTTCATACCATTTTTGCTCCCAGTTGACTTTTGTTGACCAATATCCAAAGTTGCATGAAATTTAAATGTGAGCTTATAAAAAGCTCTAAATAGCTTATAAAAGCTTATTAGAACTTAGAACTGAGCTTTTTGAAGCTTAAATGTTGGAACCTTAAACTGAAATATTCAACAGTGAACTCAAAAGTGTGAATTTGAGATAAAATTTGAAACTGAAGCTTAAAGTAGATTATATTGATAATTCAACTTGAGTTTGATACAAAACAACCAAATATTACAGATATTACACTTAACTAAAGCTTTTAAAATAAAAACGACATTAGTGAAAATTAAAAAACTACTAGACTTCCTTTTACTCTTCCTCTAGCTTCCTTTTATAATCTAAACTCTTTCTCTCACTTCTCTGATTAATTCCCATCATTTTCTCAGTCATTGGATTGCTTAAAAGGATCTTGGCCATTGAATGGATTTTTGGCGCCAAAACTTGTTTATCCACTGGGAGGTTGAGTGAGGGGGGTGAAGGAGCATTAAATGCTCTTTGGAAGGTAGTTGAGGTGGGGGGAACAAGAAAATGTGAAGGAGAGGAGGGGGGATGGGTGTTAGCTTGTTTGCAGAGAAGCAGTTGAAGGGGAAAGACTTTGGCGCCAAGGTGGATTGTTTGACCAGTGTTTGACTGGCTTAATAATACAAGGTAAGGGTCAAAAGGCAAAGGGTCCAAATGGTTGGCAGGGTCACAATGGGTTTATGATAGGGTCCAATTTGGTTTAAAGGCTTTAATAAACAAGGACTAATTATGCGATTTCTGAAAATTACAAGGACCAATCCTGTCAATTATGCAAAGTTGTTCCAAGGGCTAAAAGTGACAATCTCCAAAAGTACAAGGACCAAACTTGACATTTTCCAATTTTCCAAGGACCATTTTTGCCAATTTTAAAACTTGGAGGACCAAACTTGTAATTTCTCAAAACTTTTGATATTTTTCACCAAAGGACTAAATTTGACAACTTATGATTTTAAAAGGACCTTTGGTGATTTTTCTTTTGAAATTAAGTGCTCAGGGACTATTTCTGACAATTTTTGAAACTTGGGGGACTGAAACTGCCAATTATGCAAACTTAGCTCATTTTTCATCTGATTTTGAACATTTTGCATCTGAAACATATAAAATGCAATTTTGGAATATTTTCAGTATTTTGATGCATTTCTGAGCATTTTTAAACGTTTTGCAGTTCAGATTGACCCAAAAATGATGAGTATTTACACACTCATCATTCCCCCACACTAAACTATTGCTAGTCCCTAGCAATCTTTTGAGAAAAACTTAATGGATTTGAATCTCTTTACCAAAAGCCATTACTTCTGGAGTAGCCAAATGTTTCAGTTCAAGTAAGAACCATGGTACACCGATAACCATGTTATTTTGAGCAAACCACCAGCTTCCAACGGATTTGATTTGTCTTTACCAGAAGCCGTTTGCTTCTGGACTAGCCAACTCTTAGATAAAATATCTTTGGTGAGCTGATTACCAATTATGGTTTTCCACTGCCTTTACCACAAGCCATAATCTTGCGGGCTAGCCAACTTTTCACTAATTAAAGATATGGTGAGCTGAACACCATACAATTTTGGGCAAATTGCAAGCCATAAACGGATTTGAGATATCTTTACCAAGAGCCGTTTGCTCCTGGATTAGCCAATCCTTTTGTTTATTAGACATGGCGGACTGATAACCATAAGCTGAGTAAGTGCAGAACACTTACTCCAAAAAAAAAAAAATTGGCCAAAAACGGGGGAATTGGGTGGATAATATATGATAAAATTCGTGAGAATTCCCCCCCACACTTAGAAATGAATATTGCCCTCAATATTCAAAGTACCGGCGGTTATGCCGAAACTGAGAACGTAAAAGGGAAATATTACGGCCATTATTTTGAATTTTTTTTTTTTTTTTTTTAGAGATATATATATATATATATATATATATATATATATATATATATATATATATATATATATATATATATATATATATATATATATATATATATATATATATATATATAACATGTGGGGCATCACCCCCACACTAAGGTGGTAGAAAGGGGTGAGAAGTCAGAAATATGGGTGAAAACCCATATGGTGTGTGCTACTGTTTTTGATTTCCGAGTCGCTAGCTTGACTCGACCCCGCATAAATTTGTTCATGGGGAAGCAAAGTGGAAGAAACAATCTCCATCGGACTTTCATTCAAGATGTTTGGATAAACATTGAAGCACGCGAAAGTTCCACACCGACGAGATATACAGAGAAAGACCCGGCTCACAGATGATAAATGAAAATGCCGGGGTCAAAGATAGTGTCCCCACTCCCGAAGGAGTGAAGAAGAGAGGAAGTCACATCATAAGTGAGGAATGGAAGGAAGATGTTTATAACAATTAGGATACATTCTTCATCCTCAAATGTAGACATATCGGGAGGAAGGGTGAGGGTAGTATCATCAATAAGCAAACTCTTATGATAGAGTACACCTTCCTCCGAGCCAATATCATCCTCAAGAGCGGCGCCAAAATTTGATATGTGCTAAACCGTCAAGCTTTCTCACACAAGCCGGCCACTTGTGAATGGCCGACCGTAAGAAGCTTAAAACAGTTTAAGCACAAATACAATGAAGTCCTGGAGAATACAATGAATTCCCGGGTCGTTAAGTCCCACGGAGACTCAATGGTGTGTAAACACTAATTCAGATGATAGAATGATCACTAAGGATAGTGATCAGTAAAGGTTTTGGATGGATAATTATACCTAAAGAAAAGATTAATAAATTACAGCGACTTAAATGCAAATTAAGAAAATTAAAAAGATAAAATATATTAAATAAACGCTATCACTATATTTAAAATGATGAACGTTTAAAACTTAAAACGTACGTTTAAATAAAAAACTACGTAAATGTACAAAATAAAAGTGAGATCTAAGAAATAAAAGACCTAAAAATATGAAAATAACATTTTTGGAATCCTAAAAATAAAAGAAAATTATTAGAAAAAGAAAATTATTTTTACAACTATTTATCTAATTATTATTAATTAAAAACTATTTTTAACTATTTAATAATAGCCTAAAATACAAGAAAATATGAAATAAAGCTAGAAAAATAAAATTTTGACTTGGAAAAATCTAAAATAACAAAAGATAATTTTCAAAACTATTTTTGTATTTTTCTGATTATTTTTGGATTTTCTAGGAATTAAAAACTATTAAAAACTAATTAAATTTCTTAAAAATACAAATTTAACTAATAAAAATTTGGAAAAATATTTTTTTGTCTTTTTATATTTATCTTAATCTAAGAAAAATGAAAAATTATTTTTTTGAAACTTTTCTTAATTACTTGTATTAAATGCTAATTAAAAAGTGCTAAAAAGTAATTAAAATGCAGAAAAATAGCAAAATGACTTGGAAAAATCTGAAAAATTCAAGATAAGCTTAAAATAATATGAGGAATCTAGGAAAAATGGAAAAACAGGTGGTTGTGTGTAGGAATTTGAGGCTGATGTGCAAAGTGCTTATAGATAAGCACTTTAGATAAGCTAAAAGCTACAATAAGCTACCAACCTGTAAAAGAAGCTATAATATACTAAATTTACCAAAATGCAACAAGTCTTAACTGTTTTTAACCACTGAATTGCAAAATGATAAGATTTGATGATTTGAGATTATAAGCTAAAAACAGTTTTGGGTGGGTTACTTTAAGCTTAAGTAAAAGCTGCAAAATAAGATGAAATTGAAAACCACAAATTGGAACTTAATCTAGACCTGGTTGGCTATCTATGAACCAAAGATGAGACCAAAGTGAGCTCTCATGAGCTTGTTACAACCCTGCACAAAACCTGTGCAGAGTCAGTTTACACTAACTCAGTTGCACAGGGCAACTAAGACCCAATCCACAAGCTCATTTGGAGCTCTTAAAAAATTTGCAAAATTCTAATAAAATGGTAATAAGCAAGGAGACCAGTTGAAGTTTTAAACACAACAAGTTTCACTGAAATTGGCTTAAAGATGAAGCCAAGAAAATTCACTCTAGTTAGGCCCAAATAAGGTTTTCAAGGTTTTGACTTTTGATACAATTGTGCAAAGTTGACTTATTTGAACTTTGAATCCAATGTGTGGACTGAATGTGATGTTAATGGATGAAATGAGACCACTGCAACTTATATCTATGTATTTTAAACACAAATCAAGACTTTGATTCTTCAAAAACTTCAACAGTTAGCAGTTTAAGACAAGTTAATATGATGTTTGACTTATGAGAGTTGCAGGCACAATTTAAAGACTTGAATGAGTCAATTTGAGCTAATCAAACATAACACAACAAGTATCAACTACTGAACACACCTCTAATACAGATTATGCAGCTAATCCAAACACCCTAGATATCACTGATTTGCAAATTTAAATGATACAAACACTGAGCAAACTTGTTTTAATGATCAAGCTGAGTTTACCTAACCTAATTACAACTTAATACACAGATTTGAACCAGTTATAACTACAAATGAAGATAATGCAAAGAGACCTTGAAAATTACTTACAAAAAGTCCATAGCCACTATGGCTTGAAACCTGTCAAACCAGAACCACTAGCCTATCCAAAACCTAACCTAGTATCTCTGAATTAACCCAAATCCAGCTCTGCTTCAACCATTACCCATTTCATACCATTTTTGCTCCCAGTTGACTTTTGTTGACCAATATCCAAAGTTGCATGAAATTTAAATGTGAGCTTATAAAAAGCTCTAAATAGCTTATAAAAGCTTATTAGAACTTAGAACTGAGCTTTTTGAAGCTTAAATGTTGGAACCTTAAACTGAAATATTCAACAGTGAACTCAAAAGTGTGAATTTGAGATAAAATTTGAAACTGAAGCTTAAAGTAGATTATATTGATAATTCAACTTGAGTTTGATACAAAACAACCAAATATTACAGATATTACACTTAACTAAAGCTTTTAAAATAAAAACGACATTAGTGAAAATTAAAAAACTACTAGACTTCCTTTTACTCTTCCTCTAGCTTCCTTTTATAATCCAAACTCTTTCTCTCACTTCTCTGATTAATTCCCATCATTTTCTCAGCCATTGGATTGCTTAAAAGGATCTTGGCCATTGAATGGATTTTTGGCGCCAAAACTTGTTTATCCACTGGGAGGTTGAGTGAGGGGGGTGAAGGAGCATTAAATGCTCTTTGGAAGGTAGTTGAGGTGGGGGGAACAAGAAAATGTGAAGGAGAGGAGGGGGATGGGTGTTAGCTTGTTTGCAGAGAAGCAGTTGAAGGGGAAAGACTTTGGCGCCAAGGTGGATTGTTTGACCAGTGTTTGACTGGCTTAATAATACAAGGTAAGGGTCAAAAGGCAAAGGGTCCAAATGGTTGGCAGGGTCACAATGGGTTTATGATAGGGTCCAATTTGGTTTAAAGGCTTTAATAAACAAGGACTAATTATGCAATTTCTGAAAATTACAAGGACCAATCCTGTCAATTATACAAAGTTGTTCCACGGGCTAAAAGTGACAATCTCCAAAAGTACAAGGACCAAACTTGACATTTTCCAATTTTCCAAGGACCATTTTTGCCAATTTTAAAACTCGGAGGACCAAACTTGTAATTTCTCAAAACTTTTGATATTTTTCACCAAAGGACTAAATTTGACAACTTATGATTTTAAAAGGACCTTTGGTGATTTTTCTTTTGAAATTAAGTGCTCAGGGACTATTTCTGACAATTTTTGAAACTTGGGGGACTGAAACTGCCAATTATGCAAACTTAGCTCATTTTTCATCTGATTTTGAACATTTTGCATCTGAAACATATAAAATGCAATTTTGGAATATTTTCAGTATTTTGATGCATTTCTGAGCATTTTTAAACGTTTTGCAGTTCAGATTGACCCAAAAATGATGAGTATTTACACACTCATCACTATATTAAGCTTATATGAGCTTATAGAAACAAATAATAGGCCTTTTTAATTAAAACTTAACTTGATTCGAACTTAACAGTAAAACTTGAAAACTTCATAAACTGAATTCATATAGATAAACTGAAATTAAAACTGAAAACAAGTTTGAAATACACTTAAATAACTTAGTTTAATACTAGAAGGCTTATAATTACATTGAAAATGAGAAATATATTATGTCGATGCTAAACTACACTACCTACACTAATACATCCACTACTCTGCTTCTTTTCTCCTTTTTATTCAAGAAAAGGGTTCCACTTGAGTCTCTGAAGAAATCCCATCATTAATCCTGGCCTTTGGATCACTGCAACTCATCTCAGCCTTTGATTTGCAATTTGGCGCCAAAAAGTCCTAAAAGCTGCTTGGGGCAGTTTTATTGTAATTAAAGAACTTTGGGAGGTTGTGGAGGTGGAGGGGGACAAGGTGTGAAGTGGGTATGGAGCTGGAAAGGTGGTAATGAGGTGGAAGGCAGGTGGCGTTGATGGAGTGGTAGCAGGTATGTGGGAGGGAAGAAGTTTGGTCAAACTGGGTTTGACCGTGGGATATTAATAACGGGGGGTCATGTTTGGGGGGTTCAAAATAGGGTAATGGCAGGGGATCAAAATACACAAAGGGGTCCATTTGGTATAGATTAAACACAAGGACCTTTTATGTAATATGGCCAAACTTGAGGGACTGATCTTGTCACTTTTCCAAAGATATAATAAGGACCAATTCTGCCAAACTTTAATAGTACAAGGACCATTGTTGATTATTTTCCATTTTTTATAAATCCAAGGACTATTTATGATAGTTTTCAAAGTCGAGGGACTAAACTTGCCATTTTTGCAAATTTGAACTTCAAGGGTAAAATTTGTCATTTCATGATTCCTGGGGGACTATTGTTGATTTTTCTTCCAAAATATTTTATCCAGGGACCATTTCTGACAATCTGTGAAAGTTCAGGGACTGAAACTGCCAATTTTGTAAACTTTGTTGTTTCTTATCAGTTTTCAATCCTTTTGCATCTGTAACACATAAAAACACATTTTCATGATATTTGTAACATTTATATAGTCATTTGTGTGTTTTTGGCTGTTTTTGTGGGTTTAAACAAGGTAAAATATATGTGTTTTTAGACACATATCAAAGATAACATCATAGATCTATTACTTATCTTATTCAAGACTCAAAGTAACACAAAAATTCAAATAGTCTCAGTTTTCAATCGATCATTCAAGAGTACCACTGATCTCAGAATATCTCGTTGGTCAATAACCGATTCGTCATTGACTAATTACCAATGAGACATATCATCATTGATCCCTCATGAATACTTTTGTCTATTACTATCCGAATCAGGAATGAAAGTAAAATAACAAATATATTATTCCTTTTCATTTGTTCGTTCATGACTCAAATACAAGAAGTAATTTCATTTTATCTCAGCTCTTTTAATTCGTGATAATAACTGACATATCAAAGACCATCCAAGGTCCATCTCACGAAATTAATCCATCATCGATCCATGATTAATGATAATATCCGAAAAATTAAAGTAAGAACAAAACCTATAATGGTTTCATTCTTCTTATTGTTCGGTCAAAAAGGGGAAAACGAAAGTAAATATTAAAACCTACCCGAGATACATTGATCAAAAGGAAACGACTTGAAGGGGTACTTGTCTCAGATTCGGATTGATTTAATTGAGGGGATATGATGATTGAGAGATGCATTTTTTTGTGAAGCTGCGTCTGATGAATAATGGGTGAAGGAGGGGGCGGATTTTGTATGTGAGATTATTTAGGGTTTAATATACGGGATATTAGGGTAAAGAGTAAGATTTGATTGCCTTTTATACACCCGAAAAATTAGGGTATGAGTTGGATTTGGAGAGGATTTGATTATGATGGGCCGTATCTATCATGTGGTATCCGAACTTTGTAATTGAATTAGGATTGGGCTTGGTATAGTATGATTTGGATTGGGTAGACATATTTGGGCCAAGAGATAATCACCCTTGGACTTGGATGTTGAAATTTGATGTAACGGATCCACTATGGGCCGTGTTTATTATTGGATCAACTAAAAGACTTATTGTTGGATCGGGTAAACGAATGGGCTTCGAGGACTATAAGTATTTGGAACGGGCCTGGTATATCACTTCAACTGTGTAAGTTTTGATCCGGTATATTTTATATGTTTTGGCAAATTATTGGTGTATCTTGATAAGTTTTGTAAGTTGGACCGAGATTGAGTAATTTGTGTGATGGCTTGGATCTGGGTGTTGGACGGTTGGGCTTCTCAAAATTGGATCGTATATGTGAGATTTGATAATGAGGTTTGTGCTATAAGATTTGATGATGAGAGTTGTTGTGATAATGCGGTTTGATAATGAGATTTGTGCTATGAGATTTGATGATGAGATTTGTTGTGCTATGAGATTTGATGATGAAATTTGTTGAGTTATACGGTTTGGCACTTTGTTCTATACCTTTTCACGGAGGATAATATTTCACGGCTTGAATTGATGATTGAACAAAGTTGACTACGGGGTTGTTTTGTACGGTATTTCTTATTGGGACTTGAAGTAAGGTTTTCCGGGCGCGACTACTTATTTCGTCTTCTTTCTTCCCTTCCGCAAAGATGACTTGTTTGGGCGTTTATTGAGTGTGATAAAGACTTGGCTATCCAGTTACTTTTGTGATTCTTTCTCGCTTATACCACAAAGTAGCTACACTTTCGGTGTCTCATGCACTGGGTACACCGTTTCTTTTTCACAAGGATTAGTACAAGCTTAAGTAACAAATCTGGGGGAATTCTACTTCATGTTCAAGTTTGGTATATCCGGTTTACTTCACCAAGTGGTCACAACAATAGCCGACTGAATACATGGATGATATGTTTACCAAAGTGTTTAAAGGTTGGGATGTGATCAGCAATTCTCATGGGATATTCGATGCCACAAAATGTTAATGATACTTCACAGTCTAAGCAAAATCTTTCAAGAATCTTCAATGTCATTCATGATCTTTCAAGATGTTTGCTTTAGACAAGAACTTCTCGTGCATATGGTTGTACACGTTAATGATGCTTTCGAAAGTTCAAAACCATCATGGGGAGAAACATGTAATTTGATGTTATAAGGTCAACCTCCAGGGGGAAGTAGTATATACTACTTTACTTAGTATGGTTTGTGAAGTATTCTACATATGGGATAAGAATTGTTGATGATGGAGAAGAATTGTTGATAAACAGCTGCATGTTCCTTAAAACAGATATTCACTGAAACCAAATTTGTCATTACTCATTCAAGCTGACATTGTTTACGGTTTAATCTTGATTTTGTAAAATCCCGCGAAAGAATCTATTTCTCAGTTTAAATCATAGATTTGTAAAATCCCGTGACAATGGAACCATCCCAGTAAAAGGAAAGTGCATTTCCGGATCTATCTCTCGGTTTATTCTTGGTTTTGAAAAATCCCGTGAAAGAAACTATTTCTCGGTTTAAACCATAGAAGTGTAAAATCCCATGATGATGGAACCATCCTGGAGAAAGGAATGTGTATTTCTGGATCTTATCTGATGTTGGTGCTACAGTTTCTACTTCAAAGAAGGGATAAAGTATGTACTTCATGTCTTGGATGATTGTTTGGATATTCCTCATGGCAGTTTGGTTATTATAAGGTTTTATGGGGTTATGCTCATTTAGCTAAGGTCGGGATGAAACCATTATCAAAGTTCATTGTAAACATAACAAAAATGGGCTAGATCTGAGCTTTTAACCACAAGATGTGACAACGGCATTAATTCATTATTATTTATTTGAGGTTGAAGTGAAATTTCACGGGCGAGTGTACTTAGTATCTGAAGGTATCGGAGATAGTTGGATGAAAATTCTTCGAGATCTTTGTTCGAGCTATTAACATTTTTAATGATGAAGACTTAGAAATCTAGTTATCTTTAGGTAACTTTTTCTTTTCCTTTTTACTACCACAAAATAACTATCACTTTAAGGAGTTGCGTTGTAGTGCTCAGTGACACATTAAATTGTGGATTTTCAAGAGGTGATGTACGTCTTATACTTGATGGTTGGTTGGGTGAAGAGTATAGAGTACCTAGGGATTCAATGTAGCATGAACTCTCTGCACCGTTCTTAGTCACACATTGGTGCAAGTTTAAGTCACAAGTTCGGGTTAGTTTACTTCAGTGTCAAATTCATCATATTGGGTTTTCCCCATCAGCTATCACGACAAAGAGCCTACTGAATCATAATGGGGTTGATAATAAGTTAGCCAAGAGTAGTAGAAAAGAGAGAGATGACGTTTGAATACAACATGTCAAACCTCGATCCCTAAAGAAAAGAAAAGTGTACTGATGCAGGTTTTACTGACCAGGTTTTAATATTTATAAAGTCTCGTTATACCTATGGTCTACCCTAATGCACTAACGGGCAGTTTACCTGGTCGCGTGTAGTGTAGTATTCGGTAAAGCCGAGGTCGTCCCAAGAGCTATGTGTGTTGGATTATTACTAAGTCTAAGTGACACAGTATTTTAATAATGGTTTCGATAAGGAATTAATTAATTAACTACCAAAGCAGAAAATAGCAAATAAAGGCAAAGGATAAATCAATAGAGGAGAGTGGTGCTAACCTAGTTATTCCTCCTAGCTAGTAATTTCTACGTCTACTTACTTCCAATTACTTCAGGTGGGGTCAAAGTCGAGAGGACAACATTTGGTCAATTCGCCCTAACCTATCAGCAAAGATGCCACCACAGGAGAAGTCAGGTGTCCCCTCATAAGTCCTGTTGTTCCTGGTCCCTAAGCCAAGTCCTTAAGTACCGCTACATTCTAGATTTATAATAGTGAGTGCCCGGGCGTTAGCAACTTAAACACTCACCCCCTAATTCTTAAGTTCATCCAAACGGTAGGTGATCAGTTGGTCAAATCGCATAAGTAGAAAGGGTCGTCAGTTGGTCATATCTTACCCTTCCCGTCTCAGTCCGCTCACCTAGGGTCAGTTGGTCATATCTCCTAGGCAATTGGCCTCTACCGCCATTCAAAACTACCGAACCAAGGGTAGCTACTAATAAACTATGCATGCATACACTTAGAAATAATTGTACGGAAGTAATATGAACGCAAACAAAACAATTAAGGAATCATAACTAGGCCAGCACCAAGAGGTGCTTAGCCGCTCATATTAACCATACAAATCAATTCAATATTCAAAGGTACGAAATACTTGAATCGAAAGTAAAGAAAAGATAAAATGCTAATGCTTATCGTAGGGGAGTGATTTCTCCCTTGGAGACAGCTCTGTATGCTCCTCTAGACCTGCCTTTAGCTTTTTCCCATGTTCTCTAGTTGTTGTGTGTGGAATGGGGTGATTAGAAATGCTGGAATTTGTGAGGTATTTATAGGCCAGATCTGGGTTACGGCATAACTATAACAAGAGTTACGCCGTAACCATCAATTCCTTCGTATTTTGCACTAGATCTGCTAGTTATGGCGTAACCTTATTAGTGGTTATGTCGTAGTCGATGAAATAGTTACGGCGTAGTTATCAGCGGCGTGGAACCTCATTTGACCTAATATAGTTACGTCGTAGCCTTTGGGGAGAGTTACGCCGTAACCTTCTGATGAGTTGGTTTTCTGAGTCACGCTTTAGTTACGGCGTAATGTGAGAGATGAGTTACGCCGTAACTTCTTCAAAGTCAGCATACTATGATAAATCTTTTGATATTTCTCCAATTCCGCGTCTCTTTAGCTCCAATGCTCGTAATTTACCTGAAAGTGAAAAACAATAGAAAACAAGCGTAAATCCATATAAATGATATAAATTACAAGCATTATCGGGAGAAATTGACACTTAATAGTCCGGACTATTTGATGTTATCAAATATCCCCCACTTGAACTCTACTTGCCCTCAAGTAGACCTTATTAGAAAGATTCCTAAAAAGATATCTCCCAAAACCTGGAAAATATAAGTTTACAAATCCCTTATGCTTGAATAAAACAAAGCCAAACACCTCACGAAATGGGAACGAAACACTCAAATCTCTCAACTATTCTAAGTATCAATTTCGGGGTGATCACTCAATCGCACAGTCATAGCATGTATTCTATCATAAGCTTGGCGGTTACACAAATCTCCACCACTAGAGTTAAGGGCTAAACAATTCTCGAAGGCAATATGGGTAGGCACGACAAAGGTTAAGGGGTGACTCGTCATTACTAACATGTCACGACGAAGTGGACAAAATCAATGATACATGACCAAATCCATGGCCATGACACCAAAGATTGCTCGCTGCATCACCTAGACACGCTTCATGACTAAAGGGTAGGATAAGACATGGGATATATAAATGGTGTAAAATAAAAAACAAGCAGGTAGTCTAAATCTGTAAACCAAGTCATCACCACTTACCGTCCGCCCAAAGTTCAAGCTTTGAAGTCAAGAAACCGGATCATGAAATATAAGGTAGATGTGTCATTAGAGGACGTCGTGATGGGCACACTACCTTTTCTCCAACTGTTGGCAAAATTACCAACTCCAATCTTCAAATGTGACCGAGGTGGCCTCCTCGATACTAAATCTATAAAGCTCATAACATAGTGCTTATAACATCGCACTTTACAATAACATAACAACTATATATATATATATATATATATATATATATATATATATATATATATATATATATTCAACATAACAATAATAACTGAACATAATATCCCCCCACTTGAGATGAACAATGGGAATTTGGGGAGTCTTCAATGATTTTCAGGAATATGTCGTCGACGAAAGTGTGATTTCCGAACCTTTCCACTTGAACTTGAACTTAGGCAAATGATGACTTCCCAATCACAAATAAAGACTACTGGGTAGGCTAAGGTGTATAGGTGTATCGAAACAATATATTGGGTTAACAAAATGAAAGGAATGGCTCAGATGAGTGTATCTAGGGGTATCTTGCACTAAAGGTGAGTGCAACAAAAGGGTTTCACATGGGGGTCGAGAAGTCGAGGTGACTAATCGATAGACACACAATGGTAGGCTATTTGGGTGATAATCCTATAATATTTCCTTCTAAAACTGAAAAGTCCAAATACATCGAGCTAACTCAACATACCTCGTCTATGGTCTCGAAATGATGCAAAGGCCAAGTTCTAAAGTTTACAAGCTACCAGCATACTCATAATTTGGTGGATTTGGGGTAAAATATTAGAAACGGATAAGGCTAATCTCACCATAATATATCAAGGGTTGTATGTGCTCGGCTAAGGTCTAATCTAGTTAGGTTAAGAAAAACATGTCAAAATTTTTAAAAATGGCATAATTTTTCAAAATAAACTAGAAAAACGAGGGCAAAATAATGTTCAAGAAATAATTCTACTCCCGTCCCCCCACTTGAATTGTACAAAGTTCCTTTTGTACCAAGCATTAAATAAAGGTGAAGAGAAAAGTAGAATTAGAGCGAGAACTTTCCTGAAACTGCTCCATAAAGAAAGAAGGCCCACAAAAAAGAGACGTGCCTTCGTATAAGCATCATGAACAAACTTCAATCCCTGAAATCACACTACCGACAAACATAATTCTAAAAAGAAAAAATGAAAAATGAAAAACAAACCTAACTCACTTTCGTAGGAATCACGGTTGCATTTAGCATATGCAACAAGCCTTTTAAACCACTTGGAGTCCCAAGTGGACGAGTGAAGTCTCGTGAGGGTTTACAGGGAACACACCCACAAAGTTCATTTAAAATACTAATACAAGGTTATTGTGTCTTAAAATAAAAGAATTAAAGCAGAGGAAGGTTATGTCGTAACTCTTTGAGGGAGTTACGCCGTAACTGGAAAAACCTGGCATAAGCTGCAAAGCGAGTGGTTACGGCGTAACCACAGAGATGGAATTACGCCGTAATTGGTAATGCGTCCAAGATTCTGCTGCAAAAGATTGGTTACGGCGTAATCACAAAGATGAGTTATGCCGTAACTATGATCAGATCAGCAAACTGCAGCAGAAATTACTTCCTCGTTCCCTGCAAAAATGGTTAGAAAACACAAAACCCTACAGAAATAGAAATAAAACAAAAGAAAGGGATAATTCGGGTTGTCTCCCGAAAGAGCACTTTTCTTTATTTACGAGTCTTTAAGTTAGACTCAGAGCCATGGGGCTTCTATGGGGGCCTTTGGACCTGGCCGACTTCCACCACTCGTTGGCACTCATTTATCCATTTGTCAAACCCCTTTTTCCTTGTAGTATTACGGATGCCATCTGTTTCAAATTTATGTGAAAGCCATTCATCACATGATTTTCCCCGGTCATCATCTCCAGCAATAAAACTACTAGTTATACTTATGCTAGATCTTGCACCGTTTATTGTGTCAGTGAGATGATTGTACTTATACTGCTTAACCAGTCCCTTATGGATTTTTGAGTTCCCAAATCTTATTTTGTACCAATCTTCTAATGCTAATTCAATATCATGTCTCTCACCCTTGTGAGGGTATATCCATTCATTCGCCTTTCTTTCACATTTTTTAGGACGATTATACGGGGGCCATGCTGTCACCGATTCTTTATCCTTGGTTAATATCGAGTTGCGGAAATGTTTGTTTGGAACTGGAGTTTCCTCAATGCCTTGGACAATCTTTCCCTGTTTCTGCTTACAATCATCAACATTCTCTCTACTATCATTAGTAATAGGATTAAAGTGTATAGGGGGATCTAGTGTTTGAACATTAACAACATCAACATTATTTGATATTTCAACTTTTGGTTTTAAATGCTCTTTCACACTAAAAGTTATTCGTTCATTTTCAGTTCCCAAAGAAATTTGTTTTTCAAAAACCTTAATTTGAGCCCTACAAGTGGCCAGAAAAGGTCTTCCAACAATTAAGTTGTAAGCCTCCCGCTTCCCCATGTCAATAACCACAAAATCAGTTGGGAAAAAGAATTTTCCAATTTTTAAAAGCACATTATTCACAATTCCCCTTGGTACAGCTTTAGAGGAATCAGCCATTTCTATCATAATAGTTGTTTCTTTTAAATTGGTAAGTTTTATTTTACCAAATAAAGTGGTAGAGATAAGGTTTACCCCGGCCCCCAAATCAGCTAATGCGGGAATCTTAATATTACCAATAGTGCATGGAAGAAAAAAAATTTCCTGGTATTGCAGTTTCTCAGGAAGTTGGCTTGGCAGGACCTCGTCGTCTTCTGATTTATCATCCTCTCTTAGGTAGTTAATCCTGAAAGATCATTAGTGATAGAGGATGTGCACTGCTCTTTCTTTGCTTTATCTTGCGCAAATATGTCTTTACAGGAAATGGCTTTAGCATTACTCGTTTCAAGGTTTTTAGCCAATTGCCGAATTTGTGTTTCGAGGTTTTTAATCGCAGCATCTTGGTTACGTAGGTTCATATTGGTGTCCTCCTTCACTTTGACCATCCATTCCTTGAGTTTATCTCCCTTTTTTGTAGATTCTTCGATGTGCCTGTGCATTATTTCTTCAAGGCTAGGTTTAGGAGGATTGTTGTTGATTCTTGTGTAGAATCCTGGGGATTTTTCTCGATATTTGGGCCCCTTATTATTGTAATTGTTGAAAGGGTTCTCTCTTCCATATTTAACTTCTCCGATCCTTTTAACTTCCTCGTTGGAGGAACATTCTTTAGTAGGTGGAGTTCCATTTCGCTCAACTTGAATGGAATGCACATTTTCCTTGAGCTTCTTCATGTCTCTTCCAAGACTTTCTAATTTGTTGTTTATTGCTGCAAGACCTTCCATATCTCCATTCTTACTTCGGTTGCTCCATCCATTGTGCCATTTTTTAGAGTGGTCTGCCATCTTTCGAATAGTTTCTAAAGCCAAAGTGGGTGTCATACCAGGAATCGGTCCCTGAGAATCGACCATTTGTCTTGAGGAGATGTTCAGACCTTTGTAGAAGACGTTCACTTTTTGTTGGCTATTGAGGTCATGAGTAGGGCATTTGTATAATAATTCTTTATACCTTTCCCAAGCTTGGTAAATGTTTCATCACCCTCTTGCTTGAAGTTATGGATTTCTTATAATTGCTTAGCCGTCTTTGATGGAGGACAGTATCTCTGAATGAAACACTTTTTTAGGATAGGCCAGGTGTTGACAGTCCCTGCAGGTAATCGATCAACCCATCTTTTAGCCGCTCCCGTAAGAGAAATAGGGAATACTCTCAGCATGATAGCATCGTGTGACACTTTGGGAATTTTGAATAGGCTGACAATGTATTCGACGTTGTTTATATGTTCATGGGCATCATCGGTGATGCTTCCAGAGAATGGATTTGCACGTAATTCCCTCATGAATTAAGGTTTGATTTCGAATTGAGCATCCTCTGCGATAGCCGGCCTAACAATTCCTGGTCCTTGTTATTCCCATGTTAATGCCAAATATTCCTCAAAAGTGAGGTCATCGATGTTAACAACTTCCATGGTACCTGAAAACTCGAAATATGATCGTGAGAATAATAGAAAATTTTAAAACGAAATGAAAGACTTAATATCAATCCTAATATAACTCCCCGGCAGCGGCGCCAAAAACTTGATGAGGTTTTACTGACCAGGTTTTAATATTTATAAAGTCTCGTTAGACCTATGGTCTACCCTAATGCACTAATGGGCAGTGTACCCGGTCGCGTGTAGTGTAGTATTCGGTAAAGCCGAGGTCGTCCCAAGAGCTATGTGTGTTGGATTATTACTAAGTCTAAGTGTCACAGTATTTTAATAATGGTTTCGATAAGGAATTAATTAATTAACTACTAAAGCAGAAAATAGCAAATAAAGGCAAAGGATAAATCAATAGAGGAGAGTGGTGTTAACCTAGTTATTCCTCCTAGCTAGTAATGTCTACGTCTACTTACTTCCAATTACTTCAGGTGGGGTCAAAGTCAAGAGGACAACATTTGGTCAATTCGCCCTAACCTATCAGCAAAGATGCCACCACAGGAGAAGTCAGGTGTCCCCTCATAAGTCCTGTTGTTCCTAATCCCCTAAGCCAAGTCATTAAGTACCGCTACATGCTAGATTTATAATAGTGAGTGCCCGGGCGTTACCATGAAATAGTTACGGCGTAGTTATCAGCGGCGTGGAACCTCATTTGACCTAATATAGTTACGTCGTAGCCTTTGGGGAGAGTTACGTCGTAACCTTCTGATGAGTTGGTTTTCTGAGTCACGCTTTAGTTACGGCGTAATGTGAGAGATGAGTTACGCCGTAACTTCTTCAAAGTCAGCACACTATGATAAATCTTTTGATATTTCTCCAATTCCGCGACTCTTTAGCTCCAATCCTCGTAATTTACCTGAAAGTGAAAAACAATGGAAAACAAGTGTAAATCCATATAAATGATATAAATTACAAGCATATATTATCGGGGGAAATTGACACTTAAAATTCAGGACTATTTGATGTTATCATGTACGCTTCAGTGCGCTTTATCTTCGAAAGAAGAGAAATCTTCTTATTAATGACCATTCTCATCAACAAGCTTCATGCTTTTTCCATGCTCGCTCAGTTATCAAGAATCTATTTACCATTGATTGTATTCTTATTTCACCGGCTCAATCAAAATTAGCAATGACGACATCAAATGCAAGTTTTGCGGGGGAGAAGTGTGAATAAACTACATCGTGATGATTTCACTTATTCAAGTGGATCTGTATACCATTGACTGTCTTCTTATTTCACTTGCTCAATCAAAATTGGTAATGGCGACATCATATGCAAGTTTTGCGGGGGAGAAGGGTGAATAAACTACATCGTGATGATTTCACTTGTTAAATCTAGAATGGCAACTTCGTACGCAATTCTTGAGGGGGATAAGGGTGAATATACTGAAGGTTGATTGATATTTGAGAATAAATGGTCACACGGCTCCAAACTCATGTAAGAACCGAGCTTCTTCTTATCAGGTCATCTTCACATGGAGTTTCTTCTAAGAGTCGTTGGTTGACATCTTCTCACGGGCTGATATGTTTAATGATTAAGTGCTTCCAGTTAATGCTTCACGTACACATCATCATGATGATTCCGATCAATCAGAATCATCAGGGGAAAGAGAATGTGTACACCAAGGACTCACAAAAAGCTTACCTTATCGGGTTTAATGACTTACGAAGCGATTTATGTCGAAGATTGGTTGATTCTGTATCTCTTCGTGTCTTATTCTCCGTACTTTTACCTTATCCACCTTCAACTATATCGGGAAACAAATTAAAGATCATCAGTGTTCCAACTTTTTAGTTTGGTGTTACCATTTCATGTGTTCGTTAAGGGCTGATTGTTAAACTCTTTGATGAACATCTTGCTGTTCTTGTTTGATTGGGATGGATGTTAGTTAAGGGGATTTGATATATGTAAGTTAATTGGAATGCATTTGGTGAGATGATGATGTTAACTTTCTATTCCCCAAATGGACAATCTAGAAGAAGGTCGAGTCTACAGTTTGTTCTACATTTTCTGCTGCGTGTTAGAAGACTAAAGACGAGTTGAATTTAACTATCAAAAGACTTCTTCTTATTCCGGGCATTCATCGAAAATATTATCAGTTTAGGGGAGAACACTAATTGGGGGAGAGTGAAAAGCCAAATTTAATCTCTAATTAGATTTGCTCATAGTATTCTTCAGCAAGTTGATTCTCACAAGATTTCAAGTGGTCTTCTCAAAAGATTTCAAGTATCTGGGCTTATAATGTGTTGCTGATTATGAAGTATCAAAACCAGCAAGGGGGAAGGAGACACATCTAAAAGCACAACGAGTAAACTTAATGAACTTAATACTCCTAAGTGATTGAAGATATCCCGGGAAGACAAATGTCATGACCGCAGAGAATCTCAATGTTTAACTCATGGCGTTTAGTGTTCTTATTCCAACTACGTGGGGGAAGAGATGTAAGAGACATTTTCTGAAGATAAAAGAGGTACACAAGTGTGTGATGATTTCGATGATATCGCAATCATCAGGGGAGAGAAATGTTTACATTGGGGATGCAAAGCTGTTTCACATGAGAGCTTAATCACTTATTCCGGAGTTGACATCCGCAGAGATAATCAGTGATTCAACCTGCTACTTCAATGTTATCGGTTATTCTTTCTTTGAGCATTTGGTTACTTTGGGTTCTTGAGCTTCATACACTATCATCAGGGGAAAGAAATGTGTACTTCAGGGATGTTCAGCAGATTCATGTGATCGGACCTAATGATTTATTCCAGAGTTGACATCCGCGAAGATGATCAGTGATTCAATCTGCTACTTCAGTGCTATCGGCTATTCTTTCTTCGGGTATATGTGTACTTTGGGTTCTTGAGCCTCATTCAAAGAGACTGGCTGCATCACTTCAACTACTTAGGGGAAGTGGTCTCTTGACACCTTTTGGTATGCATTGCTTTGGACTTCAGAGGAAAGAAATATGAGAAGATTGTTTAAAGTGTGGGATGATACATTGTTGTTCTATTTGATGATATAACCCCAAACGGAGAATCACGGTGATCATTCTTAAAAGGAGCAGCAAGATCGATGATATGGTGTGCTTCTTTGTGCACCTGGCTAAGGCAAGCTTGAAAGAAAGCTTTGAATCTGCTCAACAAAAGGGTTTAGGGGGAAGCTACCAAAGTCTCACTTTCAGAAGGTTCAAGTTCTGACGACAATTCAAGAACCTCGAAAGCTTTGGTGGTGGAAGTTTAAGAGATAATGACTTCTATCTTCTACAAAGTGTTGAACGATATCCTTATCTCGGTACTAGTATCATCATCCTTCTTAAACTATATCATCTTCTTTGTAAATATTCTATCAAAAACCAAAATACAAAAAATATAAAACCAGCAAAACAAAATAGAAAAATATAAAACCAACAAAAATCCATAAAAATTTGAAAAATCAGAAAGTACCAAAAATATTGTTTTCTCAAGACATGTCTTCTGGTATCGATAACCTCTACGGTCTCAGAAATGTCATTCAATAATGGAACGGGACTTTAGATGAAGTTCGAGCAGAAGGTGTAAATATTTTTTTAAAACATGTCTAAAACCATGGCTTGCAGTTACTTCAGACTGTAACCCATGCTTAAACTATGGTTTGATATTATTTCAGATATGCAACCCATTCTTCAAAAAGGGAAAGTGCTACTCTTTTCGATTTTCATAAATTCGTGCACTTATCCAAAAATAAATTGAGGAAAGCACATCGTAAAAAAGATGGTTGTTCCTACTCAAATGTTTTTCTTTCTAAAAATTCTTCAGAAAAATATTTGTTTCAAAAATGGTGGAAAATGAGTTGCTTGAAAATCAATCAGACTTGGAGTTTTCATAAATTTGCAAAACTCAATCAATGACTACAGCGTTTTTAAACTTTTCATAAAATAAGTCATTGATTGAGGGGGAGAATATTTCAAATTTATATCATCTAACGGGCTTATTTAATCATCCTACATACTTAACAGAAAAAAATGTTTGCCTAAGTTGAAGGACTAGGAGCATAGGATATGATTATTAGGATTAGATGCTTATAGTTTGATGAACACATTTTTCCCATGCCTTTTATGATCTGATTGATATGTTGGATTGACTTTTATTAGTCGATTGCTGTTTGGGTGTTGTTGACCACCATATATCTGTATGTATGTCCACTAACGTATGCAGATAACATGGTATATAAGAATGTTCCCGCTCCGGATCCCACAAAAGAAGATGACTGGATGCCGAAAGGAAAGGGCAACTATATCTTGGGTCGACAAAAGAAGAAACGGAACTTAATTGGATCTCTATGGATAGTTGGAATGATATATACAACTTCAGATGTCTCACTGCTTCAGCTAATGGTTTTCTTTCACTCTAAACAGCAACAACATAAGCAGCTTAAGCACCTAACATATCTTTGTGCAGGACAAGTAGTGGATGACACCATATTTGAAATTCTCAAAACGGTAAAATTATTGTTTTGAAAATAAATCGGACTTAATTTTTGAAAATCAACCGGGCTTCATTTTGTTAAAACATAAGTCACTCAATTAGAGATACGGTCATCGATTGAGGGGGGGAGTGATTTCAAATCAAATATTTTCACACGATATTTCATTATACGAGTCCGTTTGTACGATATAAAGTGGTGATCTAAAGATTTAATGTTATGTCAGGGTATGAATTTTCGTTAAAATCAAAGATTTTTTCTAAATGAAAACTTTTCTTTTAATTTTATCATACCTGACACTAACAATCTTTAATGTCAAATAATTGATCCTTATCAGTTAATTTCAAAATTAAATCTTGCCACGTCTTTCCCCAAAATTTTCTAAATGATTTAAATCAATTGGGATCACAAATCTCAAAAGGTTTGAAATTTTTGATCGGGGGAGAGATCATGATTTAAATCTCAAATCTGTTTAAATGGTGATTGTTTCATTGCACATGTTGAGGGGGAGCATTTATCCAAAACCAGAAGAGAATTTAAACCAGGCTGCATTTTCTCCCATGTTTTCTAAAACCTATTTAAATCAGTTGGGATCCAAAATCTCAAAGGATTTGATACTTTTGATAGGGGGAGAAAATGTAATTTAAATATGAAATCTGATAAAAGATGATCGTTTGATTCAAATGTGCATGCTGCTCTCCCATATGTGCTAAATGCTTTCATTAATTGATGCACATATTGAGGGGCATCATTTCAACAGAAAATAAACTATCAAGGTACAAAAGCTTCTATGTTTTAACATAAGTACCTTGATTGATTTTCTAATGGTTTCTTAATGGCAAGTGTGATCGTGGAAGTACTTCAAAGAACTCTTTCCTCTATGTGCTAAATGATTTCAAATAACCAACGCACATATTGAGGGGGAGAATTTACCAAAAAATCAAAAGGCTTTCTCTATGAAAATTGTGATCAAGAAAATATTTTCAAAGTCCTCTTGCCTCCATGTGCTAAAAAAAATTCAAAATCATATAGCACATGTTGAGGGGGAGCATTTCTAAATGATCAAAAACAATTAAGGTACAAAATGCTTTGATATTATATCACAAGTACCTTGATTGATTTTTCAAATGATTTTACAATTGGTTTCAAGAAGGAAAGAGTTGTACCAAAAGACCGACCATTTTACTTTATGCATTGGAGTTATAAGGATGGTAAGGTTAGGTATTCGTTCCCACGATCCCGCCAGAGCCGGAGGGATCTACCCAGGGATAATCCACTAGTTAGTGTAGAAGTCCTTAGGTATGATGAAAAAAGGAGAAAAGTGAGAATATGGGAAGAGTGCCAACTGAGAAAGAGCTAGAACTTGAGTAAACCCAACAAGGTTCTAGTAATGAAGTCTCGGTAAGCACTAAAGGGGTTGAAGAATGAAAAAGAAATGAATGTGAAAAGGGTGAAAAGAAATAGCCCTCCAATAATTCAACCTTAGGGCAGAAACCGGGTTCAATACATATACTATTGGTGGTTACTAAGGTAACACTGGTATTGAAGACAAGACGTCATGGACCCAGTGACGCACTGCACTAAACTTCCCAACCTACTCATGTTCTCTTAAAAGGACTTGTTTCATTCTCACGGGGAACCTACATAATCTATCGACTTTCTCTTAGAGATGGTTGATATTGAAGAAGGAGACCCTCTCCCTAGTCTCCGATATAGGAAACCAAAATGCACTATTAAGTCCAGAGCCAAGAGATCATCCACAAAATCTCATTAGGACACACAATTTATGAAGACTTGCTGTTTCACACAATGTAAAGTAAAAATATATATTGAGATTCCTACGCATTATCCTTGTGGTATTGCCAGAACATCCGAGTGATATGTAAAATATTCACAATGAAGATGGAAATCCTTCTAGAGCCAAGATCAAACAAGATCTTGGTGGGTGACATGTGAGATCTTTACAAAAGGATCAAGCTTGTGATAACTGGATAGAAACAATGGGGCGATTCACTCTTGAATCAACCTTGGTCCAGGAAATGAATTGACGAATACTTTTGAAAAACCTTTCAATGTGCTAATCTTCTCTTTACTCTAGCACATCGAATGTGTATTCATTTTTCAAATAAAAAAAGAATTTCTGATTGAAAATTGATCTTTCTCATAAAACCTTCGTCGTATTGCAAAACTCTTTCTCTTAAGCAATACGCGATTGTTTTTCAAATCAATTTTTCTTCAATCAGTAATCTTAATTCGCTGGTTCACTCACTCCGTGTTGTCTACTTTAGGATGCTCCGGTTTGAGAATGGCTAGATCAAGCTACGAAACCCTGTCAAGGAGATTCTTCGTAATTCTACCTGATCACAGGCAGTATTTATACTGATCAACGGGGAACCGTGGTTCTTGCAATTGTATTCAACGAAAGTGAACAAAGACACTTTCATGTGTTTTATTGCTAAGTGTTGTTTGCAGTAACAATTGGCGGTTGCAGCTGATCAATATTGAGAAGTCAATTCATAACCGCGTGCTCACAGCACACACACTTAATAGAATAAAATCATGACAATCAAAGACATACAACGATGCTTCCGCTACTCTGATGAGAAGATGTCATGATCCAGAAAGTGTGAGCATGTCGGTCTAAAAGTCACAACATCACATGAAGGCAACACAACAAAGGGTGATCCAGAGATTTGATGTGGCTGATGATCTCAAAGAAAGCTCAAAGATCATCAAGATGTGGATCATTTCAAAGACCTCCACTGAAAGTACAAAGCATGCGGACTTTGAAGAATCACTGCTAAAGCACAAAGATTGCGTAAATAGAAGAATTGAAGTCTACGAGCTCAAGCATGAAGTCTACAATAGAATGCTAGGAAACAAAATGTAATTCATGGGGTGACCTCCCTTAGGGGGAGATTTTTGGGATTTGGAAAATTTATGTTGAAGAGTCGGTCACCCCAAATCTAGTCTAGCATATGTTAGCTCATAGACAATACGTTATTTAATAGTTAGTTAGTTAGTTATTAGCTTAGAGCAACACCGTGGAGGACGGACGGGTCTTTACCCACTGTATACCTGATCCACAGCCCGATAGGAGGGCATGTAGTTTGTAGTATAAAAGCCTCTTACCACTTGGGAAGAGGTGGTACTTTTCATTTAATCAAACCTCTTCTTTTGATTTACTCTCTCTCTCTCTAGAAAATACCCTCTCATCTCTTTATCTCTCTAAAATGGCATACTTGTATTATCATCATCCTAGACCACCGAATCATCAAACAACATAAAGTATGATCCTACAGAAGTACGTCTTAAGATCATTACCCTTAGCAGAAAAGTGGTAAAATTCATCCTCTAGTTTCTTGATTTCAGTTCTCGGACAATACTGTTTCATCAACAGTTGCTTTAAATCGGACCAGGAAATCTTACAAGCTTCTTCCATTCCAATCGATTGAGCATGAGCTTTCCACCAAGACAATGCATCTTCTAGCAAAGTTCCAGTTGCAAACTTGACTTTCCAATCATCCGTGCAGTCACTTAGGAGGAATACAGTTTCTTACCTCTCAAACCAATTAAGAAGACCAATAGCACCTTCAGTTCATAAAGTATGATCCTACAGAAGTATGTCTTAAGATCATTACCCTTAGCAGACAAGTGGTAAAATTCATCCTCTAGTTTCTTGATTTCAGTTCTCAGACAATACTGTTTCATCAACAGTTGCTTCAAATCGGACCAGGAAATCTTACAAGCTTCTTCTATTCCAATCGGTTGAGCATGATATTTCCACCAAGACAATGCATCTTCTAGCAAAGTTCCAATTGCAAACTTGACTTTCCAATCATCCGTGCAGTCACTTAGGAGGTATACAGTTTCTTACCTCTCAAACCAATTAAGAAGACCAATAGCACCTTTAGTTCTCATAAATAAGGTAGGCTTGCAGTTCATGAATCCTTTGTAGCTACATTTGTGTGCTACAGGAGACTCACTTTGGTTGGTCTGATTGTCGGTGTCATTAGAATTTGAAACTTCAATGATGCGTGCTGCTTTAGCAACGCGTGTAGCTTCAGCAATGCGTGAGCCTCAGCCTCACGTGCAGCCTCAGCTTCACGTGCAGCCTCAGCTTCACGTGCAGCTTCAGCTTCTCGAGCAACTTCGGCTTCTCGTGCAATTTCAACTTCTCTTGCAGCAGCTTCGGCTTCACGTGCCGCTTGGGCAACACGTTCAGCTTCAGCAATGCATGCGGCTTGAGCTTTAGCGGCTTCAGCAGCATGTTTGGTGATGGCAGTGCTAACACTGTCAGTGACTATATTTTGAACAGCGGTTGGAGTTATGGCAGCGTATGAGGCAGCTTTCTTTTTGACCATTTTTATAAAATTACCAAGAGATAAACACCAGAATTTAGAATTATCGATAATAATACAAGTGATTACATATTATAAATATCATAATAGTCAAGATCACCACTTTAAATCAATGGAATAGTATCGTCATAAGCAGGAATGAGTCAATCATGATTTGTCACAACAAAATCATAACATATATAAGAATATAATGATTGGCTCGGTTTATACAACCGATGAATGATGAAATCACAACAAACAAGAATATAAGAATACAACCACGATATCATAGATAAATATCGGTACATAGCATAAGTCATAACCAAATGATACAACATTAATATTCTTGTTCCATAGTTTTTACAAACCAAAAGATACAAGCCCTCATACTAATGCCACATATTGCAGGCTATATGATACTAAGCTATAATAAAGATGACCCTGATCTATGAGTTGCCTGGTGTGTCCTCCTGGCAACGGCGTAGCTCACTGACCAAAGCTGATAACTCATCGAATTGCTACTCCCGAGCTCTGTCTCTAGCCTCGAGATCGTCGAGTCTCTACTCCAAGATGGTTGTATGGGCATGAACAGATGCAAGCTCGTGATGCATAACCCTCTCTCTACCTACAGCAGTCTCTCTTGGAACACTGGTCTCCTGCCTAGCAGTCTCGAGTCTCTGGGTCAGGTCTGTAACAGCCTCTCTTGCTTCCACGATCTGGGTACTCATCATATCAAACATAATGTCCAGGGAGTAGCGGCCGACTACGAGGTTTTCAACCTCCTCCTCTATACTCTCAATCCTAACCAAGGGGATCTCATCAATGTGTGCCATGATCTCACTCAGCTGGTCCTCATGTCTAACAAGTCTAGCTGCCAATAGAGGAATGAAGCGATGCACAGGTTCACCTGTCACTAGGAGGACTCTTGTGGGAGTAGTCATTGAGCCTTCCCCGAGGTCAACAATGCTTGGATTTCCTTCCTCGGATCTCCATCGGCGCATGACCGGCAACAGAATTGACCAACGCCTGGCAACGACCTTCTTTCGAGGTCCTGACTGAATATCAATAGTCACAGTCTGCATGTATGGATATGGTGACTCTGGGAGAAAACAGTTTCTCACGCTGAGCGGTAACAGTGGCTCACTGTGGACATCCAAAGGTGATGAGGCTAACGGTGGTGATGATACGGGAACTGTGGTGGTCTGGTGAAAGAATGTAGTGGGTGATGGTAGTGGTGAAGTAGCCATAGGTGATAAGGTGAGTGGAGCTGATGCTGGATGTGCTAATGATGATGGGATATCTGCTGGTGATACAAGAGGCATAGTGAGAGCTCACACACGCTTCCTAGTAGTATGCTTGAAGATTGAACCTTTGGGATGTAGTCTGTAGGGTACACCAAAAGGCTCAAGCTCATAAGGCTTTAGAACTCTTACTCTTCTTCGCCTACGACGGATTGGTAGCGATGACGATAATGGGGAGACTGATGATGCAGAAGCAGTACACTTTAATGATCTGGATGCCTCGTCATCCGCTGCAACATCCGATGTAGGTAACCACTGTTTCGACTGCATGTACTGATAGTATGTCATAGGAGCATAGGTTGAATGTTCTCCAGAGTAAGTAGGTGCGGCTGGAATGACTGGGGTCGGTGCGACCTCTCCCTCCTCGAAGGGTTCGATCTCATCGAAGAAATTGTAGGCTTGTAGCCACCTGTAAAATTTCACTATTTTAATCTTCATATTAATGAACTAGATTATTTATCAAAAATTAGCCACCTGTAAAATTTCACTATTTTAATCTTCATATTAATGAACTAGATTATTTATCAAAAATTATTTGAGCTAAGTTAAGCATTTTAGCATGTACATTTCATTGTTCTTGCATAAAATTTATGCACCTCCGAGTAGTCTTATTTAACCATGCCCGATATTTACGGATATCTAAATCAGTCTCACAAGAAATTTTCTTGTCTTATGAGTCCGCACGCGTACCAGTATAATAAAAGAAAACACGAAAAATAAAAAACGAGTTGATAAAAATCGGAAATTACATCATCGTATCAGTTTATTTAAAACGTGTCTAAAAATATAAGTATTATATTTTTCCTGTTTGAAATTATACTTTTATAAGCTAAACAGCGGGACACGAAATACTTTGGGTATCAAATAAATACACAAAATAATAACTAATTAAACTTAACAAATAATAAAAACCAAAAATAAAAACTATCCTTATCCTAAATAACCCCACCTCCCCTCTTTCTTCTCTGCATCCCACTCCCCACCTCCCAATTCGCTCTCTCCTCTCTAACCATCCAGTACACGCTCCTTCATCCCCCTTCCAGAATGGGTAAACCTCCCAAACAACCTTCCCACCTCAAAGGTCAACCTTAACCAATCTTGAATCCACGATTGGCTTTTTCCATGGAAGCTAATCGACAAGGAATCAAGGTCTCCATCTGTGTTTCTGGTCTCTGTGGGTCACGGCTGAAGAAAACACCAAGGGTGACATGTGAAAGCCTGCGCATCCTGGAGATGTTACTCAAAGGAGGCTCTTTCTCACCTCTAAGACCAAGAAAGAATTGATCAAGACTTCCACCTTTACCCCTATTTAAGCCATGGCTCGACCACTAAGAAACCATACCCAAACAAATTTTCATCACACAAAGAGAAGGCAAGAAAGGAGTCTTGGTGGTTGGTTTTCTTGGTGGCTCGAGCTTGGTGTGTCGTTCACATTCACCTTAACGAATCCTTTGTTAATTGTAAGGTTTACATTGAATCTCTTCTTGATATAACATTGTTGTAATTAATGTTAAGATTTGATGGTTTGATTTAGTTAATGAGTCGAATATACATCCTGTGTTGTTATCGTCGATTAGAAGGCAACCATTGAAATTGATGTATTTGTTGTTGGTTGACTTGTGTGGTATAAGTAATAAAAGTCAGTAAAAAGCTTTCATGTTTGGGTTAATGTTGCATTCGACCTAGGCTAACCCTTCCACCCCTCGCTAGATGAGAGACTTGGGTGTAATGTTGATTTGTACGACCCTAGACCCAAAGGTGTGTGGCTAGTGTCGAGTCTCGTTCGAACCAAATGTTACTTGAATGACACAGTCACTATCCTGATGGAGTTTTTCCTAAATGCATACATTAGCGTTAATGTTTGATCTTTAGTCGTCGTTAGGAACATGTCACAATTCTTGTTGTTTTTTTTTGAAACCAAAGGTTGCCAAAAGTCCTCGTCAATGTGCTTAGTATCTCAAATCCCATGCTTCTTTGTACCTTAAAGTGTCAAAACCTTGCGATATGTTTATTGTTTTTGTGTGAGTGTCAAAACACTACTCGAGTGTTGTCATTTTTGTGCGTATGGCTTATCGCCTGAACTACCCAGATCCCACTTTGAGATCCTTGAGTGACAAACGTTTACAAAATGAACCTGCTCCTATTTTCTATCAAAATGTTTGCATTATCATGTCCCTAGTGTCCTTAAGAGTACAAAATATTGGAAATAGGTTCCTACCTCTTTCCAGTAGGGTGCGTTTGGCTTTGGTCTGGGCCACGAAGCCCATGACATCCAAGTCTGGTTTGATTACTTTTTTGTTGGGCCACAGCCCAATAGCTTGAGTCCATCTAGCTTACATCGAGCCCAAACCATTTCTCTTTTCCCCCTCCTCGCTACCACTAGCCGCGCCTACCTCGAACCATCAAACGGAAACTGAACTTGTTATACATGTGTGAAAACCTATGAAGAATTTAAAAACTAAAACTCTATAACCTTACAAATATTAACAAAGCATTTTCATATAAGGCATAACTTATATTTTTGGTAAATAACAACTATTTTGAAAAGACGACTTTTATAAACTAAACTACAACAACCAGTATATATGAAACAAATAATTTCGATACTTATATATAATTATGTATACTTACATAAGCGAAGGGTATTTTCACAATAATGTTATATTTCTCAAAAACAATATATTATGATACGTAAATGAAACCATGCCAAATTTTTCCTAAAAATCAACTCTATATATATAATGTGTCATGATATTATTTTGTGACTATAATTATTAAAAATCGATATTTGGAAATATAGATAAAGTACTCATATATGATTATAAATAAACGTTCACTCCCTTGAAACAACATTTTGTATCCACCATACGTTACTACTTACATGAAGCTCTTTCGTATAACATCCGTTATTAGCCAACGAACCCACATCATGAACAACTCAACCTCTCATCCTTTCATATGAACCCGCACTTCCATGAGCCAATGTCCAATAATATGAAATAAGTGTCACACAAGCATCAACAAACTTAAACTTCTGATATGTTATCGAGTCAAAATATAAAGATAGTAATTAAAGTATTGTTATATTAATTATAGGTCGCTTGACGGTACTTCGTGCATCTACTACTTGACTTTTTCACTGCTCGAATACTTTTGCTAAGGTGAGTTCATAGCCTCGCTTTTACTTATTTTTCAACCCCCGCGAGGGAGATGCATGCTATAAACTAGAACACAAGTTTTTTCTTAAAATGTATGCTTGCCTGATTATCATTATTATTGCTTAAGTTGCCTGCCAAAAGTCCCCTTCATCATGAACCATTAATCATTTGCGAGTGAGCGCGAATATTGATAATAGTACTATGGGAATTAACGACTCCGACTCGGTTATCGGAAATAACTGGGGCGCACTATATTTGATTATCTCTATGTAATTGGCTATTACATCTGGGGCAATTTCATTACGTACACCAGTAATTAGGTGTATGCAGTTAGTTTGGTGTCATGAGCTTAGTGCATAATAATGACTGTTTTTTCTATGGTAATTGTCTTCGAAGAAATTACCATATCTAACTTGTGTTCAACCATTTAATTAAACCTATGAATATCACTCAACATTTTGTTGATCTTTTTAAGCATGTTTATCTCAGGTACTAACTAGGAAAATCTTGAAGGTGCGGAGTGTACAGAATGGAATGTTGGAAGTGGTGTTTTAAATAAAGTTATCATTTCACAAACTTTGATTTATCTTTTGTGTAACTTCAAAACTTGTGGTATTTTCTCTTGTGATCCAAAACATTGAGTTTTTATGAAATGATAACAATCTTTTATTAAAAACGTCTCTTTAGAGTCGTTTTCTATAACTTATGACTGTGATCCTCTAAGTAATACCCCAAGTAGTCTTCCGCTGTCACATTACGATTTTGGGGGTGTTACAGTAATGACTCGTAAGGCTGGGATAGGGCTCACATGCATAGGTACAGTAGTAAAGGACATCACATCTTCCATTTCAGAATCTGATGATAGAATGACTGGGTGTGAGGAGGACGACATGGTACTGTAACAACCCATAAAGATAGTAATGTAAGTAAAATGCCAAAATAATATGATAAACAAGATTTTAGTTAGTCGTGCACAATCTGCCAAGCAAATATCCATGCCTAACTAAAATGAATACAATTTACTTATGATCTTATTTCTAGTGATGCATTAATCCTAATGCATAGAGCGGTCACGGAGGGCATATGGTAGTGGTGTAAAATAGTCCCGTTGGTTTTTAGAAAACTCTTTGGTTCTCTATAACCTTGTCTCTGATGCCAATCTGTAACACCCTCAAAAGATCAACATAGCAGCGGAAGGCTAATTAGGGTGTTACTGTGGACGGATCATAGTCAATAATCATAGAAAACGGCTCAAAAGAGTCGTTTTAAGAAAAGTTTTTATAATTCAAGAAAAAATCATAGTTTGTTACAAAATACTCCCAAATTGTTTTAGATGGTACACAAAAGATTGATCATGAGTTTGTGAGAAATGATAACGTTATTTTTAAACCACAAATAAAGGTCTTGCATTGCCCGCTTCGTGCCATAGATATGATCTTCAATGATGACCTGAAATAACATGCTTAAAAGGTCATCAAAAATGTTGGGTGAATCCATAAGTTTATAGTTAATTAGTTGAACACAAGAACATGAACATGATAATTGTAAACTAACAACTTATCATAAAGAAAATCACAGATTATTATGCGTTAAGCTCATGCAACCAATACTCAACTGGATACACCGAATTACTGGCGTACGTAACAGTTTGCCCCAAATGTGGTAATAGCCAATTACCTAATGCAATTCAAATATGGTGCGCCCCAGTTATTTCCGATAACTAAGACGGGGTCGTTACTCCCCATAGTACTATTCACGATATTTGCGTTCACTCGCAAGTGACTAATGGTTCATGATGCAGGGGTCTTTCGACTAAATACTTAGGCAATACCAATAATCAAGTAGCGAACAGTTATAAAAACCTTGTGTTCTAGTTTAGAGCATGTATCTCCCTCGCGGGTTTGCAAATATAAGTAAAAGCGAGGCTATGAACTCACCTTAGCGAAAATGAACAAGCACAAAGAGATCAAGTACGATATAGCTGAGGCTTCAACCCGGAATCTAATAACGAGATGGCAAGTCTCAGAATAATAATAAACCTTTGGTTTACGACCAAAATGATAGATCATTGAATATACCATTCAATAGAGCATTGAATATTCAATTCAATAGAGTGATAATAGTGTTGGTTTTACTTGTGTGGATAGTGCTTAATGTTTTAAGTTCAAAAGACGTGCAATATCGAATTAATTTGATATTCTTCAAAAGTTCACACTTATATATAAGTGAAATGTTCCCCGTTGTCGATTTATGAAAATAACGATGTTGCCAATAGTTTTAGTTTATTTACTTTCATGGTGTGTCGATATTGAATAAGGATTTCGTATAATTATATACTTATAATTATATATATAAGTTTAGTTAAATGTCGACGTAATACTTCTAGTTATAGAAATAGGTCAACAAAATACTCTTTTTTATAAAGTCGTTATAAGTTTACAAGTTTTCTAAACATTTTACCAAATTTACATTTTATACCCTCAAGTTAAAAAATGTACAAGTTTGGCCCCTAAACTTTGAAAAAATGACACTTTGTACCCAAAAGTATTTCGTACTCAAAATTTCCAGAATTGACAGTTTTAATCCTTCATTAAAACTGTTTTTACAATTTATTCCAAAAAGTCATATTTACCTTTTTAGTCCTCAAAGTTTCGAATTTGACATATTTTTGACACAAAACTTATATTTACCTTCCAAAACAAGTTTCCCTTATTTACAAAACATACCCTAAGACTTTTTCATGCACACGTATACTCGTTCATGCACCCCCTTTATCTTTCCAAAGTTTACATATTTAACCCGAAAACTAAGATATTTGCGAACTTAGTCCCAAAAACACATTTAGCTTATTTTACTTTTACAAAAGCTTATCACTAGCTTATTCTTAGCTTATGAGCATATTTCGTTTACATTGGGTCGGGTAAAACACCATTGGGCTACGGTTTTGCATAACTGGGCCCTAAGGCCCAGTTGAGGTTCGTTTGGTTTTGAAGAAATACGCGACAGAAGGGGGTGGGGGTTTGAGGTTTCTTTGGGTCGTTTATTTAGTCACAACTTAGTATAATATGTATTTAAAACTTCATTTATCAAAACAAGGATAAAGTGACTGTGAATACGTGTGCGCGACATATATTTTAAGGAAAAAGGTAACGGGAGTTTGTGAGTTACGTTTTATGGTTTGGTTGCTATAAAAACGTATATGATTGATCCTTTATGTTTTAGAGTCGTGTGTTAATTTATGAAACATTCATAAGGTCGATCTTATAGGTGCATATAACATGATAACGTGCGATATCAAATAATAACGAGAGAAATGATAAGAAGATGGTTTGAAAGGAACTTACAACACCAAGAGGTGGTGATGAGGTTCGAAGATGTGTGAACGTGATCAAGACGACTTATGAAGGTGACCAAGACCTCCAATATTACCCCTCGTTCCTATACCCAAGCAAACGATCAAAAACCCTTCGCGTTTGGTTCTTCCCTTTGACCCCGATTCTCCACAGTGGAAGGTTTATGTTAATTTTGTGCGAGATGAAAGTTTTGAGTAAACTAGAGTGTGTGAGTTTGTGGGTTTACCAAGTGTCTTATGGGTTGTTTATAAAGAGGAAACAAACATGGCTTCCCCTATATTTTATTCATGTCTCTTCATGGTTTTAAGAAAAGTAGAAAGGAGGTGTGTTTGGTCTTGAAGCATCCTGCAAATTCAACATCCAAATGGGGCATGTTGAGGTCGGGTCATGTCGGAATGGCCATGGGAGACATAAGGTCTCTTGGATAAAAGAGTCAAAGGTAAGTCAAAGTGGGATTAGGGTAATATTAAAATGGGGTTAGGGTGGCTTGAACTTGCTTTTGTCTCCTTTCTTTCACACATACACGCAAACATAGTAAGACCATGGCTTTGAGTTTTGTTTTGGTTTTTGTCTTGTGTCGTTTGTATTCACAGAAGTGTAGAACTTGTACTCAAATTTACTCTTTATCAAATGTGTTGCAATATTATTACAAGGGTGCGTTTGAGCTGAGTTGGGAACGGGCTAGGCCCAAAGCGAAAATGGGTTGGACTTGGATTGCGAGCACGCGAGGCCCAAGAGAAAAGAATTGGGTGGAGTTGGGCTTGGGCCCGGTAATAAATAAAAATATATATATAAAAGTTTTATTATATATTTATTTTATATAATATATTTATATAAAATGAAGAATTAATATTATCGGGATCGAGGTAATTTTAATCGGATCACAACGGTGAAATTTGAGCTTTTAATTCGCGTTTTATGATGCATTTGCAAAATGATATGCAAAAACGATGTCAAGAAAATTTCATGGTTCTAAGACCCATGCTTTATTCATGATTAAGTAGTTAATGATATATGAAATTTTCCGGGAGCTTACAGAGATGAAGAAGAAGGAGGATGGAAGAAGACAATACCCGAAATGACTAAAATACCCTTATATGCAAGGCACATAGGGGACTTAACGATAGTTGACTGAAAAATAACGGTCAAAGAAACTTTGAATGACGAAAAACATGAAAGTAAGGACCGTGGGTGAGTGCAATTTTTCTGCCAGACTTTGTTTTATTTATCATATTCTACTTTAATTTATTTATATTGTTGTTGTAAAACTTTAGTTATTTTTCTCATAATAAACATACAACAAAGTCTATATTTAATCATGTATACGGATTCGTCCACAATACACATACCGTCTCAAATGAGAATGTATATTTTATAATCCCGTTACAGTGCAAAAAGAAATATATATATATATATATATATATATATATATATATATATATATATATATATATATATATAAAATCGTTAAAGACACAGTATAATCTCGAATTTTCAAAGACGAGATTCATAACTCCAAGATAACCCATGAGGAACATAATATAACATCCTTCTTAAATCATTACTAATTTCAGCTGGACAATAATCAGAAAAACTCAAGTAGCCCATAGTAACTGAGATGAGCCCAGGGCCAACATATACAAAACAAACCTTCACCGACCATCGTAGGGGTGTTGATCGGTTCGGTTATTGGTTTGTTTGGTTCAGTTAATTCGGTTAAAAAAAAATTTAGGTCAACCCGAGAACCAAACCGAATCAAATTCAAATTTGGTTTTCGGTTCGGTTCGGTTCGTTTGAATTCTAATTCGGTTCGGTTCTTGGGTTGACCCGAATAACCCGAATTTTACTATTTTTCAAAAAAAAAAATAATAATTACATAAATATTTAACAAAAAAAATATATTTCAAGCATAAAAAGTGTTTTATTATATTATGATAAATTTTTAATAGTATTTATTTATATATAAATATACATAAAAATATATGAATTCTGTTTTCGGTTCAAACTGCCAAACCCATAACCAACCCGAGAACCGAATTAGTGGTTCGATTGAGTTATTAGCTCGGTTCGGTTATTTCAGTTCGGTTCGATTTCGATTTTCTATTTATTCGGTTTTTTGTTTTTTCAGCTCACCCTAAACCACCGGAGGAGTTGTAATCTCTTGATTCCGTGAAAGAAAAGAAATTAAAAATATTTGACAACACTGCACGTTTCTCAAAATTAAATAATATTTGTAGAAGGAGGATAAACCCCAATCTTCATTCATCACATTTCCCAAAAATACAACCAACCTTTATCATCATCCTCTTTTATTAACTGGGTGTGTGTGGGTGATATTTTTATAACGAAAAACTATGGAGCAAAAACTTAACAGAGGAGGAGGAGATGCTAATCAGCGCATCGCTAGAATATCAGCTCACTTAAATCCAAATCAGGTTTCTTAATCATTTTATTTGTAATTGTATTCTTATTATTATCCTAGTTATGATCCTGTCCTGATAATTAAATTTAGTTACCGTTTATGTATCCTTTAGAATTTAGATTCTGGAATAAGTTTTGATCACTAGATAAAACTTATTACCCTTTGTTGTTTAAAAAACAAGTGCAAACGCTTTAACTAATATCTGGCTCCGCCATTTACGTAATGGAAATTTATGTTAAGTAATATGGAATTTCCATTGAAAAAAGTATTATTTTGACTTCCAGTGTCATAATTATGTGGCAATGAAGTTTATTGATTCATTCCGGCACTGTGCGATTTTTTGATTAATAGTGTGCTTCTTATAGTTCTTTTTTTTGGAGTGCGTATTTAGAATGAAACCAAAATCATATTTCTACAGTCATATCTAACCTAGAACACGTCATTTACATGGATTAGATTAAAAATAGAGTTAATTACATAAATGGTCACTGTGGTTTGGTCATTTTTTCACTTTCAGTCACTAAAGTTTTTTTTTGACTGGTTCAGTCACTGTGGTTTGCATATATTACTGGTTCAGTCCATATCCGAATAAAATGACGAAAATGTCCTTCTTTTTAAAAAAAAATTCGCGCAGTTAGTCCTACATGATAACGACCGTTAAAAAAAAAAAAAAAAAAAAAAAAAAAAAAAAAAAAAACTTTTAAAAAAAAAGTTACTTTTTTTTTAAAATTTTTACGTTTTTTTTTTTTTTTTTAAATTTTACGTTCTCTTTTTTTTTAAAAAAATTTTACGTTTTCGTCCGTTTTTACACGTTTTCGTCTGTATTTACACGTTTTCATCTGTTTTTACACGTTTTCGTCCGTTTTTATACGTTTTTGTCTGTTTTTACACGTTTTCGTCTGTTTTACCACGTTTTCATCCGTATTTACACGTTTTCGTCTGTATTTACACGTTTTCATCTGTTTTTAAACCAAACACGTAAAATTTATTTTAAAAAATTAAAAAAAAAAAAAAAAAAAAAACGTAAAATTTTTTTTAAAAAAAACGTAAAAAACGTTTTTATTTTTTTATTTTTACGTTTTTTTTTTTAAAAAAAATTTACGTTTTTTTTTAAAAAATTTTACGTTTTTTTTGTTTTTTTTTTTTAATTTTTAAAATAAATTTACGTTTTTTTAAAAATGGACGAAAACGTGTAAAAACAGACGAAAACGTGTAAATACGGATGAAAACGTGGTAAAACAGACGAAAACGTGTAAAAACAGACAAAAACGTATAAAAACGGACGAAAACGTGTAAAAACAGATGAAAACGTGTAAAAACGGACGAAAACGTAAAATTTAAAAAAAAAAAGAGAACGTAAAATTTAAAAAAAAAATTAAAAAAACGTAAAAATTAAAAAAAAAAACGTAACTTTTTTTTTAAAAGTTTTTTTTTTTTTTTTTTTTTTATTTATTTATTTTTTTTTAACGGTCGTTATCATGTAGGACTAACTGCGCGAATTTTTTTTTAAAAAGAAGGACATTTTCGTCATTTTATTCGGATATGGACTGAACCGGTAATATATGCAAACCACAGTGACTGAACCAGTCAAAAAAAAACTTTAGTGACTGAAAGTGAAAAAATGACCAAACCACAGTGACCATTTATGTAATTAACTCTTAAAAATATAAAGTAGTATCCTTAGTTTTTGGTCTTATTTCAATTTTGTACAAAATAAGCAGTTCTGAATACTGATGAGTAATGTCCCTCTTATATTTGACATGCTATATTTATGCTAGGTTTGGGTTCTGACTGTTAATTTTGAAATTATGTGTATGTAATGATGGATATGAAGATGGAAGGAAATTCCAGTCTGTTGGAACGAGCAAATTGCCGTGCGAAAGGTGGATCACCTGGATTCAAAGTAGCTATACTAGGTGCAGCCGGGGGCATCGGTCAACCGCTTTCCATGTTGATGAAGATGAATCCTTTAGCGTCGGTTCTTCATCTATATGATGTTGCTAATACTCCTGGTGTCACTTCCGACATCAGTCACATGGACACCGGTGCTGTCGTAAGTTCCATCCTACCAACTTCAGTCTCTATTGAATCTGATCGTTGTTTATATATTCTCTGATAAGATAGTTTTTGGAATGTAGGTGCGTGGTTTTCTTGGTCCGCAGCAATTAGAAAATGCGCTTACTGGGATGGATCTTGTCATTATTCCAGCTGGCGTTCCTAGAAAACCTGGAATGACAAGAGACGATTTGTTTAATATCAATGCAGGAATCGTTAAGACTCTTTGTGAAGGAATTGCTAAGTGCTGCCCGAAGGCTATTGTTAACGTGATTAGCAATCCTGTAAATTCTACAGTCCCAATTGCGGCAGAGGTTTTTAAGAAGGCGGGCACGTATGATCCACGGAGACTGTTGGGAGTTACCATGCTTGATGTAGTTCGGGCCAACACTTTTGTGGTATGCAATTATTCATGAATCATACTCTATATGCATAAACTTGTGATATTAGAACCGTATAGATAGTTACGCTTATATGTTATCCGTTCACATTTCCTATAACGTCTATTCTTTGCTTTAAATTTATTTTTCATTTATCTGAAGGCTGAAGTGTTGGGACTTGATCCAAGGGAAGTTGATGTTCCAGTTGTGGGCGGTCATGCCGGTGTTACCATCTTACCCCTTCTATCCCAGGTACTGAAGTCATTTGGTTTTTAAGATCTTTGTAGTTGTTGAAAAATGGATTATTTAATTGGTATTCCCTAATGGCCGGGTTTAAGAGATTAGAGTCCTCCTTATATCCTCTTACCTCTACCCATCAATCAATATTTTTCACGAATTTAACACTTCTAAATGTATACTGTGTAGTCGTGTATATATTGTTGGATATTTTAGTGTAATTGGATTAACTTGTTTTGACCAATTTCATCATAATAATACATCATTTAGGTTTGGAGGTGCGGAGTGCACACCTACTTGAATTTATTATGATCTTAGGGGCGAAGCCCCTAAGGGACGGGGGTCCGGGGGCAGCGCCCCTGGTAGCAGGGTCCAAGGGGCGGCAGCCCCTGGCAGGGTCCAAGGGGCAGAGCCCCTGGCTGGGGTATTTCCACTGAAGTTGCTATGTAAGAATTCATGCTGAATTTTTATTTCTGCTGAAATACAATGGATTCTGCTGAAGTTGTGTTTCTGCTGAAATACAATGGATTCTGCTGAAGCCATTGATTCTGCTGAAATGTTGTTCCTCAGAATTAAGTTTCGGAAATTGAGGGACACAAATTGACAACTTGAAACCCTAAAACTGCATTTGGCAGTTATCCCGTATCTTCATTATATATGGTTATTTGGTCGTTATTATTAACTAACTGGTTCTGATATCTCAGACACACACATACAGAAAATTCTCATTCTCTGAATTGTATCCGATTGAATAATTTGGTAGAACCGCCAAATTGATTTGATCTGAAAGTGATTACACGTCTTTCAGAGATTAAGTATATCCACTGGTGTTCGTTATTACCCTATATCCCCTACATATATACACTTCTCTAAATCATAGAGTTAAACATAATTGGAGGACCCACTTGAACATTTTACTGAGAGTACATTGTGGATACTATAAGAATTTATAACTTGTGTTTCAGATTAAGCCTCCATGTTCATTTACTTCGGAAGAAGCTGCATACCTGACATCTCGTATCCAAAATGGCGGAACTGAAGTTGTTGAGGTAAACCGTTAGTTTCAGTTTGCATTCAACAAATCTTCTTTCACTTAGCTTAGCAATCTGAAGTATGGACTATTTTACAGGCAAAAGCTGGGGCAGGATCTGCGACTCTTTCCATGGTTTGCTATAAATTGTTTTAAGTATTCTTATACGATCCAAATGTACAAAATAATGTTATTTCGCCATTTGATTATTCTTATTCTAATTCTTAGGCTTATGCTGCTGTTAAGTTTGCTTATGCATGCTTGCAAGGGTTAAGAGGAGATGCAAATGTGATTAGATGCGCTTTTGTGGATTCTGTGGTATGTTGTCATATTTGATCACTAAAATCATCCTACAGAAATATTTTCCATTATTTATATCGTGGTTGCCCCATTCCAGTTTACTTACTAAATTTAAGTTATTAATCGGTTTTAAAAGCATCTTCAAATAAAGTTAATGACTGTTCTCTTGCAGGTTACAGAATTGCCCTTCTTTGCATCAAAGGTGAGGCTTGGCCGTAATGGCATTGAGGAGGTTTACGCACTTGGTCCCGTGAATGAATTCGAAAGGTAATTGTTGGTTAATGCCATTTTCCGTGTATGCAAATTGTTCCCATCCCAAGATTAGTGCACAATATTTCTTAATCGTTGGTTAACTGAACAATTTTTCAGGACTAATTTGGAGATGGCAAAGAAAGAGTTGGCTGCAAGCATCAAAAAAGGTGTTTCGTTTGCTGCCAAATGATGATCTCGTTTAAAAACACACACTGTAGAATAAGAAGGTGGTGTTGCTGGTTTCGTCTTGATTTTGTATCGACGTGCTACAAGAGAAAATAGAGGTGCATTACAGCCAATATATGAAATAAGTGATCTTTTCTTAAGGCCTAGATAATGTTTTGATGTTAAATATGTACAATCAAGTGTTTTCTAGAAGTGGTGAATCAAAAATAATAAAATGCAGTATATTGAATTATATTTAAATTTACATACATGTACGGTGTGCAAATATAACTTCAGGCGCGGATTTAAATTTACATCAGAATAAGTGAAACTGCAAGAAGATAACGTACATGTTAGTTTCTTTTTATTTTTATCCTTTCGAGGAAAACAATATGAATAGCATGAAATATTATATGCTGATGCACAGATTGATGGTTTAGACTTGCATGGGTTCGTCTGCTAATTGTTATGAGATTATTCTAGATTACATTTTTTGATGGACAACAATTTTTAGGTTACTTGGGTTATTATTTGTTGTTATTAAGATGGGATTAAAACTGTTGTCCATCTAAAAATGTAATAGTTTTAACAAAAAATGATAACCCAATGGGTATTGTTTAGTTTATGGGCTTGTATCATTTTGGTGGGTAGTAGTCTTAAAGTGGTCCAATGCTGTTTTGCTCCAGGGATTTAGTCTGCCGGAACCGGTGTTTGGTTATGTTGTTTAATCTTTACGAGCATGTGAGCCAGCGCGTTGCTGCGGGGCGGCCGTGTTTATGTTTATAAGAATTGTGTTATTGTTTTTTGGAGTAACCAATTAATTTAGTTTATATATTTCTTTTACAACTATTATTAGTGTAAAATGTTTTGGTAATTGTTAGAAGGTTTTTTAAGTTTTTTGTTTTGGGTTGTTAACCTTTCATTATTATTATGAATTGTTAACCTTTCATTATTAATCTATTACCTTCAGACATAACACCATTTAGAATAAAGAATACCATGGAAAAAAAATAAGCTATATGCCATGCATATGTTCAAGGGTGTTCCTGAGTGCTTGCAAAAAATGTTCCAACATTTCTGGTATACTGCACAATACCTTCTATGTAGCATTATAGGAACCTGACATTGGACTATAATCATTCATGTTTTTTTTTGCTGTATATTATGGGATGGTGTTGTTTCAGACTTTTAGTATGCATTGGCCTGAACCAAACCAAGTAGATAACATGATAAATCATTATAATGCATATTACAGTAGTTAACTAAATTAACAGATCATGTGTTTGGGTGTATGATGAACATACAAATACAATATGTAAACTGTATAGCCGACAATATAACGTACAACAAATAAAACAATCGACTCCAAACGACTCATCTTTTCTCCAATATATTTGAAACTCTCTTGCAGATCTTGAAGTAGACATTAAACAATGACTTTAAATTGTATATAAAAAGGATGTGGATGAATAACGGAAACCTTAATTCTTGATAAACGAATGGCAGCAAAGCATATAGGGCAAGGCTTACATAAGGCGTATCTCTTACAGTCTGAAAGTTGGTTGCTTCTACACCGTGCAACTGTCTTGGATAACGGATCACTCCCCATTCTTTGTCTGATTCAAGCGGTTCGATAACATAAACTCCTACATCTGAAAGCCCCAATGCAAGTTGACTTGTATTAAAGCAAAGCCAATGATATATAAATAAAAGTTTGTGGGCGTAACAATAAACATTATGCAAAAAAAATGATCACAAAATATCTTTGTATTTTCTTTTAACTGTGACTATTATGCAATAACAATGATTTAGTTTGCTAACATGACGTCATGACATGGTACTCCACTCATTAAACACAAACGGAACCACACTATCTGTCAAAGCATGGGAACACTTTATCGATTACCCGGTCAGCTCAAAATGTATCATTTTATCTATATTTTCATTTTATCCTAAAATTTCAAGCAACATTTCCTTTTTCACAACATATCCGAATATTTATAACTGTCGCAACTTAGCAGACTTTGACATAACTTACTGTCTCTTAACACATTGTATAATATAGACTAATGTAATTAAGTAATGTATAGCCGTTTATTATTCAACATAAAATCAATCAAATCGTCATTTGGCCTATTCAGTCCCTATCATTCTACACTATCTCCAAATAGTAATGAACGTATCAAATGAATTAGATTATCGAATAGCATAAACCAACACACAAAGTAGAGATGCGCATTGTCAATTCAGAAGGAGTCTTCCTTTTCAACCTACTACTATAAAACAATTTTTTGAAAAGGACATAAGATACATCTCTAATACACTCGTACAGTAGTTCGATAGTTAATCTAATTCATTTATGAGCTCATTACTCATAGCTCTATAAACCTCTTAGAAAACATTAATAAATCACCTATATTCTGAGCATCACCAATTTTATCTAATTCGGATGCTATGTCATCAGCGGAACAAAATTACACACCGCTATAGCATAAATGTGATAGTATTGGTTTGTGCACAGTGAGATGTAGACCTCAAATCATACGAAAAAGGTACACCATAAAAGCCATAATGAAAGTTGAAATTGAAACCTGATTGTAAAAAGGCATGCATTCCAATGACATAAACACGGCGCGATAGTAAAGCAACAAAAAAAATTCCTATTCACCTTATATTCAACGCTGCTTGATCCTACATGTTCAGTCTCCGCAACACCGCTGAATAAAGGGATGGTCACGTTCTGTGTGTTGCAACTGACCAAGACGCCTTTGCACAGATGCAGAGGATGGTTATGCGTCGTTTTTTATACATTCCCTAAAAAAAGGCAAAAGTTAAAAGTGAAACACGACTGTAAAAAAAAAGCATACACACATACATGATAAAATCGTAACCCAAAACCACGAAGTACCATGAAAACAACAAAACATAATGAAAAATAAAGGTTAAATATTTTAAGTCATTTATACGGTTGGCAAACCATTAGTGAAAAAAGTCATTATGTTTGTTTTGGGAAAAAATGGAGCCGTTAAACTTTTTTATAACTCCATTTTCAAAGCATATGTTCAGTATACCAAATACGTATTATATATGAAGTTCTTATGTTACTTCATTACATTTTCAAAGCATTATGTTTGCTTTGGGGAAAAAAAGTCATTATGCTTGTGATTCTGATATAAAGCTATGGAATATATCTCATGATAAGTCATAATCTAAGACACATCTTCATGAAAAAGAGATGATTAATGATATGATAATTTATACAATATGTATTATATATGAAGTTCTTATGTTACTTCATAACATTTTGTTATTTACCATTGTTGTCCATTTACATCAATGTTGACTAAACTTGCTGGATACACTGATATATTTATAGACCAATGTTTTAAAGTGGTAGCTTGTTAGTACGGACAACTTAAGATGTGATTTTGAATGCTAAAAGAAAACTTTTCGGAATTTTGATTCAGCTAGAAATTCTTAAGTTCCATTTAGATGGAAGAAGACTACTTTTAAAATCGCATGTGCCATTATGTCAACTGTTAACTTAACATCTATAAGAACACGTCTTATTGGAAGTTATAACCAATTAATCAACAATGACCATTCAAACTACACATCAAAACACCTTTCAAAGTGATGATAAATTTATGTTTAGGAGTGTCGATGAATCAAAACACCTTTCCGGCAACTTTGAATGTAATATCTGTCTAGAGTCGGTCCAAGATCCGGTGGTAACACTTTGTGGCCATAACCAATTTTAAAATAACCAAATCATAAAAGCACAAACACCCTGTTATATCTTATAATATGTAACCAATTATCTGACACTTTTGCAAATCCCGACTATTTAAGAATATGCGTGTTAAATAACCCACAAAGTACCAGACAATCTGAATGAGTTATGTCCAAATACTATTTGTCTAATACTAATTATTCGACCCCTATTAATCCGATAATCAGTTTCCCTACACCCAAGGAACTATATGGAAGGTAATTTGACTTGCTAATAATCCATGTACCTTGAGTTGCCAACATAATTTGATTTGCTTTAAGGTCAGATATAATTGATATGGTTTAAGCATAGATATATTAGTTACCTCAAAGATAAGAAATCCACAAATTAGTCGTATCGCTTATACATCTCCACACCTTCATCCTTCTTCCCAATCTTGCAATACACCAACCCCGCATCCACCGGCGTTAGTGTCGACCCTCGCGCCGCCCTTTCAAAAGGGAATCCAACGGATTCTGAACATTCACCTTCAAAACTGAGCAACAAAAATACCAAACCCGAAACCAAATTAGAGCTAAAAGTACTAACACCTTTCATCTCCATTTAAAACCGTCAAAACCATAGACGCTTGAAAATACTCTAACTCATCATGTTTTCCTAAAAAAAGCACAAAACTTGAACAAATTTTAAAACATTTTTTTACATATCGACAACAAACTAAAAAATTGTCTTTTTGTATCAGCCGCTAACAAAGGACGATAAGAACATGCTTGTCCGTGATCGATATGAAGAGCATGTGTTACGACGGCTGCAATCAACACATTATAAAAAAAAAAGCAAAATTCTGGCATAAGACTATACTATAAATTAAGGAAGGTTTCTCAGCGTGATGGTTAGCACTACTTGATCCCACATATTCAGTTTCCGTTGCACCATAAATGCCTTGATTGACAGATTTTCGATTCTTTCAAACTATCATTAAAAATATTCGGGCTCAGTAGAGCACCTTGAACATTATACAACGTACACATTTTCACATGTTTCCTTTTAGAGTTAAGATGCTTTCTCAAGTCGTAAGAAAATGAGACACTTACATCAAACGGTTTTCCAAAAACAAAAATAACAGGTAAGGCTCATCTACATTTTTACTTAACATTTCATCTTTTTTTCCCACTCTTATTTTACCAAAACAACACAAATAACAGTAATGAAATAACAGTAACGCGAAAAGATACAAAGATTAAGAAACAACTTAGACTCATAAACAACATAATCAAAAATACTTAATGCAACTCACCTTGACCAAGAGTAAATTTAAACAGAGTCCCCCTATCGCGGCTCGAATTAAATTAAGCCCCATCCAACAACGTTTTTGTACCTAAACATATTTTAAAGATAATAAATGAATTAGCATTTCATCAAATACATGATGGGCATCATTCAGCTTACAACAAAACAACTTAAATTAACAGCATCTACCTCATTGATATTTGAATGCCTAAATTAGCATATAAAAAAAACCAATGAAGTAACAACATCTACCTCAAACATATGTTTAAGTTGTTTTGTTGTAAATTAAACATAACAACATCTACCTAACATAACAACATCTACCTCAAACATATCTGAATGCCTAAATGAAGATTACTATTGCATTGTTTAACAAAATAAGTTGATTCCAATGAAGTAATTGCCGGTGGGCAGCATTAAAGAGTAAAAATAATATGAACTTACATATGAGCAGATGTTAACCGATCAATGAAAAGATGCCATAAAATTATTATGAGCCACTGGTTTAGATGAACCTTACACAAATTAGATGACCTCTGTTTTTTTTTAAAAAATACTTTATTATGATGATGAGCAGGGGAATCAGGGCCACTAATGAGCCATTTCTGAGCATCATCCCATTTAGAAGGTATGCTCTTTCTTGACCCAACACTAAAACTGAAAATGGGTCGACTTGGTGTAAGGGGAGCTTCCACTACCACATTAGTCTTGGCCATTGGAAATAACTTCACAAAATCTGTACTTGTACTTGTACTTGTCTTTTGTCACAATTCTCAATTTCCCGTCATTTTGCAAACTTTAAAAAAATTTACTATTCATCTCGGGAATTTACTATTCACAAATTACTATTCATCATTTTACTATTCATCGTTTTTGAAGTTAGTTTGCGACTTTGAGAGGTTATTTTAAAATTTTGCTATTCACTTTTACTATTCATTTCCAAAATTTTTATTTCACATTCTCGTAAGTTAACCTATTTTAGTGATAACCCAAGAATTTGACACTCATCGGGTCATTTTTGCAAATTTCACGAATCCGTGTCTGAGATTTACGTTTAGGTTTAAACAACCTTTAGGCATCCTGATATGTCCATAAACATTTTAAATAAGAGAAATATAAGTTTTTCACCTTCCGTGACATTTTCATAAGTTTTGGAAATTTACGTTTTCCAGTTCTGCGTTTTACGCGAAATACGCGTTTTTGACCTGCGTTTCCAGCTTTTAGCAGCGTTTAAGCAACCCGATAGAACTTACCACTCATCTAATATGCTTATAAAGAGTATATTGATAAGTTTTAACATATTTATAAGTTTCATATTTTTAGGATACCCAGTTTTTAGTTTCGTGACTTTACGACTTACCGTTAGCGATTACCGGGACCAAAACTCACTCCGTAAAACAAATATCTAGTAAGACTTAACAACTAAGTCACCACTTATGCTAGGTGATGTCTTTCTTATGACTCACAAAACCACTTGGCTTGGTGAGAATACATCTATCCTAAGATGATTACACATGTTCTTAACTTTACACCTAAGAATAAGATATTTATTTATTAACTCATTTGTGATAAACCAAAAACTCATCCATCTCCCTATTTCTCTCTATAGCAATGACCCAAACACAAAAAAAACACCCTCTATAATCTTGTTCTTGCTTCTTTAATCCATCACAAATTAATCTCTTAGTTCCTTGATGATCCTTAGTTCATTTCAACCATAAAAACACAACAAACACTACCAAAAACTCATCTATTTTATAAGAGATTTTCATGAAAGTTTGACAAGGTTTTTATAACTTATATCAAGGTTAGATCAAGCCTACCAAGGGTTAGCATGACGTGTTAAGGATTTGGAAGCTCGGGTTCATATTGAAAGGGTTTAGGTTTTAATGTCCTAGTTCTTGGTTCTTGATTTGTTTCATCACAAGGCTTGTTGCGCGTAGAGGTTTCTCGGCTTATCCATCGATTCGTTATATATTGGATATCACATTTATTAAGGTGAGTTCGTAGCCCCACCTTTACTCGTTTAATTGTTTTATAAACTCTTCGGGGGAGATACATGCTCAACTACTTGCTTTTACTTTACACTTATATGAACTTAAATAACTGTTGTTTCACTACTTATGCTAGTAAGTAGATTATGCCCGAACTAAATTGATTACTATGTTATGAACGCTATTATTTGAATCACTTTCCTTGATTTTGAACCCTTCGACATGTATATTTGAGCTCTTTTAAATTGATTTGGACCCTTTAACATATATTTGAACACTTTGGACTTGATTTGAACCTTTTGACATATAGTTGAACTCTTTTAACTAGTAAAGGACCCTTTTGATGTATTTTGAACTTGTTTGACGTGATTTTGAACACTTTGACTACTTTGAACCTTTTTATATTATTTGAGCTCTTTGACTGTTTTGAACTTTTGAACTCGACTTAAACTCTTGAACTTAATTACGAACTTTTGACTGGAACACTTGAACTTAATTACGAACTTATGACTTGATTGAACTTATTGAACCGTACGTACTATGACCTAAAATTCTCGCCTTATTGGTGGAGTGTGCAAAGTCTCCCTATGTGAACGGAGCAATACCAATTCTCGCCTTATTGGTGGAGTGTGCAAATTCCCCCATGTTCGGAGTGTTCTTAATTGTATATAATAGTTGTATGATGTACCATTCGTACATTCGCATTGTTAGTGTCCTATTAGTAGGTACTATGGATAGCGCTATTAGAGGTCGGCCAACCTCTCGTTCACTATGTTACGGAACGCATATTATTTATTCTAGGGGCTTTGCCTGTCATACATTATTATATACGTGGTGCTATACTGTGAACTATTATGACAACGTATACTTGACTACTAGACTTACTACTTTTGGCAGTGGGTTGTGAACACACAGGTTGCAAGTTTTGTATGGGCGGAACTTGGAACTGAGTGGATTTACAATGTCTTTGCTTTGTGGACTATTCTAAATGACCAAAAACTTTGCCTTTGCTGCATGAACGTTCTTTAAAAGCTTTACATGTTAAGCAGACTCTATGAACTCACTCAACCATTGTGTTGACACTTTTAGCATGTTTTATCTCAGGTATCTAAGGTATTCACTTCATGGCATGCATGTGGACTTATCATAGAGTCGCGGTGACGACGCGTCTCACATATATTTTATGCACTTAACTATCGTTTGATTGTAACAAACTCATTTTTGGTACATTGGAAATCTTTTGGGATCTATGTTCTGTAAACTATGATTATTCTACTTAATCAAACGATATTTTCAAAACGACACTTTAGGTCGTTCGATATAACTGTAACTTTGATGCTATGACAGTCATCCCCCAGGTATTCCATTCCGCTGCAAAACAGGTAATTTGGGGGTGTGACAGATTGGTATCAGAGCATCGGTTATAGAGAACTAGGTTGCATCATTGACCCTAGACTATAACTACATCATCATAGCATCCCATTATATCATTATAAGTGCATACTCATTATACATGCGGTTTTATACGCACATTATCAGTTGACTCAACACCAAACATCATATGAGTCGATTATTCCAAGCATTGCATAGTTACTCCTAAATTATACATAGCCTGATCACCTATGTCTAATTCAGGAAGAATCATGCAATAAAGGGAGTAGTAGTCTCATATGTGTAAGCAATTCCGTAATCGAGCCAAATTTTCAAAAGATTTTCTTCAAACCACTTGTTTCCAGTTTGATCTGAGTGACAGTTCTTGTTTGATGAGTTGCAAAGATCAAGCTAGAATCAAGTTGTTACTCAAAACGATTTAGCCTAATCACATGACAGTTCTTGTTTGATTAGTTATGAGATTAAGTAAAAAGCGGTTACCTAAAAGTCTTCTGAGGGTTTTGCTCGAGAATGGGAAAGCTTGCCTCATCAAACCCAACCATAGGAGAGCATGTCTTTAGAATGGGATATAGTCACGATGGCACAATAACGTACCTAGTTGGATGAGAAACCCATGTGCATGAGCATTGACATAATCATTTAGACTATACAAACGAGCATGAACTTTTAGAACCCTTGTCGAGGTTCGGACTATAGTTATCAATAATTGAATCACGAGGACGTGATTCCTCTAACAGGGGAAGAATGTCACAATTCTCAATTTCCGGTCATTTTGCAAACTTTAAAAAATTTTACTATTCATCTCGGGAATTTACTATTCACAAATTACTATTCATCATTTTACTATTCATCGTTTTTGAAGTTAGTTTGCGACTTTAAGAGGTTATTTTAAAATTTTACTATTCACTTTTACTATTCATTTCCAAAATTTTTATTTCACATTCTCGTAAGTTAACCTATTTTAGTGATAACCCAAGAATTTGACACTCATCGGGTCATTTTTGCAAATTTCACGAATCCGTGTCTGAGATTTACGTTTAGGTTTAAACAACCTTTAGGCATCCTAATATGTCCATAAACATTTTAAATAAGAGAAATAGAAGTTTTTCACCTTCCGTGACATTTTCATAAGTTTTGGAAATTTACGTTTTCCAGTTCTGCGTTTTACGCGAAATACGCGTTTTTGACCCGCTTTTCCAGCTTTTAGCAGCGTTTAAGCAACCCGATAGAACTTACCACTCATCTAATATGCTTATATAGAGTATATTGATAAGTTTTAACATATTTATAAGTTTCATATTTTTAGGATACCCAGTTTTAAGTTTCGTGACTTTATGACTTACCGTTAGCGATTACCGGGACCAAAACTCACTCCGTAAAACAAATATCTCGTAAGACTTAACAACTAAGTCACCACTTATGCTAGGTGATGTCTTTCTTATGACTCACAAAGCCACTTGGCTTGGGGAGAATACATCTATCCTAAGATGATTACACATGTTCTTAACTTTACACCTAAGAATAAGATATTTATTTATCAACTCATTTGTGATAAACAAAAAACTCATCCATCTCCCTATTTCTCTCTATAGCAACGACCCAAACACAAAAAAAAACACCCTCTATAATCTTGTTCTTGCTTCTTTAATCCATCACAAGTTAATCTCTTAGTTCCTTGATGATCCTTAGTTCATTTCAACCATAAAAACACAACAAACACTACCAAAAACTCATCTATTTTCTAAGAGATTTTCATGAAAGTTTGACAAGGGTTTTATAACTTATATCAAGGTTAGATCAAGCCTACCAAGGGTTAGCATGATGTGTTAAGGATTTGGAAGCTCGGGTTCATATTGAAAGGGTTTAGGTTTTAGTGTCCTAGTTCTTGGTTCTTGATTTGTTTCATCACAAGGCTTGTTGCGTGTAGAGGTTTCTCGGCTTATCCATCGATTCGTTATATATTAGATATCACATTTATTAAGGTGAGTTCATAGCACCACTTTTACTCGTTTAATTATTTTATAAACTCTTCGGGGGAGATATATGCTCAACTACTTACTTTTACTTTACACTTATATGAACTTAAATAACTGTTGTTTCACTACTTATGCTAGTAAGTAGATTATGCCCGAACTAAATTGATTACTATGTTATGAACGCTATTATTTGAATCACTTTCCTTGATTTTGAACCCTTCGACATGTATATTTGAGCTCTTTTAAATTGATTTGGACCCTTTAACATATATTTGAACACTTTGGACTTGATTTGAACCTTTTGACATATAGTTGAACTCTTTTAACTTGTAAAGGACCCTTTTGATCGATGTATTTTGAACTTGTTTGACGTGATTTTGAACACTTTGACTACTTTGAACCTTTTTATATTATTTGAGCTCTTTGACTGTTTTGAACTTTTAAACTCGACTTAAACTCTTGAACTTAATTACGAACTTTTGACTGGAACACTTGAACTTAATTACGAACTTATGACTTGATTGAACTTATTGAACCGTACGTACTATGACCTAAAATTCTCGCCTTATTGGTGGAGTGTGCAAAGTCTCCCTATGTGAACGGAGCAATACCAATTCTCGCCTTATTGGTGGAGTGTGCAAATTCTCCCATGTTCGGAGTGTTCTTAATTGTATATAATAGTTGTATGATGTACCGTTCGTACATTCGCATTGTTAGTCTCCTATTAGTAGGTACTATGGATAGCGCTATTAGAGGTCGGCCAACCTCTCGTTCACTATGTTACGGAACGCATATTATTTATTCTAGGGGCTTTGCCTGACATACATTATTATATACGTGGTGCTATACTGTGAACTATTATGACAACGTATACTTGACTACTTGACTTACTACTTTTGGCAGTGGGTTGTGAACACACAGGTTGCAAGTTTTGTATGGGCGGAACTTGGAATTGAGTGGATTTACAATGCGTTTGCTTTGTGGACTATTATAAATGACAAAAAACTTTGCCTTTTCTGCATGAACGTTCTTTAAAAGCTTTACATGTTAAGCAGACTCTATGAACTCACTCAACCATTGTGTTGACACTTTTAACATGTTTTATCTCAGGTATCTAAGGCATTCACTTCATGGCATGCATGTGGACTTATCATAGAGTCGCGGTGACGACGCGTCTCACATATATTTTATGCACTTAACTATCGTTTGATTGAAACAAACTCATTTTTGGTACATTGGAAATCTTTTGGGATCTATGTTTTGTAAACTCTGATTATTCTACTTAATCAAACGATATTTTCAAAACGACACTTTAGGTCGTTCGATATAACTGTAACTTTGATGCTATGACAGTCATCCCCCAGGTATTCCATTCCGCTGCAAAACAGGTAATTTGGGGGTGTGACAGATTGGTATCAGAGCATCGGTTATAGAGAACTAGGTTGCATCATTGACCCTAGACTATAACTACATCATCATAGCATCCCATTATATCATTATAAGTGCATACTCATTATACATGCGGTTTTATACGCACATTATCAGTTGACTCAACACCAAACATCATATGAGTCGATTATTCCAAGCATTGCATAGTTACTCCTAAATTATACATAGCCTGATCACCTATGTCTAATTCAGGAAGAATCATGCAATAAAGGGAGTAGTAGTCTCATATGTGTAAGCAATTCCGTAATCGAGCCAAATTTTCAAAAGATTTTCTTCAAACCACTTGTTTCCAGTTTGATCTGAGTGACAGTTCTTGTTTGATGAGTTGCAAAGATCAAGCTAGAATCAAGTTGTTACTCAAAACGATTTAGCCTAATCACATGACAGTTCTTGTTTGATTAGTTATGAGATTAAGTAAAAAGCGGTTACCTAAAAGTCTTCTGAGGGTTTTGCTCGAGAATGGGAAAGCTTGCCTCATCAAACCCAACCATAGGAGAGCATGTCTTTAGAATGGGATATAGTCACGATGGCACAATAACGTACCTAGTTGGATGAGAAACCCATGTGCATGAGCATTGACATAATCATTTAGACTATACAAACGAGCATGAACTTTTAGAACCCTTGTCGAGGTTCGGACTATAGTTATCAATAATTGAATCACGAGGACGTGATTCCTCTAACAGGGGAAGAATGTCACAATTCTCAATTTCCGGTCATTTTGCAAACTTTAAAAAATTTTACTATTCATCTCGGGAATTTACTATTCACAAATTACTATTCATCATTTTACTATTCATCGTTTTTGAAGTTAGTTTGCGACTTTAAGAGGTTATTTTAAAATTTTACTATTCACTTTTACTATTCATTTCCAAAATTTTTATTTCACATTCTCGTAAGTTAACCTATTTTAGTGATAACCCAAGAATTTGACACTCATCGGGTCATTTTTGCAAATTTCACGAATCCGTGTCTGAGATTTACGTTTAGGTTTAAACAACCTTTAGGCATCCTAATATGTCCATAAACATTTTAAATAAGAGAAATAGAAGTTTTTCACCTTCCGTGACATTTTCATAAGTTTTGGAAATTTACGTTTTCCAGTTCTGCGTTTTACGCGAAATACGCGTTTTTGACCCGCTTTTCCAGCTTTTAGCAGCGTTTAAGCAACCCGATAGAACTTACCACTCATCTAATATGCTTATATAGAGTATATTGATAAGTTTTAACATATTTATAAGTTTCATATTTTTAGGATACCCAGTTTTAAGTTTCGTGACTTTATGACTTACCGTTAGCGATTACCGGGACCAAAACTCACTCCGTAAAACAAATATCTCGTAAGACTTAACAACTAAGTCACCACTTATGCTAGGTGATGTCTTTCTTATGACTCACAAAGCCACTTGGCTTGGGGAGAATACATCTATCCTAAGATGATTACACATGTTCTTAACTTTACACCTAAGAATAAGATATTTATTATCAACTCATTTGTGATAAACAAAAAACTCATCCATCTCCCTATTTCTCTCTATAGCAACGACCCAAACACAAAAAAAAACACCCTCTATAATCTTGTTCTTGCTTCTTTAATCCATCACAAGTTAATCTCTTAGTTCCTTGATGATCCTTAGTTCATTTCAACCATAAAAACACAACAAACACTACCAAAAACTCATCTATTTTCTAAGAGATTTTCATGAAAGTTTGACAAGGGTTTTATAACTTATATCAAGGTTAGATCAAGCCTACCAAGGGTTAGCATGATGTGTTAAGGATTTGGAAGCTCGGGTTCATATTGAAAGGGTTTAGGTTTTAGTGTCCTAGTTCTTGGTTCTTGATTTGTTTCATCACAAGGCTTGTTGCGTGTAGAGGTTTCTCGGCTTATCCATCGATTCGTTATATATTAGATATCACATTTATTAAGGTGAGTTCATAGCACCACTTTTACTCGTTTAATTATTTTATAAACTCTTCGGGGGAGATATATGCTCAACTACTTACTTTTACTTTACACTTATATGAACTTAAATAACTGTTGTTTCACTACTTATGCTAGTAAGTAGATTATGCCCGAACTAAATTGATTACTATGTTATGAACGCTATTATTTGAATCACTTTCCTTGATTTTGAACCCTTCGACATGTATATTTGAGCTCTTTTAAATTGATTTGGACCCTTTAACATATATTTGAACACTTTGGACTTGATTTGAACCTTTTGACATATAGTTGAACTCTTTTAACTTGTAAAGGACCCTTTTGATCGATGTATTTTGAACTTGTTTGACGTGATTTTGAACACTTTGACTACTTTGAACCTTTTTATATTATTTGAGCTCTTTGACTGTTTTGAACTTTTAAACTCGACTTAAACTCTTGAACTTAATTACGAACTTTTGACTGGAACACTTGAACTTAATTACGAACTTATGACTTGATTGAACTTATTGAACCGTACGTACTATGACCTAAAATTCTCGCCTTATTGGTGGAGTGTGCAAAGTCTCCCTATGTGAACGGAGCAATACCAATTCTCGCCTTATTGGTGGAGTGTGCAAATTCTCCCATGTTCGGAGTGTTCTTAATTGTATATAATAGTTGTATGATGTACCGTTCGTACATTCGCATTGTTAGTCTCCTATTAGTAGGTACTATGGATAGCGCTATTAGAGGTCGGCCAACCTCTCGTTCACTATGTTACGGAACGCATATTATTTATTCTAGGGGCTTTGCCTGACATACATTATTATATACGTGGTGCTATACTGTGAACTATTATGACAACGTATACTTGACTACTTGACTTACTACTTTTGGCAGTGGGTTGTGAACACACAGGTTGCAAGTTTTGTATGGGCGGAACTTGGAATTGAGTGGATTTACAATGCGTTTGCTTTGTGGACTATTATAAATGACAAAAAACTTTGCCTTTTCTGCATGAACGTTCTTTAAAAGCTTTACATGTTAAGCAGACTCTATGAACTCACTCAACCATTGTGTTGACACTTTTAACATGTTTTATCTCAGGTATCTAAGGCATTCACTTCATGGCATGCATGTGGACTTATCATAGAGTCGCGGTGACGACGCGTCTCACATATATTTTATGCACTTAACTATCGTTTGATTGAAACAAACTCATTTTTGGTACATTGGAAATCTTTTGGGATCTATGTTTTGTAAACTCTGATTATTCTACTTAATCAAACGATATTTTCAAAACGACACTTTAGGTCGTTCGATATAACTGTAACTTTGATGCTATGACAGTCATCCCCCAGGTATTCCATTCCGCTGCAAAACAGGTAATTTGGGGGTGTGACATCTTTTGAGTTTTAGTTTCCTTAGAGAATCACCAAAACCATCTTCAAATAAGTTACTACTTTCTGTGTTTCCATATCATATAAACAAAACCCATATGGGAATTTACATAAAAAACACAAATAATCAATCTGCATAAAATTAAATCAATACCTTATTTATGTTACAGATTCGTTGAAGATTAGACATAAATAAATTATGTTTTTCATTGAACTGGGTTTCACGTTTTTGCTGAGTCGAGATATCGTGTGTTTTGAAACGATTGACTCCACGATCAGTAATTGATTTAGGGTTATTGATTATGATGAGTTCTGAAAAGGGGAGCTATTATGAAGAAGCTTCAGGAATAACCGAACTTTGGATCTGGGTTTAGTAATAAGCTTATGGTTGTGGAATTTTCTAGGAGATAAGAGAAACTTGGAGAAGATAAATTCAGTGGCGGTGGAATTTTTGTGTGGGAATTATGGGAAAAAATCTAACCGGTTAATGGCGTTTTGTTTACATCTGTATATGTAACTGTGGAGATACGGTCGGTTGTGATGAACAATAAACATTGCAACACACTTTAACCAATCTTAATTTGCCACATCATATGTTTTTGTACTACATTTTGTATAAAAATGGAATGGACCAATAAGGTTTTGACAACATCCTATGTATTACACCATTTTGTATACACCCTACAAATGCTTGTTAGTATATATTATAATATCTTTGTGTCATAACTCATATGTCTGTATTGCCCTTGTGGGTGTTTTGCTTGGGTTCCAGTATATTCAATCATCTTGATCGGAGAGGTGGGGCGCCGTTTTTTTTGTACTGTTTGGTTTTGTTTATTCAGAAAGGAGTGGGAACCCAACTAGTGTCTCGGCTACCCACCAATTTCTTGTAAAATTCCTCAGGTTTTCTAATGAAGTACTGTTTGGAGAACTTGAGAAGGATGCAGTTACTTTACTTAAGCGTATTCGACGATTCTCTATGACTCAAGACATTGGAGCGCGTGCAACAGTTCATATTTTTAATAGGATTGGTTTTGCCATTGCTAAAGGTGTGGGGGCCCAGTTGGTTTCTAGGCTTCCCACTAATTTTTTGTAATCCTATGAGTTTCTAATAAAAGTGTTGTTTATAATTAAAAAAAATAAAATAAAATAAAAATAATAATAATAATAATAATAATAAAGAAGAAGAAGAAGGAAAGCCTTGTTAGAATCATGTCTACAACTTTGTTACTCAAATAAAGCAAATTACTTCAAGAGACGAGAGTCAAGACAGCACACTCTAGACCATATTTGTGTCTTGCTTATTGGTTTTCTATCCTACTGTACGTCTTAAATAGTAGAAACATATTGGACATAGTTTCTTTGAATATTTATGCAAGATCTCGTAATTGGTCAGACGAACTTGAACTGATTGTTTACCTAAAGGCATGTCATCCTTAAAATGTTATCACCATTTACATCATCAACCATACGGTTATGAGACTAGGGTTTCCTGTTATTGTACTAGCTTGTTCAAGTGCTGAATTTTTTGTATAATTACCTATATTATTGGTTTGAGCACATATTTGTTTTCCATTGTTCAGTGGAAATACAAAGTGAATAGACGATATATGCTTAACAGGTTCATTTGATACCCTTAAATTTCAAATCCCATGAATTGTTCACCTGCATGGTATGAGCATATTGAGCCAATGCTACATGATATTGTTCTTTAATTAAAGCCAAGTACCTCAACGCACCACATTCAAGCTGGGACCATATTTGTGAGTCTTGCTAAATGGGCTTCCACACATTGTCTTAAATTCTTAATTAGTAGTACACACATCTTGGACTAAAGTCCTAACGATTAACTGTTTCTTTGAGTTTTTTTGCGAGATATTATGATCTAGTAATTGGTCAGATAAACCTGACCGCACTACAACAAATATGTCATTTCTACACACTTTTTTTCTTTACGCTTTATGCACCGTGAACTTTTTTTTAATAGATATTCACACTTATAAGTGTCAAAAAATTATTCACACTTATAAATGTGATATAATAAAAAATTCACACTTTTAATTGTGAAAACAAAAGTTCTCACATATAAGTGTGAGTTAATTTAGTGATTTAGTCTTCACACTTTTTACCGTGAAGAAGTAGAAAAAACTTCACACTTTTGTGTGTGAGAAACGGTATAAATTTTGCCTCTCTTTAAAATGTGAAAACTTAGAATCATACTATTTGAAGAATAAATAGCTCACGCTTACCTACAATGTATTCTTTTGTATATATAATTAAAAAAAAATAGTAATAAAACCCAAAAGTTAATGATAAATAACAAAACAAAAACTACCCTTCAATAACCTCCTTCACTTCACTTGATACGATCAAACCTTTTAGCCCATTCAAATTAAACTTTCAATTCATAAACACCGTTTCTCACATATAAGTGTTAAATTTGAAGATAAAAATCAAAATCAAAATCATACCGATCGGTAAACCCTAATTTGCTATCATCAATTTGATCCATCAAAAAACAGAGAATCAAAATAACTTCCATTTTCTTAAATCGTGAGCTGAAGACGGGGATTTGTTATTTTCATCGATAGGTTCGATAAGTCACAGATCCGTCACTCTCAGGTATATGCTTACTAAATTGTTATTCGTATTGTTGCAAATTGTTGAATCACAAAGTTAGGTAAGTGTGTGTGTATGTGTGTGTGTTAGTTTGGTGATTAGTTAACTGAAGGTTATGATATTCTGTTTGTTTTTTTAGTGCGTTTGGTTGAAGGTAAGTGCAATCGCTGTTAATTTTTTTGAAATTTTTAGCGTGTTTAGTGCGTCTTGTTTTGATATCGAAACTTGTTGAAATTGATGTTAATTTTGGTGATTAGTTGATCAAATATGTGAACTAGGTGTTAATTATGAAAATTACTGGTATTACAAGTTCGTGATATGCCCAATTAGACTGTATGCTTGTATACGTTGTCGATGAGCGTTATAATGTTGAAACATGTGATTGAATTTGTGGTGTTTTATTTTAGGTGAAGGT
>BPTQ01000003.1:103660204-103748162 GCA_019973895.1 Chrysanthemum seticuspe | reverse complement strand
GTTGTAGGGTATGCGTTTCTCCCTAACTCTTTGAACTTACCAAAGGGTCTTTTCTACAAACCCACTAGGGATGATAAACTCCTACTCTAAGGCGCTCTTTGGATGGTTTAGCCTACAACTACTCAGGTAATTATATTCTAAGGTTCACAAAGATGAATCAAGCATTAAGTACACAACGAATGACCTATCGCATTACTAGATCATATATCAACCAAGATAAGAAAACAACCAATCAATATTTAATTATTAAGTTTCATACTTCCTAAGCAAACACACAAATAAATTAGCCGGACATGGAGAACATGCAAGCATACACACAAATAATCAAAGACATAATTGAATTAATGAAGTAAAGACTTATCTTGATGTAAGATAGGGTTTAAAACCCTAAAATACTGTACAAGACACCTTAGGTTCAGTTTTAGGTTTTTACTCCAAAGACTCTCCACACAAAGACTGAAAAATTCGGATTCTATATATAAGATTACAATTGCGACGGCGTCACCTTATGTTTAGTGACGCCGTCGTGTCGCCGCCATTAGGGTTTCGTCTTGGCCACGTTAACCTTGCGACGGCGTCACCTTGTGTCCGTGACGCCGTCCTCTTCAGCTTCTGACGTCGTCTGGATTGCATCTAGGCCGTCTGAGTAGCGACGGCCTACTCTTCCACAACTAGACATCGTCACTTGAAAATACGAGTTTTGGGTTCTGGCCCGTCACAACATTTTTGGGACGGCGTCGCCAATAGCACCTGACACCGTCACCCTCTAACTTCAGCAGCTGTGAGTGTCTCGATTCTGACTTTGGCCATTTTCTTCATATATTCGCGTCTTTTCGTCCAAATAAGTGCCATTCCAGAATTTTGCCTTCGCGAGACCTAAAAAGTGAAAAGGAACGATATTAAGCAATAACGGATACAAAAGTGATCAAATAAGGACTTAAACGACCCCTCAAAATGGTACCTTTTAAAACCTTATCACAACCCAGAAAAACTTTTGCAGAAAAACATAGTCTTAAAAACAGCTTCATTTAGACCCAGTAAAGTGCATAAGAGATTCATTGTATGCCCAGTTTGACCAGGAAAAATAGACCATTTGACCACAAGAGTTACACAGATGTTGGTAACAAAAATCATGGAAGACTGTTTGGACATAAAATTTAGACACAAAACAGATGTGTACAAAACGTTGGGACCAGACTTTGTTGACCAAGATAAAAGATATTCATAACTCGTAACACTGTTATCACCAAAAAAAACAGCAACAAAAACATTTTAACCAACCAATCAAAATGGAATAAAAACACTTTAAGCACGATATTCGAACCATAAAAATCAATAAACACAAACAACCATGGTACCACACAAATCAAAGACAACACAATAACCTTGGCTCTTGATACCAATTGTTAGGATCGTATTTTTATTGTGTTGATGATTCGGGTGGTCTTGGGAGATCAAAATACATGTTAGCCATTAGAGAGAGAAAGTTAGAGAGTTGGGTGTTTTCTTGGTAGAGAGTTACTTCACAAATTGTAGAATATTAGATTATGAGAAAAGCACCACCCCTTCCATGGATGGAAGGGGTATTTATACTTACAAATACACGACCTCCTAACGGCCTGTGGATCAGGGATACAGTGGGTAAAGACCCGTCCTTCCTCCACGGTGTTGCACTAAGCTAAACTAAACTAATAACTAACTAATAAACTGATAAATAACGTAACTAACGACAAGTCTACGAGCTAACTTAAGCTAGATAACATTTGGGGTGACCGACTCTTCACTATGGAATTTTCTAATTCCTAACATTAAGTCTGAGGTACACAGATTCATTTGCATTTTGTACAACATATTTCTTATCACACAATTTTCTCCCCCTCAAAAATGGCATAAAAAATGTTATTTTTGAACGGTTGACAATAAATATGACCATTTCGAGTGTTGCGGGAAGATGACCACTATGAACAATTTGTGAACAAAGTTTTAAATCAAATACTCCCCCTCAACAAGTGATATAAACGGTTGAGGTTTTGAAAATCATACGGGGAAGTACTTGTGTTTTTGAGCAAAACCTTGAAAAATGAAAGGTTTGATAGGTTTTACTCAAAAATAAGAAGCTTTCGCTCCTTTTATAAGGATTGTAGCACTGAGGCATACAACAGGGTCCTTTCTTGACAATTACGGGTTGTACACTGTTATGTGTGCACAAGCCATTGACATATATAATTATACATCCAAATATGTAATGAAAGAACCAATTCAAGGGGTACCAGGAAGTGCAGTGATGTTCCCAGGAGTGCGCAAAGGGCGTTGAAAGCCGGTTATGTTAATCCTGGGTCGACCACAAACATATCTCTCCAATCGTCTTAACTGAACCCGTCTGAACAACCTTTCATCAATCATTGTGATGATTCGTCTCACATCCCTCCTTTCCTGAGAATTCCAGCGCTTAGGAGACCCAATTTTCAGGCGTATATCCTTCAACCTGTACACCAATCCATCCCTAACCAGCTTCAAAGTATGATCCCCGAATTTCTGAAGTTCACTATACGCCATTAAGCAGTTTCTTTGAAGTGCACTGCGGTAAACAACTCCAAATGGTTTGCTGATGAGCGTATATTGAGTTAGCTGATTGATGTCGGGAAGATCAAGAGTTGGAGGAGTGAGGTTGACACGCGTCTGATAAGACTCAACAGCCAGCTGGATATCTTCTACACGTTCTTTGATCACGATGCGTCTAATGAAGATGAGAATTGACTTGATAAATTCACGTTGAACTTCAGTCGAGAATTGTCTCATACGACCCTGTACTTTGGCAAGGTATATGTCTTCGATGTCGTTGAGGGATAAATTCTCAAAGTCAGCTTCGGAGAATGCATAGTCTTGTTCATCTTGTCGTTTGACTATGATATTCTTCAAGAAGGTGTAGTCCCACTTAGACTTGAGATCAACGTGTTTGATGGCCACGATGTCCTTAGAACTGTACACTGCGTGTTGAGACTTCTGAACCAGGCAGCTTCTATAGTAGATTCTTTGGCGTTCAGGCCAATGATGAATCCCATACAATGCATCTCGGTCGTATTCTTGCACGTTGTCAGAAAACAAGCGATTTGTACGTTCCTCGATAGCTATGCAGTTTGAGTAAATAGCCGCTGGGAATGGAAGAGTCAACGATGTAGCGTATTTTCGTGAACCATCGCTACCGTGTAAAAGAAAATCCAGGTCTCTGTTAAAGAAGTATCGAAAGGGAATCCGTGGTTCATCTGTTTGGCCAATGGTCGGTAGGGGTTTGGTCCAATCGGTGTAGTATGGAGGGTTGTCCCTTTGTGTGAAGTCAATGTTTGCTTCCGGATTGAGCCAATCCATGTTGTTAGACATAGCTCGAGCGATGTTCTCAAGATGATATTCAACCTCGAGGGCGCTTTCAGAGCTGTCTTTTAGAAGTTGAAACACTTCATTCTTGATTCGCTTCAACTCAGATTTCGTCATTTTCTTCACATGGAACTTTTCTTGCAAAAGTTTTGCGTGCTCCAATGTAGAACCGTCTACCAAGTCTTGACCTTCATCAGGGTAGGGAGTTTGATTGACAAGTGTGGAGAACCATTCAAACTCTTCGGTTTTATCGTCATCGAGCCATGATACGACTTCAGGCTGAGTCGTCTTCTTCTTCTTTTTGGAAGGCCTTGATGATGATTCTGGTTTCTGCACTTGTTTGGGTGAGGTGGGTTGTTGTAGGGGCTCAAGGACCTCTTCATTGTCACCACCCGTATACTCAAAGTAATCACCTATTTTTTGAGTCAGGGGTGGTAACTCGGAATTGTCCCGAGGTTTATCAGTAGAAGACCGAGGTGGAGGAGACTTTTGTTGAGAAGAAGTCCGTTGTGTAGGAGGTGGCATCGAAGAGGATTCACCAGACTGTTTCTGACGTTTAGGTGCAGAGTCCTTGTCTTTATCCTTATCTTCATCATCTCTAGGACGTTTCAACTTTTCTGCCTCAAATCTACAAGCTTCTTGAAGTTGGTAGTCTAGCAGTGCTTGATACAATTTTGCTTCATCAGAGTTGAGCATTGCAGCTCGTGGCGACATTTGTGTAACAAGCTTGGCCACCAATTCATTGTTAGAGAAAACTACCGGCGGTTGGATTGATTGTTACGGTTAGGGGCGTTGATCGGATAGTTTGCTTGGCGATTTGCATAATATTTGGATAAAGTTGTCTGGTGAACAGCTCCTTTGTGACTTTAGGAACGATATTCTGAAGGTAGTTGTTAGTGTAACCTTCGATCATTTCGTTCAGTTCCTCTTGAAGATGACTTTTCATGAATTCCTGAATAAACTTCCTTTCTTCTTTCATCTTTTCATGCTCGTCATACAAATGTTGTATGTGATCAGCATAGAAATTCAACTTCTTTTGGAGAATGTCTTTCTTTCTAACTTGTTTGACAGCATTCCCAATACGTTTATAAGCATGAGATATCCAAGAACGAGGTGGTTTCTTTACTGATTTAGATGATGATTTGGTTGATCTCTTAGATGGTGGTGGTGATAAATGAGATGAAGAGTCTGATGATGAGGAGACATGAGGAGGCTCGGGGTCCTTAGGCGGTTCAGAAGTTTCCTTCTGTGAATGTGTGGGACTTCCCAGAAGCAACTTGTCATAATCATCATCTTTATCTTTCTCAGACTTCTCAGTTTCAGGGTTCTCAAACTCATATTCGATAGTATCCTCCACAATCTTTTGTTGTTGCAGAAGAGTGGTGGCACCAGATCCCTTATCGGGTCGATTAACCGCATCAGGATCTGGTGAGGAGTGGGCAGCACCACTTGATCCTCCGGGGCCACCCATTTAATCTTTAGCAAATTCTTCAGCCTTTTGAAGGTGTCTGACGATTTTAAACTTCTTCCTGTATGATTGATCCAGTAGCTCTTCTTCTTCTTCAGAGCTTTCATCATAGGGCACAAGTGCAGGAGTCTTCCCTTTTTCTTTATCAGCTTGAGGACTTGGAGGTTTTGGTACTGAAGGATTTTCATCCTTTGCAGTTTTAGAGTAGAAAATCTCTTCATCTGTGTCAGTACCTTCAGAGCTTTCATCCAAAAGCTGTTTTTGTGGTTCGGGCTTAGGGATTGGGATGGGGGTAGCTTCCTTAGAGGGAACAATCCTCTTTCTTGAAGGGTTCCTCTTGGGGAAATTCCTTTGACTCTCCGTACTTGCGGCACTTCCAGCACTGCCTCTTCTGGTTCTCCGAGTAGGTGTCCCAGAAGCCTTTTCATCAAGATGACCAACTTTACCTTCTTTAACGGCTACCCGATACCTTTTATACGTTTCCAGCTTTTTGATTTCCTCTGTAAGAAGGTGATCGGGTAATTCAGCTCCCTGTTTCTTTGTAGACGTTTCTTTGATTCTGACAGATAGAATGTGCTCAGTCTGGATGTCATGATTATCTGGGTCATTGATTCTCTTGGGGATATCAGGATGAAGTCCAAGAGCTCTCTGAATCAACAGCTTGGTGTATCTAACATAGGGAATTTTGTTGCCAAGCTTCTTCTGACACAGCATCATGTCTTCCCAAAGCAGTGCTTCAATTATGATGTCCTTCTTGCTGATCAGAGACCAGAAAATCTGCAGTTCCATGAGCTTGGGATGCTCATAGCCACTGTCATGACCAAAGACTGATTTGGTGATGATCATATAGAGTGTCCTCCATGGTTGAGGAATAGTCTTCAGATCCACGTGAGAGTGCTTAGAAATGATTCCTTTAGCTTCATCATAACCAATATCTATCAAGAATTGCAGGACAGTCTGTTCAGTAGGGGTGGCAAAGAAGTCGGTTGGAGCGATGTCTGGAATGATGAGAACAGCCCGTAAGTCATCAGGAGTGATAGTGACTTGTTTGTGATTAAGAGTCACATTCACAGCATTTTGACCGGTGATCCTCTGCATGGAATCCCAGAATTGTTGAATGTAAACCTCTGGAACTGTGGCAGAGTGTGAGAGCATGTTTTGGTAGGGATGATTCCTGAGAATATCCACTGCAATTAGACAAGAAGATTCTGAGCATGTGAGGGTGTCAAAGTCAACCCTAAGGTTGTTCTTTCCAAGCTTTCTCGGGTAACCTTCTGGAAAGATATCAGCAATTGTAAGAACTTCTGGTGCATCCACATTCATTTGTTCAGCCATGTCGTGATCTGAAATAACATTAGCCAAAAGAACCAACATATCGAAAGACATAATGTTAGTCAACAGAAGGTCTTATAGTCTAGTTATTGAATGTACAGTGTCAATGATTGTTACGAGTCCTAAGTCACTTGTATGTCCAAAAGTCCAATTACGTCGTGAAATGTTTTGTGAGTTAGTTAACTTTAAGTTTTAAAGTTTATGTTATCACTTATGGTTCACAACATCTCAAACGTTTTAGATTTATTAGTGACATTATTGGATTCGTGACGATATGATTAGTTTATTTACAAGTTTTACACGTAACAATTCATAATGAAGGTCCATCCAGGCTTATGCGTAGCAATGACAAAGTTATGCGTAAGCAAGTGTTTTATACGCGTAGTTATAAGCTTACGCGTAGGATCCTATCTTACGCATAGAAAAAATTACGCGTAGGAAAAGGGGACCTTACGCGTAGATCTTATGCGTAGGCGTATAAAAACCTTACGCGTAAGGTTTACTCGTAAGAGTAGACCTTATGCGTAGAGGCACTGTTTACGCATATCCTTCACAGGATACGCGTAGTCCCACTGTAGAACCTTACGCGTAGGCATAACTGACTACGCGTAGGGTAATCCTTATGCGTAGAAATGCAAATGACCTTGATTCTGAATTTTAAGCGTAACAAATCCTGAAATAAGTTCATCAAATCATTAACATTATCACAGAATATCATTTTAACAATAGTTTATGGCATAAACACTTGTTAAACAGTTATGAGTAGAAATACATACGCGTAGGTCAAAACCCTAAGGGTTTAAGAATTACGCGTAGGGTTTCTAACCATAGGATTTGCACCAATTCATTTTTGGTAGTACTGAGAAGTCTATAAAGGTGTTCTATCCAAGTATTAACATCAAATAAGCCTTGAATCAAAAATACCCAATTCACATGAACTAGAACCCTAATTTTCAATTTAAGAATCATAAGTGTTTCTGGGTAATTTCTGGGTTTACATATGTTTATTTGAACTTGAAAACAACCTTATACAACTATCTTTTTCACCAAAAACCTTCACATTTGAAAATACCCAATTCGACTCATAAACCCTAGTTTTCAAATTCACTTATTTCGAGTTTCTGGGTGGATTTTTATGATAGAAAAGGCATTAATGATGTTGTAGAAACATTTCGGCACAATCTTTTTAATCATAAACACACTATCTTGATCTTGGGTTCATACGCATAAGCGTAGACCACAAAATCAACCATAGAACATAATTTGACCGTTGGATTTAAGTACAAATCAAAACCTATGTTTGAAAATACGTTAAGATTGTTAAACAACTTACAAATCGATGATCAAAAACACGAAATTCTTGAATGAATCTTAGGCGTAGGATGTGTTTAGGTTTAGAATTAAATGTGAAGTGAAAGTTAGGTGGGGAGGTGTTTTATTAAAATAACTTTAACATTTTGACAGTTTTGGTCCCTCCACCTTTTCCTTTTTCAAACAAAGCCATTTAACTTCTATTTTTGTTACCAAACAAAGATTTTTAGGAAAGAAACTTGACGACACTCCCCCTTGACTTAAGAAATAATGAAAGGTTATAAATTTAGTCCGAGGAGTGTCATTTAACCAGAAAATTCACCACCATTGTAAAATGTAACAACCGAGATAAGAAACCATGCAAGTACACTGATGTTTTGAAACAGTTAAGTGAAAATTTACTCCCCCTCAACACTTGATCGTAAAAATACTGAATTTTGAAAGATTATAGTGTTGAAGGAAGACATTTACTTGTCATGTTGAAAGATTATAGATTAGAAGAATATTTTTGTTGTTTTATGAGATTTTATATTTTTGTATTTTGTTTTTGAAAAATTTATTTACAAAAGATGTTTTTGGTGTTTGACAGGTTTTTAAGACTGTTTTAGGAGGTCATCCAATTCCTCTTGAGTCAAACACCTCATACCAATCCAGTGGACCAACTCATTAAACCTAGCGGGAGGCAAGGCTTTGGTGAGCAGATCTGCCAATTGGTATTCAGTACCCACAAAGTATAATTCAACGGTACCCTGTTCTACGTGGTCCTTGATGAAATGACAGCGTAGATCGATGTTCTTTGATTTCGAGTGCTGAACTGAGTTGCACGAGATTGCAATGGCACTCCGATTGTCGCAGTACATCGGGATTCTGTCGAATACGTAACCATAGTCTTTGAGTTGTGTTCTCATCCAGATGACTTGAGCACAACATGCGGACATGGCTACAATCCTGCTTCTTTGATTGCCAAGACACCAGTTTATCACCGAGAAATTGTAGAGCTCCTGAGGTACTTTTCCTTGAGTCTAAGCATCCTGCGTGGTCAGCGTCTGAAAAAGCGATTAGTTCAAAACCAGAATCCTTCAGATACCAGATCCCCAAGTTAATGGTTCCCTTGATGTATCGGAGGATTCTTTTAGCCTCAGAGAGGTGGGTTTCAGTTGGTCGCGACTGATAGCGGGAGCATAGATAAACGACAAAGACAATATCAGGTCTGCTAGCTGTTAGATACATGAGAGACCCAATAATACTTCGGTATTTGGTAGGATCAACTAATTTCCCATGTAAATCAGCGTCTAGCTTCTTGGTATGAGTCATTGGTGTGGCATAAGTATCACAGGTTTTCATTCCAAACTTGTTTAACAATTCAAGGGCATATTTGGACTGACTCAAGAAAATACCACGGGATGATTGATGAACTTGCAGTCCTAGAAAGAACGTGAGTTCACCCATCATGGACATTTCAAAATTTTTCTTCATTAGTTTTGCAAAAGCGGTTGAAAACCTTTTATGTGTAGACCCAAAAATGATGTCATCCACGTAAATTTAAACAATTAAGATATGTGCCCCGTGATATTGTATAAAAAGAGTTGGGTCAACCGAGCCTTTGGTGAAATTATTGGCAATGAGGAAAGATGATAGCTTATCGTACCATGCCCGAGGGGCTTGTTTGAGACCATAAAGAGCTTTGTTCAGTTTGTAGACATGGTTTGGGCACTCTGGATCAACGAATCCATCTGGTTGGCTGACATAAACCGTTTCTTTAAGTTGTCCATTGAGAAACGCCGTTTTGACATCCATCTGATAGACCGTCATATTCATATGAGCTGCGAACGCGAGAAATATCCGAACAGCCTCAAGACGAGCAACCGGAGCAAAAGATTCTTCAAAGTCTATTCCCTCTTCCTGACGATAACCCTTAGCAACTAGACGTGACTTGTTTCGGATGACGTTCCCTTCAGCATCCAATTTGTTTTTCCAAATCCATTTTAGACCAATGACGTAGACCCCTGTTGGTCTTTCAACCAGTTCCCATACTTCAAGACGTTTGAATTGGTTGAGTTCTTCCTGCATGGATTCAATCCAGTTGTCTTTTGTCATTGCGTCTTTAATGTTTTTAGGCTCAGATTGGCATACAGTGAGTGTATAAATGCAATGTTCACCATCTGTGTGAAGACGTTGTCTCGTAACGACTGGTTGATTCGGGTTGCCAATAATGTTAGCCAGAGGATGGTCTTTTGTCCATCGGTGTGTAGAGGGTTGATGTTGGTATACATTGTGCAGATTCTGAGGATTCAAATGGTTTGTTGAAGATTTCGCGACATCTGGTGCAGCAGTCTCATTAGCAAACGGGTTGAAGAACGCATTTGGATCAAAATCTGCAGGTGGGGGTACTTCATTCAGAATATCATCAGCCGGTTCATCATTGTTGGAAGCGGTGTGTTCAACTGTTGTGTTGGAGTCAACTGGTGTAGGTGCATCTTCAACAGTAGTTGTTGTAGCAGGTGTATCAGGTATATGAATATTATCAGGTTGTGCAGCGGAAACAGCGGATACACCTGGAGCACGTTCATCAATATCGTCACAGAACAGAGGAGCAAATAACCTTTCCATTTGTTGACGAGTTAGCTGGGGGCTTTGTTCAGCTGATGATGGGGGTTGAGGGAATTTTAAACGGTTGTGACCGGGTTCTAAGCTGTTATACTCAGAAGCCATTTCCGTGAGTTCATCAAAATGAGCATGAATCGTTTCCATTACCTCCTTAGTTTGACGATTCCAGATTCGGAAACCTTTAGAATTGTCACAGTATCCAATAAAGACTCCAATATCAGCTTTGGCTTTGAGCTTTCCAAGATCATCACGATCATTATTCGGATAGCAAAGGGATCCAAATACATGAAAGTGTTTGAGGTTCGGTTTATAGTTGTGGACAAGCTCGAAAGGTGTTTTGTTGTGGCGTTTTGTGATCATAGAACGGTTTTGAGTATAGCATGCAGTAGATACAGCTTCTGCCCATAAGTAATCTGGAAGTTTAGCATTGATTAACATTGTTCTTGCAGCTTCTACTAACGTTCGGTTTCGTCTTTCAACAACTCCGTTTTGTTCAGGTGTACGTGCAATAGATGTTTGATGCTGAATTCCTACTTTCTCATAGAATTCACGAAGGGTTTTGTTAACAAATTCAGTTCCTTTGTCTGTTCTGATTATCCTGACGGTGTTGCGGAGCTGAACCTGTATTTTTGTGAGAAAGGTGATGATCATTTGTGGAGCTTGGTCTTTGCTTCGAAGAAAGTAGACCCAAGTCCATCGTGAGTAGTCATCAACAATTACTAAGATGTAGCGTTTGCCATTGATCATTTGCACGCGCATCGGGCCACACAAATCCATGTGAAGAAGATGAAGCACATGCTGAGAGCTGTGTTCCACCTTTGAAGGAAAATGAGCACGAGTGTTTTTCCCTTGTTCACATGCTGAGCAAAGGTGATCTTTTGAATACCGGAATCGTGGGAGTCCTTCAACTAGTTTATGTCGAGCAAGGTTGGTGATGGTTTGAAAGTTTAGATGTGAGAGACGACGGTGCCATAGCCAGGATTTTGTAGATGTTGCCTTTGAAAGTAAGCAGATGGGAGAGGAAGCAACCATGTCTTGCATACAGATAGTGTAGAGACTAGAATTACGGGAGCCAGACATAAGGTCATTTCCTTGTAGATCACGAATGAAACAAGTTTTCTCCCTGAAAGCAACCTCCAAATCTCCATCACAAAATTGACCTACTGAAAACAGATTGTGACCGAGGCCTTCCACATAGTAAACCCTGCTGATTTCGATGTTCCCATTGACATAATCTCCGTAGCCCATGATAGCTGCGAAGTGATCGTTCCCGAACCTGACAGTGCCAATGAACTTTGCAATAAAGTTTGATAACAGTTTAAGGTTGCCTGTCATGTGTCGGGAACATCCGCTATCAACAATCCAGAGAATGATCTGTATCACCTGCATTACACACAGACGACACAGATGGAATAGAAGTAGATGTGGAACCCGAAATGTTAGAGGGTTCCGAAGCAGGTATATTAGACATACACACATTAATAATTTTAGGCATCCATTTAAATCCTAGTGTGTTATATATCCATTTCTGCCATCTATAACTACTCTTTGCTTTAGTCTTAGTGAATGCACTAGGTGGTACTACATTCTTAGGAGGTGAAGCGGGAGCTACTGTGACAGCAATGGTTGCCTTAGAATCTAAAGAAGGCGGTCTACCAAGAACAGACTTAGAATGATTAGTGGGCCTAGAGGTATTCCGATTCTTAGGATTCCGTAAACGAGAGATTATAGCTTTAGCAACACATTTGTCATGACAATCAGAATTCATACTCTTCCGACAAATAACACAAGGTGCATCAGACTGAATATCAAAAGTACTTAATGGTTTGGCATTCGTTACATCACTATGTCTATTACATTTGCCAGACGTAACATCTATAGTGGAAGCAACATGAGTCTTATTCAGAGTCCTAGGGTGTTCTTCTACTTTAGCATTCCTTATTGTTTTTTTCTTAGGTCGCAACTTCCTATTCTTCGATTGAGTGCTCCTAGGCTGTGAAGTGTGGACGTTTGGAAAAGAAGCAACTATTCCTGTTTCAGTAGAGGTAAACACATTAGCAACTTGTGATTTGGCAGTAGGAATTCTAGGTTCACGATGACTAAGTGTAACTGGTGCTATTCTCTTAAGCACGGTAGGCGGAAGTTGTTCATACTTTCCTAACATTTCTCTTAACTTAGAGATAGTGTGAATCAAATCTTGATTTTCGGAACGAATATTACCAGCAAAATTCATGACTTCTCTAGTGTGAGCAAGATAGTGATCAAGTTCGTTTGATGCTTCATGACGAGTCTTATTGAGCAAATCAAATATGACACCATATTCCTGTTTAACTTTTGAAAGTTCTTGTTCATATTTTGAGATTTGACTTTTCAAAGACACGTTTTGATCATCCAGTTGGTCAATTTTAGGATCAGAAGATTTTGCACTCAACTGAGCGATTTTCTTTTGAAAACTAAGTTGATGATTGTGAATATCTTTTTCACACCAATGAAGACGACGTTTTGCATTGTAAATTTCATTGAGTAATCGTTTATTTTCAGCTTTTAAAGACTCGATCTGAAGCACATTATCGGTGTTCTCAACAGTTACAACATTTTCAACAATATCAGCAGAGATATAATCAGATGCATGTGGCAAAGAATAGAATAACACAACATTATGGACATCAGCACAGATAAGGTCTTCCAAGAGTTGATCAACATCTTTTCTCAACATTTTCTTTTTGCGTTTAGTGTTAGAAATAGATGTTTCTGTTTTCTCGAAAACGTTTTTCATTACCCCAAGTTCCTTATGAAAATCCTTTTCCCAGGCAATTGCACAACTTTTCAAGTTTTTAACATTAGGTAAAAGATTTTTCTGAAAAATGTCTCTTTGTTCTCGCGCCAGAGGCGATTGAAAATGTTCAACTTTGATTTCAGAGCGATATTCTATCTCATGTTGTAAAATTTTGAGGTCAGCCATGAAAATGTCAAAATATCTAAGAATATTTCGATTTTCAAGTTTTGAGTTTACTTCACTAATTGAAGGTAAAGGACCATAAGTTTGTGCATAATCTGTTTTGGGATTAACATTAGAAGACTCAGGTGTTTTGATGATAACCCTTGGTGTGTTAGAAGAGTCCGTTGGTGTGACGAAAGTGACCACGTTTTTATAATTAAAAGGTTTGTTGTAAACAACGTTTTTTAATTTTGATCGACTCTCGTCTTCTGCATCTAATTACTCTTGACGATGATATTCAACAACACTCATAACAGTATTATCAATTTTGTATTCTGCACTGGAAACTTCAGGAGTTGGTTTGAATGTTTTTAGTGAAAGCTTTGGTTTGTAATCAGCTAGATTTTTTCCATATCCTTTTGGATTGGGTTTTAAGGTAAACTTTTCAATAGCTGTTACTGATTCACCATGTTTGTAAACAACAGTTTTAAACTCTTTAAGTTTGTTTCGCAAGCCGATAATTTCTTCAAGAAGGTCATCTACCCGATTCGTTGAATGCTTTTTGTATGCGGAGAACTGTTTTTGACAATTTAACAACTCAGCCTTAGCTTTTTGATTTTCCAAGGTGAGAGCGTTAATTTGCTTTTTATGTTCATGTTTCAGTTGTTCTAATTCAGACAACAAAGCATTCTTCGAGGCGGCTAGATCACGCATCTGTCTCTCTAAATATTTTTCGTTTTGATGAGATTTTGCAAAAGCGGCTTCAAAACCTTTTTCACGGTTTTCTTGAGTTTTGAAAAAGTTGAGTTGCATTTGTAAGCATTCAAAATCCTTGGTTAACAGTGCATTTTTACTTTTTAAGTTTTGATTTAATGCAACACATTCAGCAATTTGGGATTGTTGGTCTTTAAGTAACAGAACAAGATCTGGATGAGGCAAAGGTTCATCTTGTTCAACGTGAGTCACAACATGATCATTATTTAGATCCTCAAGTATAACCACGGAGTCAATTTGATTATCAAGGGAAACCATAAGGTCATCTGGATCGTCAAATGTAACTACGGGGTTTATTTGAAAATCGTCAGAATGAGATGTAGATGGCTCATTTTGAACATTCTGAGCCGTGCCAGATTCAGATATTGACGGAGATATTAGTTCAGATATGATGATGGTTTGTTCGGGTACCTGAGACAAGCCATCAGTGTCATACACTGGGCCTGTTTCACTCATGTGTAACTCTTGCATATTAGCCATCAACATAACAGCTGCATTGGCCTGCAAGTCCTCCATATCATCATCTGAGTCTGCATCTGCCATAAAGCTCTGTTCTTTGTCTGTGAGAGATCCACCAGCTTCATCCTTAAGAGCCAAAAGTAAAGCCTCTTTGAAATAAGCACTGCCCCTAGTCCTCGGCTTTGGGCATGCATTAGCCAGGTGTCCCTTCTCATTGCAGTTGTAGCATCTAAGACCATTTAACCGATTCTGAGCATTTCCCTGTTCCACCACTTGAGCTCTGTTGTTATTCCTACCCACAGCATTAAACCCTTGACCACCGCCCATCTGACGACCATAATCACGATTCTGAACTTCAACACGTCCATTGTTCACAACAGCTTGAGTCCGTGTGTTAGATGAGGAACGAATACGATTGTTGGATTTGTTGGTGTAACGGCCAAAAGCATTAGCAATCATCACAAATCCTTGTTGCAATGCTTCGAACGGATCGATTTCCTCAGTCGCTTCACTGACATATGCTTGAGCATTGTTGTTGTTGTATGGAACCAGTTGATTTTGTTAAGGTTGTTGCTGTGAAGGTGTGTTTGAAGCAGTTGGTTGAGTTGCTGGTTGAGAGGGATAATTCTGTTGAGCATACAAGGCAAGTTGTTGATTATCCGGATGTGACTGTTTAGCAATTTGAGCACGGAGAATCCTTTCCCGATCAACTTCCTTTTCATGAGGCTTCAAGTAATCGTACAACAATCCATAAGTAGAATGATGCATATTCTTCGCTTGACGGAGAAAAATGACATACTTCTCCCATTCAGGACCAAGACTACTCAGGAACTTAGTATTCACTGCAATTCTTGGCATGATGATGTTGTGTTTATCCATATCATTGATGATGTCTGAAAATCGATGATGATAGGACTCTAGTGTCTCTCCAGGTTCAATCATGAAGTGTTCATAAGCCAAGTAAATTTTGGATTCCAAATCCTCCTGATTGAGTACAAATCCTTCCATAAGAAGACGAATATGATCCCACATTTTTTGTGCAGTCTTTTGAGCATCAACACTACGAAGAATTGGGTTTGGTAATCCTAAAAGGATGTATTCCATTGCAAGTTCATCAGCTTCATAGTGTAGAAGTTCTGTAGCATTTAGATCTGCAACAGTAGCAATGTTGGTTTGTTCATCTCTTGGTGGAACAGCAGTTGGATCTCCGGGTACAATAACAGTAGGCATCTCAAATGGACCTTCCAAGATAACCTTCTTTAAGAACTTTCCATGTGGCTTCTTCAGATCACAAAACCTAAAGAACCTTATCACCCATTGATCGTAGTTTCCTGGAGTGAGCATTGGAGGTCTATCAAGTGATCCAGCTTCATGAATTGATTGTTGGGTGCTTAAAGCTTCACACATCTTTGCAAACCAAGTGAGTTCCTTCATAGTGTTCCTTGATGGATGTTGATTGAAATCATTTGTGTAGGGTTGAACTTGAAGACTTGGCGGTGTTTGAACCATTTGTGGTGGTGGAATTGCACCAATTTGTGGAGTATGTTGCTGATTAAATTGTTGTTGATAAATTGCTTGTTGTTGATTCCATTGTTGATGTTGTGGAGTTAATTGTTGTTGTTGTTGATGGTTATAAGTGTGAGCGAAATAGTTAGAGTATGGTGGTTGAGACATGTTGTTAAACTTGTGTAGTAAAAATGGATCTTTGTAGTCGAATGAACCTTTGTTGATGAAGTGTCCTTAGGCGTAGAAAAGACAAGAAACCAGGTAGTACTTATGCGTAAAAACACCAAAAGTTACGCGTAACAATAAGGAGTTACGCGTAGGTTTTAGCTTATGCGTAAGTAGGAAAAACACTAAAGTTATGCGTAGACAAAAGTTAGGCGTAGAAAGTTAGGCGTAGGATTACCTTATGCGTAGAACTAAGTTTACGCGTAAAGTGAATCTTATGCGTAGGATTTCTACGCGTAAGCTTATGCTTATGCGTAAGTTTAGGGTTTTTGCCCAAATGATCTTTTACACTATCACAGTGCAAAAGATATCCAAAGTCGACGTATTTTCAGACTTATCCAAGTAAGAAAACACGGAATAAACCACGAAAATGAAGATCAAACCAAGGATAATCTTACGCGTAATTTTAGGGTTTCAATACGCGTAGGATTACTCGTAATTTTGATTTTGCCCAAATGTGTTTCTAAACCAGATTTTTGTTATGGAATAGCTTCAATAGTACCAAAAGAACACAAAAGTGTGAAACTTGATGTACCAAAACGGCTAAACGGGTTACGCGTAGAACGACACCCAAGAACAAAAACACGTTCAAAAACAACTATCCACGCATAAAGTTTGAAACTTTTTTCCAAAAACACGTATTTTAACACCTTAAGACATTGAAAGGACAAGAATCTTGGATTCATAAGGTTAAAAAAGATGTTTTTAAGCGAACCAAAGTATCAAGGTGCGTTTTAGGCGTAGGACCGAAACCCACTTCAAAAACAAACACGATTCACCCAACTAGTTGGCTCTGATACCACTGTTAGGTCACTAGTTTTACAACACAAGCTTAATAGAAAGAGATAGAGAGGAGATAGAGGCGGATGAACAAGATACAAACCCACACACACGTAATAATAAGGACGGTTATGCAAAGAGTGTGAAAGGAAAGAATAACTTGAACAACCAACCCTCAAATGAGGGTTTACAAGAGTATTTATAGGAGGGAAGCTAGGGCAACACTCCTAGTTCCCATCCTTTCTTATATGGGCTTGGGCCTAAGCTTATGGGCCTTCTACATAAGCTAGACCTTAAACAAACATAAAGGCCATAATAAAGCTACCTATTACATATAAAATATAAATACTTGAAATACTGTTTAGGAGTGATTCCAACAGGTTTTTACTACGTTCTTGATCCCCTCAAGAGTTTGTCCGGTGATCTTTCTAATGGTTCAAACTTGAAGTCTTAAGCTCTTACGGTTTTGTCGCAATGATTTCCCAAAGTAGGGGGTTAGGTGCCTTATGTGAAAAGTGTTGGTTTTGGCGATAACAGGCCCAAATGAGGACAGATTTTACAAGAGACAAGCTAATATTTTTACGACGCGATTGATCCTTTAAACACTTTGATGTAAGCTCTTTAAGATGGTATAACTCTCATACTTAACAACCCTTTATCTAACGAGATATCAATTATGGAAAAGGGCTACTTAGGCCAGTTTTGACAAATTACAATTCTCGTTTTATAACCATAAAACTTTATATCTTTTGCATGCAACCTTGTGAAATGTTGTTTAACTCATTTTCAATGTTTATAAGATAGTTCATAATCGAATTTATTAAAAATCCCAAGTTTTTCCCAAAGACCTGTTGTAAAGGACTTTTGGTTTTTAGGACTTATGGCCCTAATGGTGTGCGTTTTTATGCATGACACCTAGGCTTTTCAACCAGGTTATGGGGGCGTTTTAGAGTGTCTTAGGTGGTGTTTACAAAGGTACTTTGGTTGGCTCTAATACCTTTAACCCGATGTAAATAAATGGGGCGCAAGTAGGGGCTGGGACTGTTTTTGTAACATATATATAACAGCTGTTGGGATTTTTATTAAATTATGACTTCGTTATGCGTTTTCTGGACCCGTGTACCCGAGTTTTTGAAGAAAACGTCGTTCCGGACAACTTTCGTGTTTTAACTTTTTCATGAAACGGACCAGAAACGCCTCGAATTGCATGCCCGATCTTCCTGTTACAGAAAGTTTTGGACATCTTTTCGATAACTTCATTTGGCCGTATCTTTTGACTCGTGTACTCGTTTTGAGTGATTCAAATTGCTACGTTTTCCTTATAAAATCCTTTTTAACAGTATGCAATTGATATTAAAAGTTAAAACGAAATAGAATGAGTTTAACAGACTTACAAACTTGGGATTCGACTAGAGCTAGATTGGCTTTCAAATGGAACAAGACTCTTTCCCTCCTCCCCGGCTCTAATGTACCTTTCCTTCTTCCTTCTCTTAGACTTAGAAATCAGTAAGTATGTGTGTGTGAGAATGTTTGTGTGTTTCGATTGAGGAATGAGTGAAAAGAAATGAGTGTGGGTCGATATTTATAGGAGAATTCTTAGGCTAATAGGTGACCACTTGTTGCATTTTGTATGATGAGGTGTTCTGAATATATCCATGCACTATGTTGTTGGATCAAGTGGTTCTAAATGAAACCACATAAGAAGCTTGACATATTTAACTATCCTTGTTGAAATTCTAGAAAACAAGGTTGCTTGTTCGATTCATAGCCACAATGTGGAAGATTTTAAGGGACAAGGTGATGTAGCATCATGAGGTGGTTAATCTTGAGCCTAGTAACATCCTTGTGGTTAGGGAAAATACAAGTATCAATCTAGGACTAGTTTAGTTAGGGATTTAGTTAGGATTGAACTAGAAAATAAGTTAGTTTAGTTAGGTTTATGTAAAGTATAGACTTTAGTTTCATGCATTAAATACTTGTACCACAAGCATTAGGGACTTGTACCTTAGACTTGTAATTTATAAGAAAGTTAATTTTAAAGGCTTGTGCATTATAGGGTTGTACCTTGTGCTTAAAAATAGGTACATTGAGGTTATAATCTAATTTATATAAGTATAAAATTTTTATTCATTAAAGACTTGTACATAAGCTTGAAAGACTTGTACATTTATATTTTATAACAATTATGTATAAATTAATTAGGGTTTGTGATTTCGTTAACATACAGTCATAGTTTTGTAAATTAGGGCTTGTAACGGGAAATATCGTAAAGTTAGGTTTTCGTGCTTTAAGCACTTGTACATTAGCTTCAAAGTGTTGTACTTTAGTGTTGATGGGTTAGTTACGTGAAATCATAGTTATAATAAATTATGGTTTCATGAAAACTCCAATAGATAGAAAACGTTTAGTTTGAATGTTTAACAATCGTACATTTATGAAATTACGTAAAGTGGTAACTAAAAGTTAAAAACTTTTATACTTGACGTATAAGGAATGAACTTAAGACATTCTGGTGTTGGTGTGTGCATTTTTTTAAGAATGTGAGTTACGTCATATTAGTTAGTTGTTGTGATTAGATAAACAGATAACGTTTTAAAAAAAATTAGACGTGAAAAATGGATAAGTATTCTTTAGTTAGAATATCATACAAGTGGAAATTTACCGGTGGTTACAAAAATGCTGGAATGATACTTATTTGGACGAAAAGGAGTGAATATGTGAAGAAAATGGCTAAAGTCAAGATCAAGACACTCAAGCTGCTGGAAATGCACCCGACGGCGTCCCACACAAAGGGCGACGCCGTCCCTATATTTGTGATGACTCAGGAGTGAAATTGCTATTTTACACCTGACGGCGTCAGGCTTTGAAGAGTAGGGCGTCACGAAGGCTTTTCTCCTCAGACGGCCTAGATCTAGATTCAAACGACGTCAGAGCTGAAGCTGACGGCGTCACAACCACAACGTGAAGCCGTCCCAAAGTTTACTTGGCCAAGACGAAACCCTAATGATGGCAATCTGACGGCGTCACAATTAAAAGGTGACGTCTTCGCAATTGTAACTCTATATATAGAATTTGATTTTCAGACTTTTAAGGAGGTAGACTTGTGGAGTAAAACCCTAAAACGATTGTAGTCCGGTTTGGACAGTATTTTAGGGTTCTCATACCCTATTTTACTTCGAGATAAGTTATTTATTCGTTTGATTTCACTATGTCTTCGATTGAATGTGTGTATGCTTGCATGTTTAACATGTCCTGCTAATTTACTTGTGTGTTTGCTTAGATCTATGAAACCTAGTTATTGAATATTGATTGGTTGTCTCTTATCTTAATTGTAATTGGCTTATGAGTGCATGAAGCCATCGTTGTGTTTTTAATGCTTGATTAATTTTTGTTGAACATTAGTTTATAGTTACTAGTGGAATTGTAGACTAAATATCCAAGGATAACCTTAGTGTTAAGTTTATGAACCCTAGAGATTTCGTAGTCATTAACCTTAGGTAGCTTCAAAGAGTTAGGGATAAAAGCACACCCTACGACCTTAGAAAACACAACGTGTTAAGAATAAGGACGTGACAATTCAACCATCAATAAAAGATAACTAGGGAATAATAGTATCTAGGTAGACACATTTTTACTCATTATACGAGCACACTTCAATAGACATAGACTACCCCTTAGCTTAGATAATTATATAAGTAGAGTAATCGATAGAAGTACCAAACCCCCCAAATCCAAACCCCGAGATCGTACCTTTAATTTTCTAAAAAATATAAAAAAGATAAAAAATAATCTTCCTCAACCTCAACTTTAGCGTAGTAATTTCTCACTAGCATTCCTATTCCCTAGAGAACGATATCAATCCCCGAGGCTTACCCTAATACTACATTACAGCGATTAGGTTCACTGCCTAGGTGGTTGAAAAACTTGCTCGAAGAAAAGGAAGTTTCCTTTGACCCCGAACGCGCGTTGTACGCGTATCATATTAGCTTATCCCTAGTTGACCCTTTTGTTCTCGTGATGGCTCGCGGGAGCAAGCATAGGATTGTTCATCGGATGAGGCTTTGCACATTTTTGGTTGTGTGTTTGTTTGGTTGCCTTTTAAATATGCTTGTATTATATGTAAAATGTAAATGCTTTTACAAAAACTTGAAATGAAACACAAACTATTTTGGAAACTAAGTCTTTGATTTAGATTAAACTAAGTTTAAATGAGATTTGAAACTTAAAATTATTGTTTTACAAATAACACTTAAACTTGTTTTGCATGTTATTTATTTTATGCATTGTTTTACAAATAACACTTAAACTTGTCCCATAAAGATCTAAGAGTTGTACATGTAATACAATTGATAATCGTCGCCTACCAATTGAATCTACTATTGCTAGCAAATCAACTGATGTGATAGTAGAAGCTCAATGTGAGTCTTAGCCTTTTCAAAAATTAATTGTTTTATTTATAAAACTTGGGTTGTTAATTTATAAAATGATTAATTATCAAAAATACTAAAATTAAACCTTTGTATATTTTGTTAATTGTTTAATGCAACATAAACTGTAAATGAGAGTTTTTATTTTTCTTGAAGAAGACAAATCGAGTCTCCTTTTCTTGTAAGAAAGAGAGACACTCATTCCTATCCTTTTTTCTTGTTCGAGAAAGCTATAATAGGAACGATTTGAATTATACGAAATTATAATCGAACTCATACGTGAACTTACTCCTGAAATCGTTTGTTCTTGCATAAGTCAAACGCTTAAGTAAGGTTGTGAACTTGCGAATCTTATTCTTTCAAAGAGGTTTCGCTAACCTTAATTCGGTTTTGATAAATTTGTAACATATAAGACATTTTGATAACTAGAGAACACGTTTCTATAGCTATAAAATGATAATGTCCTGATATTATCAAACACCTTATGAGTTGTAATTACGAAACGGATATATTACCGCAAAATCATAAAGACAATAGCTAGCATGATTTACCTAGTTGTTTGCTTTAACCTTATAAAGGCGCTACACCCTTTGTGATTGGGTAAGCCAATTAAGAAGGAATTGCATGCCAATTTTCAAGTTAATGAATAACATAGATGACGAGTCCATCATCTATGAAGTAGAACTTGACACACTTCCTTGAATATCGAAGTCCATGTGACTCACATTAGCAATAATGTGTTGACGTTCAAGACATGGCAAGTCAATAAAATGCTACTAACTTTCACTAGTAATGATTTATCTAATCTAGTGGGATCTGTGCGTTTTATTTCTGAAATGACATACTTGTAGTCTTGTCTATTTCAGTAGGAGCTATAAGCTTAATACCTTATAGGCGTCCCGTTTAATTTCTGGCTTGCCTTGAAATAATAAATTACTTTCCAAGTGTAATGTATCTTTATTTAGTAAGAATCAATGCATATTATTTTATATGATAACTTGTCGATTTACTGACGTTGCTTCCTGAAAAGTTATCCATAAGATAATTATGCACGATTCCTTATTATGCGATAAAATTCTATATACATATTATATTTGTGACACTGTCATATTGTATATACAAACGAATGAGCGTCGTTTTGTTTAGTATACATACATGAAGTTGTGCCATGCACAAGTGTGAGAAATTGTAATTGTGTGCAAGGTACAACACATAACAATATGACTAATGGTTTTTCTTGACTGCAAGGCAAGAAAACTAATATTCTAATAGGACTTCTACACAATAAGCGTCTAATGAGTATTAATTACTTAACGAAAGTGACTAACGGTCGTTAGAATGTCAAAGGGATACGAAGGAAAGGAAACAAGCCAAGATAAGGTTCTAGAAACCCCTCTTGGGCTTGAAACCGGTCGATCAAGGGGAATCCTACATGGGAACCCTTTGTAAATTTGGACTCTACCATAAGGGTATAAGTACATACCATGTATTCATTCTTTGGTACATTTGATCTCCATAGTAAACCAAACTTCTTCTCTTCACTCCCTCTTACTTCTTGGTCGACGAACGAAGCCCCCACGAAGGGATTTGTAATTGACCTTGAGCATAACTAAAGTGTTTGGTTTAGCTATTGTGATCAATAACCTAGCATTCGCATTGAATCGCTAACAATACCCGTGTACAAGACCATAGATTAATCCTAATTGGATTATTTGGTTTTCCCCAAATCGACTAAGGTGTAAGTCGGTTTCATAAACCTTAAATTTTTAGGGTTTGAGTTTCTTGATCGTTGTTTGCTTGGATTGCTAAAAGGTACACTTATTTTATGTTTTGATTAATTAATTATGCATATTATGTTTATGTTTTTCAATGCGTGCTCTTGATGATTACATGTTTATTTTATGCTTGTCATGATTATTAAAATTTCAACAATAATGATGCAAGAATCGGAAAAATGGCAATTCAAGATCTCCATTGGTTGATTGTAATTCTGACTCGTCATTCGTTGGAGTTTCAGTAAATATATTTTTTCGCCAAAAGATGAATAGAATTGAGGCATAAATTTTACTACTATAATTTAGGATGTCTTAATTAGACAAATCAACATTATGCTCAATGGAGTAACTCATTATTAGGGCTGAGCATCGGGCCGGATCCCGACCTGTCCCGATCCGACCCACCTAAACCCGATACCGATTGAAAGAAAAAACAATACCGAATCCCGACCCGTTTGTGTTGGTTCGGTTTCGGGTCCCAAACGGGACAGTCGGTTCAGTTTCGGGTTATTGTAGCTCAGCCCGACTTCCTGCAGCAGCCTTGATGTTTTGTAATTAAAGAAAGTAAGGAACGACTATACTGTTTACAAAGCATCTCAATTTGTTTTTAACTGTTAACTTCCAAGTAATCCTATTCGTATAATTTATAACTGTTAACTTCCAATAATCCAATTCCTATAATTTGTATATATGCATTAACTTCCAATTCGTCATAAGATGTATAAAAAAAAAGCATAAAGATATTAAAAGTGTACAATACTTACTTCAATTGCATTGTTTTGTTGAGATGAAAATGATTCATATGTGGTGTTCTTGATTTTGAGATGAGATTGATCCATTTGGATTGGTTGTTCTTGATTTTGAGATGAGTTTTTGAGATAAGATTGATCAATCAGGTTACATATTGTTCTAGGGCTGTGTTTGTTTGTCAGAAGAAAAAGAAATAAATGAGAGGGGCGCTATCTTTTGGTCAAAACCTATTATTTCTCGGTCAAGCGGTTTTATTCGGGCTAGAGTCGGGTTTATATACCGATTGACCCGATACCGATTACGTAGGAATATTAGAACTGACTCCCGAACCGTTTATGGTCGGGTCGGTTTCGGGTAACAATCGGGCTGGTTGGTTTCGGGTAATAATCGGGTTTCGGTCGGTTTTGCTCAGCCCTACTCATTATAGTGGGTTTTTGGGTTAGTTTTTAGTTTTTTAGTGCTTTTTGTCATATTATTTTCGTTTTATATATTTTGTTAATGGATGAAACAAGGTTAGGCGCGAGTCTTCTCATTTAGTTAGAGCAAGTGTTTAAACAATATACTCCGTAATACACAATTTACCATTCCAATTCAGGGCTAAAGAGTTTTAATATAAGACTTGACTTAATCAAGTAATCAATTTGTTCTTACCGTCATTTAATTAAGTTTTATTCTCAAAGTGGTACGTAGAATTTAGATATTGGCACCTTGTAACAGAGTCACGCTAATCAACTAGGGATTTGCTAACGGATTCGAAGTGCTATCTATATAAGGGATAATAAAATGCAACATGCATAACTGTTGTACGTCAACTATACGACCTAATAGGCAGTGGCGGAACCAGGAAATGAGGATGTGGGGGGCAAATTTTTTTTTTGACAACAACTACAAAATGCGGAAGAAAAAACTATGATTGTAATGATAAATCAAGTAGTTTTACTTTGAAATGATAAATTTAGCATGTGGGTGGGGGCAATTTGAGTTTTGGGTGGGGGCACTTTCAAAAAAAGGTCAAAATAATAAAAAAAATTACACTAAAATCTCGAATTTTTGGGCTAGTAGTGGGGGGCACTTGCCCCTCATTCTTATGAAGTGGATCCGACCCTGCTAACAAAAATTTACCCCATGTGGACCAAATAATTTGTAATGGGACAAAAATTCATAACAAGTTATAATTTGTCACGTTAACAAAAAATGCTCCACTAAGATCTCGTATCGAATCAACTTGATGAGACCCTATTAGATAAGAGAGAACATTTATCGACTTTGATTGAACTAGTAACACAGATATTTTACTCAACAATAATGATTTCAACTAGTACTAGTAATTAACAGTCAAATACAGGAATTAATTCACCTTTCTCACTGTAGCGCTTCACGAGCATCTCTTAAACAGTTGCAATCATATTAGAGTGCAAGGTGAGGTTATGTTTAATAACACGTTATTGGTATGCCACATCAGCGCCACATCATCTCCTCCCAATAACACACCAATAACTAAAACACCCCTCCCTCATAACACACCAATAACATATTATTGGGTCCCACTTTTTTCATTTTATTTTATTTACATTTAAACGTTAACTTTAAAAAAAAAAAAGAATTACGAATGGCATCAGCCATTCAAATGGCGGAACTCGATTTGGCGTGCGAATGGCGAGAGAACTGGTACGAAGATGGCGGCGCCATCTGTACCAAAGTTTCCCTATGGCGTGTTGATGGCATCCTCACCGAGCCCTCTTATATGCATTTAAGTTTTTGAGACAATTATGTGCTTTGTTATACTATCCAGCAAATGATATCCACCGGAAAAGTAAAACCATTTAATTGGAATAATAATAAAATTTAAATAGTGAAGGAAATAATGCATGCGAAAAGAACAAAAAGAGTAGGAATATTAAAAGATTTTTCTTAGTCAAACAAATTGGAATCTAAAGTTCCACGATGTAGTTGTCTTCCATTAATCATAAATAATCTTGATTCAAACATAATCATTAATTCATCACACATTCACACCTTACCAAAATCTGATGAACCACCCCCAACCTCCCACTCATCTTATCTTCTAAAACATTTTAAATCTTTCATTTTAACTCTAATCACAATACCTTATTAATCCGGTTAGCATTGCCGGTTATCAACGTTTTAATGGCTAATAACTGTTATACCCTCTATCTTATTACCTTATTACTTTCCATTGCCACCGCCACCACATCAACTACCACCACCACCGCCAGAGACGCCACCGTACTCCTCCGGGTCAAAACCACCCAACTCGACGACCCTGAATCACTACTCAGCAACTGGGTGGACCCCACAAGCCCATGCAACTGGACAGCCATCACATGCAACAACATCACTAAACAAATCATCTCAATAGACTTTACAGATTTCACATCCTTAGCTGGACCTTTTCCTGCTGACTTTTGCCGTATATCATCTCTCCAACGGCTTAGTTTAGCTAATAACTACTTTAACGGTACTATATCACCAGCTTCATTTTCTCTATGTTCTCATCTCACTTTTTTAAATATCTCTAGTAACGTATTCGTTGGTAAGTTACCTGAATTCCAACCACCTTTTCTTAACTTAACTGTCCTAGATGTTTCATATAATAACTTCACTGGAGATATTCCGACCACTATTGGAGAATCTTTGTCTTTACAAATGGTAGATCTGTCATCCAACTTTTTTTCTGGGAAAATCCCGGAAAGTATAACTAACTTAAGTGAATTAACTAAATTTGTTGCTCCAGAGACTCTATTAACCGGCCCATTGCCTGAGGCTATAGGCCGGTTGAAAAAGCTGCAAATATTCAGAATTTCGGATACCCCCATGTCCGGTAAGATACCAGAGTCTATAGGTGATTTAGAATCTATCATAAGTATTGATCTTTCAGCTAACAGACTTACCGGTAATATACCGGTAACTATAGGACAGTTGAAAAGTATTCAATATTTATGGTTGTATAACAATCAGTTAACAGGTGAAATACCTGATGTTTTTGGTAATTTGAGTAATTTGATTCAGCTTGATGCTTCACAAAATAACCTGACTGGCAAGTTACCTGTTAGTCTTGTTGGTTTGCATTTGAAGTCACTAGCTGTTAATGATAATAAACTAGAAGGTGACATATCGAATGTACTGGCTTCGAACCCGAATCTTGTTCAGTTGAAGTTGTTTAATAATAGTTTTTCGGGGGTCTTGCCGGAGAGTTTGGGGGAGATGTCTGATTTGGAAGAGTTTGATGTTTCTGGTAATATGTTTGAAGGTTTGTTGCCTGTGAATCTTTGTTATAAAAAGAAGCTTCGGAAGCTTGTGTGTTTTAATAATGGGTTGTCTGGTGGTGTTCCGGTTGCGTATGGTGATTGCAAATCTGTTTATTATATTTGGATGTCGAATAATAAGTTTTCCGGGGACTTTCCGGTCGGTTTGTGGAGTTCACCAGAGGTAGAGTTTATTGATATTAGTAGAAATAGGTTTAATGGGTCGATTCCTGGTTCGATTTCAAAGTTAAAAGGTATACAGAAGTTGGCGATTTCCGGGAACGAGTTTTCCGGTGATTTGCCGACAGGAATATGTAATGCTAAAGGGCTAGTTGAGATGGATTTAAGTAATAATCAGTTTTCCGGTGAGCTTCCTACGTGTTTGACGAATTTGAAGAAGTTAGAGAAGCTTAGTCTTGAGTTAAACAAGTTTACGGGTGAAATCCCAAAATTTTTGAGTTCTTGGAGCCAACTTTCGAGTTTGAATCTTTCGCATAATAATTTAAACGGGGAAATCCCTGATCAGATTGGGAATTTACCTGTTTTGAATTATTTGGATCTTGCTGAAAATTCGCTTTCAGGCAAGATCCCCAGTTCATTGAGTAAACTTAAACTTAATGTACTTGATCTCTCCAACAACAATCTTGAAGGGAAAATACCAGTGGGTTTAGATAGGGAAGTTTTTGTGTCGAGTTTAGCTGGTAACCTGAAACTGTGTAGTCAAGATCTTAAACCATTTCCAAGATGCCACAAGGCAAAATCAGTAAGCTATTATTTAGTCGGGATTTTATCTGTCTTGGCTTTCTTTCTTATCGTGTCACTTCTATGGGTTTTGGTCAAGACTAGATTGTTCCGCAAGAATAAGAGTTTATATAAGATCACTTCGTTCCAACGAGTTGGGTTTAAAGAACAAGACGTGTTGGTTTCATTATTGGAAAGCAATGTCATTGGAATGGGTGGGTCCGGTAAGGTATATAGAGTGACACTCAAGACAGGACAGACTGTGGCGGTTAAGAAGCTATATGGAGTTCAGCGGGGTACAGAAACGGAGGCCGAGTTTTGGGCTGAGATGGAGACACTAGGTAGGATTCGACATAAAAACATTGTAAAGTTGTTGTTTGGTAGTGTTGGGGAGGATTTTAGGGCGCTGGTTTATGAGTATATGGAAAATGGGAGTTTAGGTGATATGTTACATAAAGATCCTAAAGGTGGGTTTTTGTTAGATTGGAGCAAGCGGTTTGAGATTGCTCTTGGGGCTGCACAAGGTTTAGCGTATCTACACTATGACTGCGTGCCTGGTATTGTACATCGTGATGTCAAGTCCAATAATATACTATTGGACCAAGAGTTTAGGCCGCGGGTTGCTGATTTTGGTCTTGCAAAAGCCTTGCAACTAGAAGTTGTAGAAAGTGATGAAGCTATGTCTCGTGTCGCTGGGTCACATGGCTACATTGCACCAGGTATCTTTATAAGTTCCTTTCTTTGCCGTTACTCCTTTTTCATAAAATTTAGTTACATTCTAACTTTGATTCGAAACTTGGTCTTGTAGAGTACGCATACACGATGAAAGTTACTGAAAAGAGCGATGTTTATAGTTTTGGGGTGGTGCTAATGGAATTAGTAACGGGTAAGAGACCAAATGATTCATCTTTTGGAGAAAACAAGGATCTTGTGAAGTGGGTAACCGAAGCTGCTCTATTGTCGCCTGAAAACCCAATTGATGGTGGTTGGACTGATTTGGATCAACTTATCGATCCTAAGATGAACCCTTTGGGCAGTGATTATGACGAAATAGAGAAGGTGTTAAATGTAGCTCTTCAATGCACATCAGCGTTCCCAATTAACAGACCGTCCATGCGAAGAGTAGTCGAGTTGCTAAAGGACCATTCGGTACCTTCGAAATAGACTTAATTTCGTGTATAAAGTTTGTAGTTTTTCGATTATAATGTCGAAGATTTGGGTTCTAGTTGTATGTTTTGTTTTTTCTAGCAATTTATTGAAGGTCTTGAATTATATTTAAGGATAATTAAATTAATAGATAATGTCTATCACATACTAATAATTTGTGGTATAGTGCCAGCGTTCCACGGGAAAAGCTTATCGACGAAAAGCATGCTCGGAAAAGCTTATCGACGAACTATTCCGACTTGTAATATTCTGATGGTATAGTGCCAGCTGCGTACCACGGGAAATTCGTCACAATAGATCGATCCAAACTAAGTTACTAAAACTTTGTCAGAAATTTGTCACTAATTTAGCGAAAGACTTCCACGAGACCTTGTGACAGAGCTTTTGCTACGGATATTTCCAACAGACTTTCCTACTGACTTCCTATGAAATTTAACTTTCATTTCTTACAAAATTTCATTTGGGTTTCTCACGAATTTCCTAGGACTTATTTTAGTTTTTGGCAAATTTTTTATTGATTATTGATTTTCATGCATTAAATTAAAAATATATGAACAATATAATTACAGTAACGTGCAAAAATGTTCTTACACTTTTCGATTTTTGTGAGAAATGTCCTTAAAAAATTGCGAGAAATGTCCTTAACGTTTCATTTTTTGCGAGTTTTGCCCTTGAACCATTACTGTAGTTGCGAAAACTCAATTTTGGCTAACGCTCGTTACTAAACCCCATAGTTAGTCATCACACTTGCGTTGCACATGAGGGTATTTTCGTCACTTCATTTTTTCCACCATTAAATCCACCTGACGACTCCACTAGCACACTTACATTTGTGTTGAGGGACATTTTTTGGAACTAAGTTTTACTTCTTTCATGTTCTTACAACTTACCACACCGAAACACATATTCAATCGAACCCTTGCTTCCAAATTCTATATTCTCAAAATCACCTCAATTAATATTAGATCTAACATGGGTGGCTGGCAAATTAGAGCTCCGAGTTCTCCGAATTACGGATATTGCTACAGTGAATGGTACGATTTGTTTTGTGTACTTTTGTTTCGAATGACAATGCAATGTATATCTGGAAATTAAAACATGTTACCTTGATTCATGACAATGTTATGGCTGTTTTTTGATTTCGGGTTTTTTGTTTCATTGATTTATATTCCCAGATTCGTACAAAAAACTCTTCACTATTCAAATTCACCACATTGGCGAGTTTTCTAATCCACCTGGTAGAGTATACAAGTTTCCTATGGTTGATCATGTAGACCTAATTGATTATGGCAGGTTCTCCATGCGCGAGATTGTAACAACCCCAAAATATCGCAACGGAAAGATAGTGTCACTGGGGTGTTACTTCAAATCACAAAGTACAAGGTATAGAAAACGACCTCTAAATGAGACATTTTGAAAAGTTACCATTCAATTTATTTAAATCAGAGTTATTACAAGAGGTCCGAAAGTATAAGATTACATAAATGTTTTAAAAGGTATCGAATGGTAAAGGATAAATGCATAAGTCTCCGAAACATACAAATGACTCTATGCTCCAAGCATCCGCTATCGCCTTACTAACCTGAGACAAACATGCTAAAAAAATGTCAGCACAGTGGTTGGTGAGTTCATAGAGTTTGATGAAAATAAGCTGAAAAAGTCTTTAAAGAATGTTTTTACAGCAAAGGCATTTGTAGGATCATACTTTATGTTGTTTGATGATTCGAGTGGTCTTGGTTGATGATTATACAAGAAAGCCATTATAGAGAGATAAAGAGATGAGAGGGTGTTTCTAGAGAGAGAAAGTAAAAATAAAAAGAAATGTTAGATTAAGAGAAATCACCACCTATTCCCAAGTGGGAAGAAGTATTTATAGTTACAAAGTAAACGTCCTCCTGTCGGAATGTGGATCAGGCATACAGTGGGTAAAGACCTGTCTGTCCTCCATGATGTTGCTCTAAACTAACTAGCTAACTAATAACTAGCTAATAACTAAATAACGTATTGTCTACGAGCTAACATATGCTAGACTATAGATGGGGTGACCGACTCTTCAATATGGATTTTCCAAATCCTAACAATCTCCCCCTAAGGGAGGTCACCCCATGAGATACATTTTGCATCATAGCATTCTATCTTTGTCTTCAGTTCTGAGCTCGTAGACTTCAATTCTTCAATTCCGCAATCTTTGTGCTTTAGCAGTGATACTTCAAAGTCCGAATGATTTGTACTTTCAGTGGAGGTCTTTGAACTGATCCACGTCTTGATGATCTTCGAGCTTTCTTTGAGATCATCAGCCACAGTAAATCTTTGTATCACCCTTTTTTGTGTTTTCTTCATGTAATGTTGTGACTTTTGGAACAACATGCTCACACTTTCTGGATCATGACATCTTTTCATCAGAGTAGCGGAAGCATCGTTGTATGTCTTTGATTGTCATGATTTTCTTCAATTAAGTATGTGTGTTGTGAGCATGCGGTTGTGAATTGACTTCTCAATATCGATCAGCTGCAACCGTCCAATGTTCTTGCAAACAACAGTTAGCAATAAAACACACGAAAGTGTCTTTGTTCACTTTCGTTGAATACAGTTGCAAGAACCACGGTTCCCCGTTGATCAGTATAAATACTTCCAGTGATCAGGTAGAATTCCTAAGAATCTCCTTGACAGGGTTTCGCACCTTGATCTAGCCGTTCTCAAACCGGAGCGTCCCAAAGTAGACAACACGGAGTGAGTGAACCAGCGAATTGAGATTCACTGATTGATGAAAAATTGATTTGAAAACAATCGCGTATTGCTTAAGAGAAAGAGTTTTGCAATACGACGAAGGTTTTATGAGAAAGATCAATTTTCAATCATAAATACTTTTTATATTTGACACATGAATACACATTCGATGTGCTAGAGAAAAAAAGATTTGCACATCGAAAGGTTTTTCAAAAGTATTCGTCAATTCATTTCCTGGACCAAGGTTGATTCAAGAGTGAATCACCCCATCGTTTATATCCAGTTGTCGCAAGCTTGATCTTTTGGAAAGATCTCACATGTCACCCACCAAGAGCTTGTTTGATGTTGGCTCTAGAAGGATTTCCATCTTCATCGTGAATACTTTACATATCACTCGGATGTTCTGGCAATACCACAAGGATAATGCGTAGGACTCTTAATATATAATCTTACTTTTCACATTGTGTGATACAACAAGTCTTCATTAATTTTGTGTCCTAATGAGATTTTGTGGATGATCTCTTGGCTCTAGACTCAATTGTGCATTTTGGTTTCTTATATCGGAGACTAGGGAGAGGGTCTCCTTTTCAATATCAACAATCTCTAAGAGAAATTCGATAGATTATGTAGGTTCCCCGTGAGAATGAAACAAGTCCTTTTAAGAGAACTTGAGTAGCTTGGAAAGTTTAGTGCAGTGCGTCACTGGGTCCATGACGTCTTGTCTTCAATACCAGTGTTACCTTAGTGACCACCAGTAGCATATGTATTGAACCCGATTTCTACCCTAAGGTTGAATTATTGGAGGGCTATTTCTTTTCACCCTTTTCACATATCAATTCTTTTTCATTCTTCAACCCCTTCAGTGCTTACCACGACTTCATTACTAGAACCTTGTTAGGTTTATTCCAGTTCTAGCTCTATCTCAGTCCACACTCTTCCCATATTCTCATTTTTCTTCTTTTTTTTCATCATACCTAAGGACTTCTACACTAACTAGTGAATTGTCCCTGGGTAGATCCCTCCGGTTCTGGCGGGATCGTGGGAACTAATACCTAACCTTATGATCCTTATAACTCCAATGCATTAAATAAAATGGTCTGTCTTGAGGTATAGTTCTTTCCTTCTTGAAACCAATTGAAAAATCATTTGGAAAATCAATCAAGGTACTTGTGATATATTATCAAAGCATTTTGTGCCTTAATTGTTTTTAATCATTTAGAAAATGCTCCCCCTCAACATGTGCATATGATTTTGAAATTGTTTCGCACATGGAGGTACGAGGACTTTGAAATCTTTTCTTGATCACAATTTCCTTAGAAAAATCCTTTTGATTTTTTTTTGGTAAATGCTCCTCCTGAATGTGTGTTTTGTTGAAATCATTTATTGATAAGGTTTTAAAATGTACCTTTTTGAGGGGTCGTTTAAGCCCTTATTTGATCACTTTTGTATCCGTTATTACTTAATATCGTTCGTTTTTCACTTTTTAGGTATCTTGAAGGCAAAATGCTGGAATGACACTTATTCGGACGAAAAGGCGCGAATATACGAAGAAAATGGCCAAAGTCAAGAATCGAGACACTCAGGCTGCTGGAACTGAAGGGGACGGCGTCAGGTGTTATCTGCGACGCCGTCGTACAACTTTTGTGACGGCTCAGAAGCCAAATTGCTCATTTACAAGTGACGGCTTCAGGTTTTAAAAGAGTAGGGCGTCGCAACTCAGACGGCCTAGATTTGATCCAGACGACGTCAGAGACTGAAGGGGACGGCGTCACAAGCATAAGGTGATGCCGTCGCAAGACTAACGTGGCCAAGACGAAACCCTAATGACGGCGACCCGACGACGTCACAAATCAAAGGGTGACGCCGTCGCATTTGTAATCTTATATATAGAATCTAAATTTTTTAGTTTTCAGTGTGTAGTCTTTGGAGTAAAAACCTAAACCGAACCAAGGCTGTCTTGTACAGTATTTTAGGGTTCAATACCCTATCTTACACCAAGATAAGTGTTTTACTTTGTTAGGAATTGGAAATTCCATGTTAAAGTGTCGGTCACCCCAATTATGGTCTAGCATATGTTAGCTCGTAGACATGTCATTATTTACATTATTTAGTAGTTTATTAGTTAGTTTGTAGCGTAGATTAGTTTAGTACAACACCGTGGAGGAAGGACGGGTCTTTACCCACTGTATGCCTGTTCCACAGTCCGTCAGGAGGACGTATGCTTTGTAACTATAAATACCCCTTCCATCCATGGAAGGGGTGGTGCTTCTCATAATCTAACCTTTCATTTTTGTAAAGCAAGTCTCTACCAAGAACACCCTCTCACTCTTTCTCTCTCTAAAACATGGCATACTTGTATAATCACCATCCAAGGCCACCCGAATCATCAAACACAATAATATTTACGATCATACATACTTCATTAATTCAATTATGTCTTCAATTAATTGTGTGTATGCTTGCATGTTCCCCATGTCCGGCTAATTTACTTGTGTGTTTGCTTAGGGAATATGAAACTTAATTATTGAATATTGATTGGTTGTCTCTTATCTTAATTGTTAATGATCTAGTATTGCGATAGGTCATCCGTTGTGTAGTTAATGCTTGATTAATCTTTGTGAACCTTAGCTTATAGTACCTAGAGTCATTGTAGGCTAAACCATCCGAAGAGTACCTTAGCGTTAAGTTTATAAACCCTAGAGATTTTGTAGGCAATAACCTTTGGTAGTTTCAAAGAGTTAGGGATAAACGCATACCCTACGACCTTAGACACACAACACGATTAAGAATAAGGACGTGACAATTCAACCATCAATAGGAGATAATTAAGGAGTAATAAAACCTAAGTAAACACATCTTTAAATCATCATACGAGCACACAATAATTAGACATAGACTACATACACCACTAGATTAGATAATTAGATAAGTAGAGTAATCGGTAGAAATACCAACCCCCAAATCCAAACCCCGAGATTCGTACCTTTCCATTTCCTAAAAAAACATAAAAAAGATAAAAAAATAATCTTCCTCAACCCCAACCTTAGCGTAGTAACTTCTCACTAGCATTCCTATTCCCCTAGAGAACGATATCAATTCCCCGTGGCTTACCCTAATACTACACTACAACGATTAGGTTCACTGCATAGGGTGTTGAAAAACTTGCTCGACGAAAAGGAAGTTCCTTTGACCCCGAACGACGCGTGTAGCGTTATCAAGTTTTTGGCGCTGCTGCCGGGGAATAGAATAGCTAGTTAGGAGTTCACCTCGTTTAGGTTTCCTTGCTTGATTCCTATCAAGTAAGCTTTTTTCCTAATTTTTAGCTTCCTCGTAGTCTATCCCCCTTCTTCGTGACTTTGTTCGTAAACCCCATCACTTTTCATCATGGAAGGTGATAACCCACCAAACAACAATTCCCCGTCAAACAAATACCTACCACTTGATCCCACTTTTGCCAACCAACTCCGAGCTCGCATTGTTAGTGAAATTGGAGAACTTAAGAAACTAAATAGGATAATTGAAAGCGCACTTGAGAAAGCCCTTGAGGAATCCACTAGTACCTTAGATAGTGATTCAACCTCAAGTGATTCGGAAGATGAAATTGTGGAAGGAGATTATAAGGTTTTGGAGATTATGGATGGAAGTAAGGAGGAGGAGGAACTTAGGGAGTATTTCGATTCATACCCTAGTGGGAAGGAAACTGCTTATCACTATAATGTAGTTAACTTTCCACGACCACCTTTCGACCCATGCATAAAAAGTGGTGACCCTAAAAATATCAAGATACCGTGCATGATTGGGTACTTATATAGGGATCACACTTATATAGATTATAAAGCACCCATGAACATAATGTCTAGGCTTTACTACAATTGGATCATGAGTGAAAATTTAGGACCTATGAGGGATCCCTTTTACCCTAGGAAGGTGAGTAACTATGTTGGGAGGGTTAAAGGATTACATGTCTTCGTAGTAAACTTCACATATAGGTGTGATTTCATGATCCTAGAAAATGTTAAGGGCATTATTGATGGAGTCTTAGGAGATGTGATACTTGGGAGACCATTTTTTGAGAAATCTAAGATGGTTTATGATCAAGAGGAAGGAATAGTCAAATTCTCAAATGGGACCGAATGTGTTAAGTATATAATGCCCTGCAAAAACAAGAAGTTTGAGGGTATTGATGATCTAGATGTAGACAACATTCCGGCCTTTGAAGTTGATTGGGAAGACAAGATTCGCTATACTGCTTGTCTAGAGTTGGGCCCTGAATATATTCGTGATGAGAACAGAGTCAAGATAATTGAATGGGCTTCTAAGAGAAGGAAAACGTAGGGGCACGACTTCGAGTCTAGCTACAAGACTCATAAATAAAGAAAAGCGCTTCGTAGGAGGCAACCCATACTTAATTGTTTGCTTGTTTGTGTCGTATATCTTTTATTGATTGTTTATTCTCATGTTTAAATTTGTAAAAATGCTTTATTTTGTCTTTAACCTCGTTTTAATTACATATAAAGGTATTTTACATAAGGGATAAGTGTAGGGAGGATTACACACGTTTTCAAAAGAAACGTAAACATGAGAATTTCAATTAATTAAAAGATATACATGTGTGTTTGTTCGAGTCAAATGCTTGTATCGAGTCATAATGGATGTTTTGCAGGAAATTTTTCCAGATTCTAAAGATGTAAATTTTCCAGAATTTTTTCCAGAAAATTGCAGACCAGTTTTTGTCAGGATAACCTGACGGCGTCAAGATCGCAACCTGACGGTGTCAGGAAGGAGCAAAAACAACTGATTACTTTTTCTCGTTTTCTGAGCTACTTATAAATTTTTGAAATTTTCCAGGTCTTAATTTTCCTGAAATTCTGTAAACATCCATTCCACAAGCATTATATCCTAGTTTAGTAGAGTCCTATATATATTATTAACGCCAATTTTACGCGAAGGTTTCGTTTGTTTTCTTCAAGTGTGCAGGTTTAATTTACGAAGCAGAAGATACATAAGATGAGAAGGAGATTTTCACGCAAACGTTCTTCTTGAAGAAAGATGTAACCACCACTTTACACGGATACTACCGAGCTAATCAGGGGAGTACTAGTTTCTTTCATTTTTTATTACCTTCCATTATCATATCTTTGATACTTTCGGGGAACATTGGGGACAATGTTCAGTTTAAGTGTAGGGAGGGAAAATAAAACGGGAACTTTGAAACTATGCTCATCCTTGATTATTTGCTTTGTCCAATTGCATTTGTGTAATAAACCATGAGAAAATGTCGGTTAGGGTAATTTTGGCACCAAATTTAAAACTTTTCATGACATATAGGAGTGGGCCATTAGTCTTAATAAAGCGTCTCATGGATAAGAAATTATATTACTAGCACAAAAACCCTTTATCACTTAAATTCCACCCAAAATGTGAGGATCGCCCTTAGATTAGTAGGAATTAAAGCATTCATCTTTAATGCTTAGAGTGAACCGGTAGTATAATAGATTCTAGAACTTGTTTTGTGATGCATCCCGAGATCGCTAGTAAGACTACACTTGTGTAGTTAGGAATAACTAAATGATAAGAGGCATTAGGATAATCCTTGTTTGATACCCGTAATATAATTACTTCTTCCACATCGGTTGAGTAATTCCCCCACACCTTTGCGTTGTACTCATCTTTAGTACACGATACCCCTAGTTAACCCCTCAGAGCCTATCCTTTTCACGGTTCTCGTGATGTTTCGGTTTTCCGGAATATCAATGAAGAGCATTGTTTACACCCCACCACCAAATGTACACCCAAATCGCCTTAGCCTACCTTGTATGCACTCACTTTTAGTGCATTATTGTTATCACACTAAACCCTTAGTTCAATTATCTAGTTGCTTGCATAAGTTTCTAAGTCGAGTCATATCCTTTGTACACAGTTTTGGGACGATTGGGACTCATGGGAAAAGTTAAAGTTTATGAAATGACGGGAAGGGAACGTTAATTCAAATTCCCTTTATTTGCATAATAATGTACTCCAAGTGTTTTGATATTTTCAATTCGGGTCATATTAGTGTTAGAGTAATAAAAACTCAAGTGTAGGGATGTGCCTATAAATTCCTATCATTTTGATGTTATCGTAGAGGATGGTAGAGTAAAAGTGTATAAAAAAGAAATCGAAAAAAATAGAAAAAGTAAAAAAAAATAGAGTGTTGAAAAAAAAGAAAAAAACATACGGGCTACCATCCTACATCTATCTTTAATTTGTGTTTGTTTGTTTCAGTTATCTAGAGTCTAGAGTGTCGAGTCTTGGCTTAGCAACGCCATTCTCTGCATGCTTGTAACATAAAGATTTTTGACTTGCCACCACTAAATAGCCTATCCCAGCAAACCCTTTGTTTCCCTACCGTAAGCCTATAATTACAACCCTTTAAAAGACCTCTTGGATAGTCTTTCCTAGGTGCTTACGCCAAAGCGATGGAGGTTTGATCTAGTCTCAAACCTATGGTAATCTATGTACTAGGACCGGTTAATGAGTGTTTATCTTCCATTTCCAACTTGTTATATTTCATATACACCCGAGAGATATGAGTATCCAAACACCCCTTGTGAGGTGCTAGTAAGTGTTGGGATATGAAAGTGCTGAAGAATGACAAAGTACTGCAAAAAGTCAAAGTACTGCTAAAGAAGAAGTCAAAGTACTGCTGTCGAAGTCAAAGTACTGCAAAGCTAAAGAACTGCTATATTCGTTTATGGAAAGCTTTGTTATTCTAGAATATTCTTTGTTTAGATTACTTGTCGTACAAGGTTACAAATTGTAAACTGACTAGGGTTATCCTTAAGCCTATAAAAGGACCCCTAGATTGGTATTAGATGTACGCGCATTATTAGAGTTATTAGAGAGTTCGATATTAGTGTTTTAGAGTTGTTTAAGAGTCTTCATAACAAGCAGATTTAGTGTTATTAATAAAATCTTTGAAAGTTAAAGTTATATTCTTCTTAGCTTTGTTAAGTAAATTCCGCATACTTAATAAAGTTTGATAAGTGTTTCATTGTTAATAACTTAGGATTTATCCGAGGTTATTAAACCCTTAACAAGCTATATAGTTAGTTTGGTTAGAGTACATCGATCCAACAAGTGGTATCAGAGCTTGTGTGGAAACTCTGACTAAAAAGAAACCCTAAAACCTAGTTAACAACAAAAACCTAAAGATGTCGACTGAAGCTGTTCCACCACCATCCATAACCTCACTCAGAATACCCATCATTAAGAAGGGAGAGTACGACCTATGAAGCATGAAGATGAGGCAGTACATTGCAATTACAGACCATGCACTGTGGAATGTAATTGTCAATGGTAATGAAGTAGTTCCAGAACCTATTGATGTTCCTGGACAACCTAAAGCACCTAAGGCAGTCTTACCAGCAGCAACAATAAGAAATCAAGAGAAGGCTCTCAATATACTGTTGTCTGCTATCCCAGATGGTCATCTACTCAAGTTCCATGATGCTAAAGATGCAAAGCAACTCTGGGCTGCTCTCAAGACAAGGTTTGGAGGTAATGATGCTTCCAAGAAGATGCACAGAAATCTGTTGAAGCAGCAATTTGAAACATTCACTGTTAGAGAAAGAGAAGGCCTTGATGCTGCCTATGACAGATTCTAAAATCTTCTCAGTATGTTGGAGTTATACAAAGCAGAAGTGTCAGTTGAAGATGCTAATCTAAAGTTCTTAAGGAGTTTGCCATCAACATGGCATGTGATTGCTACGATGATCAGAGGACAACCTGGTTTGGATGTCATGGACTTTGATGATCTCTACAATCATCTGAAGGTGTATGAGCATGAGATGAATGGCCAAACAAGTTCAAAGTCTCACAGTATAGCCTTTGTGTCATCTGAAAAGAGAGGCAGTACTTCCAAAAGTACTGCTTCTCCTACTCAAAGTACTATTGCTCAAAGTACTGTTGCTTATTCTACCCCCACCTTTGCTCAGCAAGCCACACCAACACATACCCTCCACTCAGATGAAGTCGTATTCTCTTTCTTTGCACATCAAGCTACTTTACCTGTCACTTATGAAGAAGATCTCTCACAGATTGAAGAGGATGCTCTTGAAGAAATTGAAATCAGGTGGCAAGTTGCTATGATCACTCAAGGATCAAGAAGTATATGAAGAAGACAGGAAAAAGCATTGACTTCAAACCAAAACAGGGAATTACTTTTGACAAATCCAAAATTGAATGCTTCAATTGTCAAAAGACTGGACACTTTGCAAGGGAATGCAGGTTTGCTAAATATCAAGCAAACAGGATGACTGAGAAACCAAAGCTAGAGCTTAAATAAATTCCTATTACTGAAACAAAATTTGGTTGCTCAAGAGAGTTTATCAGAGGTTGACTGGAGTGCTGAGTTTGATGATGAACCAGTAACCTACTGTATGGTAGCTGTGGAGGAGTCAGTGGAAGAGTTTGATTGGAGCACAACTTTTGATGAGGAACTTGGACATGCTGCTTTGGAATCTAGAGATGGTCTAGGAAGCTTTGATTGGAGCATGGAGAGTGAAGATGATCCTGTTCTACTTGCTATGATGGCTACTTCACCAAGTTCACCCCTATCTCTGAGGTATGTTCTAAGTGTCATGATTTTTATCAAAAAGTACTTAATAGTTATGTGATTGAAAGAGATAACTGTATAAGGGCTAGGTCTGAGGTAGCAGGTTATCAAATAACCTTAGAGTCTATGGAAGCCAAAATCCTAACACATGAAAATAATGAAATGGCTTGGGCAGAAAAGTATGAACAACAGGATTATCAGTTAAAACAAAGTGAATGGAAGTTAAATTGTAAGATTTCTGAAATTGAGAAACTGATTAAGGAAAGAAATGAATTGTTAGCAAAGTTTGATGCCTCGAAAGAATCTGGTCTTTCTCATGTTACTTATGTTCAAAAACAGAGAAGAGCTTACATTAGAACTGGCTTAGGTTTTGGTATGGACTTTGATAACATAGAAGAAAACCCATCTAGTGATAAGGATGACATTGATTTAGAGGATATAACCACTAGTGATGATGAACTCATTAATTATGTAGACACATCTAGTAATGAGGAATCAGTTAGTGAAACACCTCCTGAGTTTAAGAAAGACAATGGTTATCATACAGTCCCTCATCCCACTGGAAGTCATCAACCCCCTAGGCCTAATGTTTCTCGTTTTGGAGTAGACAGTTTAGAGTTTAGGAAAAAGCTTATTGGTCAATCTAGGTCTGAAACCCCAAAAGAAACTGTTGAAAACCCTAAGGATAATGTTGTTAAAAGTCAAGCAGTACCTTCAACTCAAAGTACTGCTACATGTTCAGCAGTACCTTTAGGAAAATCTTTTCAAAATACTGCTAAACCTTTTTGGGATAACTTTGGTCAAAACAGTTTTAATCATTCACCTAGAAGACAGAATAGTTATGGTCATAGACATAAAGGAAGAAATTTTAGGAGTATGGGTCAAAAATTGTGTTTTGTTTGTTATAGTCCTGATCATCTGATTAAGCACTGTGACTTTCACTCAGAGTACCTAAGCAAATTTCCAAAGAACATAAATACCAACCATAGTCCTAAAGAGAATAAACCAGTCTGGAATCATTCAAATAGGGTTAACCATAGCAACTTTTCACAAGACTATAGGTACCCTCACCAGAGAAGACCTTTTTTCAAACCACCAGTACCTTCAAATAATTTTCAAAGAACTCAAGTAGTACCTTCTCAAAGTACTGCTAGATTTTCAAACAATCAAGGTACTGAAAACACTTTTTGGAATGGAAAGCCTAGGAGATCAAATTATTATCAATCTAGAAGGCGTTACAACTCCAGAAGAGTAGCTAGATAAAGGGACTCTTCACCAGAAGTTACAACCAAATGGGTTAAGAAAGAAAGTACTGATGAGGAACAAACAGTACTTTCAACAAGTACTGGTGAAACATAGATTTTTGATAAAGATGATTTTGTGGAAAAAGAAAAAGAAATTTTTGTTGAAAAAGAAAGTTTTGCTGAAAATCCACCACAAGTTTTAAAAAAAAGATAATGCTTGATTCTGTCTACAAAAACTGTGAAGATTACATACTCAAGGAATTTGAGTATGTTACTCCACAAGGGGAACACAAGTCAGTAATGGCTTGGGTTCCTAAAAGACACTAACTTTTGTATCTTTGTGCAGGGCAACCCAGAAGAAGAGCTTAAAGATCATCTTATTGTGGATAGTGGTTGCTCTGGAAGTATGACAGGAGACAAGGAGATTCTGTCAGATTTTAGATCTATTTGTGGAGGAAGAGTTGCATTTGGGAATGATCCCAATGGTGGAAGAATCACTGGAAAAGGAACCATCAAAGCAGGGCGTATAGATTTTGAGAATGTTAGATATGTGAAGGAGCTCAAGTTCAACCTTTTGTCAGTCTCTCAAATCTGTGATAAAAAGCACCCTATGTTATTCACTGACACAGAATGTCTCATCCTTTCCCCTGAATTCATGCTTGTTGATGATAACTTGGTAGTACTTAGAGTACCAAGAACCAATGATGTGTATAGTCTGGATATGAAGAGTCTTCACTCTTCTGGGAGAGCCACATGTGTAGTGGCAAAAGCAACATCTGAAGAAGCACATCAGTGGCATAGAAGATTGGGCCATGTAAATTTCAAGAATATCAACAAACTGGTCAAAGAAAATTTAGTTAGAGGTTTACCTTCAAAGACTTACAAGAATGATCACTCATGTTTGGCGTGCAAGAAGGGTAAACAACACAAAGCTTCATGCAAGTAGCTTGAGGAACGAACTATTAGAGAACCTTTGGAGCTGTTACACATGGATTTGTTTGGACCTGACTCTGTTGCAAGTCTAAACAAGAAGAAGTACTTCTTGGTTGTGACAGATGATTGCAGTAGATTCAATTGGTTATTTTTCTTGGGATTTAAAGATGATACTTTTGATGCTATTCATAATCTTATAATAGCACTTGAAAACCAATTAAGACTCAAGGTTAGAGGTATTAGATGTGATAATGGGACTGAATTCAAGAACAACCTTATGGATGAATTTTGTGCCAACAAAGGGATCAAGAGGGAGTTCAGCATTGCAAGAACACCACAGCAGAATGGTGTTGCAGAGAGAAAGAATAGAACTTTAATTGAAGCAGCCAGAACAATGCTAGCAGATTCACAACTACCTATTCAATTTTGGGCTGAAGCTGTAAGTACTGCTTGCTATGTGCTTAACAGAGTATCAGTCACCAAACTACAGATGAAGACACCTTATGAGTTGCAGATGGGCAACAAACCCAACATTCATTTTATGAAGCCTTTTGGATGCCCTCTAACTATTTTAAATACAGTTGATAATTTGGGAAAGTTTGATGGCAAGTCAGAAGAAGGATATCTATTGGGATATTGTACTAACAGCAAGGGCTTTAGAGTGTACAACAGAGTCACCAAGAAATTTCAAGATTGTCTTCATGTTGAATTTTTAGAAGATCAAGAAAATCAGAAGGGTAAAGGTCCTGATTGGATGTTTGATCTTGAGGTTTTGACTCCTTCTATGAACTATGTACCTGTTAGAGAAGAAAATCAACCCGAACACAATGGAGAAGATTTATAGTATGTTGTTCATGGAGTCCATATTAGACCTGATGCTGTTCCTGATGAAGAACCCGTACCTGTTGATCCAAAGCAAAGTACTGATGAACCAAAATCCTCACTATCTGCTGAGGATCAAGCTATTCAAGAGGAACTTAATCAGATGCTTTTTCAAGATGTAGTAGCACATTCTTATAATGATGATCAAAGAAGAGGTTATGAAGAAGCAAAGAAAAAGAACAAGACTGCTGAGTTCTATCACAATACTTTGGGTGACAGTACTTTCGATCAAAGTACTGCTGCACTAATTAATAGTACTTTGGATGATTTGGATGATCCTACCATGCCTGGCTTAGAAGATACTGATGATGAGTATGATAATGAAGGCATTTTCCCAGATTCCAATGAAGATGCTGATTTCACTAATTTGGGTGATAATTATGAAGTTCCACAGACTCCTACCTTAAAAATCCATAAAGATCATCCTACTAGTCAAATCATTGGACCTTCTTCTCATGGAGTGCTTACAAGAACCAAAGCTAAGGGTTTTACTACACCTCATAATGCTTTACTTAGCTTTGTCTATAAACAGAACAGGCTAAATCACAAGGATCATCAAACATGCCTGTTCACTTGCTTTATCTCTCAAGAAGAACCCAAGACTATAGCTCAGGCATTATCTAAGGAGAGTTGGGTTGAAGCTATGCAAGAAGAACTTCTTCAATTTAAACTTCAAGAAGTTTGGGTACTATGTGATCTACCTGATGGAAAGAAGGTAATTGGTACAAGATGGGTATTCAGAGTCAAGAGAGATGAAAGAGGGAATGTCATCAAGAACAAGGCAAGGTTAGTAGCTCAAGGCTACAGACAAGAAGAAGGAGTAGATTATGATGAAGTATTTGATCCTGTAGCAAGGATTGAAGCAATTCGAATCTTCCTTGCTTTTGCATCCTATATGGGATTTCAGGTTTATCAAATGGATGTCAAGAGTGCCTTTTTATATGGCAAGATTACAGAGGAGGTGTATGTTAAGCAACCTCCTGGTTTTGAAGATCCTGCTCATCCTAACAAAGTCTACAAGGTGGTTAAGGCTTTTTATGGCCTTCATCAAGCACCTAGAGCTTGGTATGAGAGGCTCTCTACTTTCTTATTGCAACATGGTTACAGGAGGGGAGCCATTGACAAGACTTTGTTTATCAAGAGAGATAAGAAGGATATCATGTTGGTTCAAGTATACGTTGATGATACCATATTTGGAGCTACCAAACAGTCCATGGTTAAGGAGTTTGAGCAGCTGATGCAGAATGAATTTCAAATGAGTTCAATGGGTGAGTTAACTTTCTTTTTGGGACTTCAAGTTAAGCAGTCAAAGGAGGGAATTTTCATAAGTCAAGACAAGTATGTATCTGACATACTTAAGAAGTTCAATGTTGATGCTATGAAGCCAGTTACTACACCTATTAAATCTATCAACTCATTGGGCAAGGATGAAGATGGACAACCTGTTGAAGTCAAGTTGTATAGATCCATGATTGGTTGTCTTATGTACCTCACTGCATCTAGGCCTGATATTATGTTTGCTGTTTGTCTATGTGCAAGATATCAAGTCTCACCTAAGGTCTCTCATATGAATGCAGTGAAACGGATTTTTAGTTATTTGAAACAACAACCTAAGTTGGGGTTGTGGTATCCAAAGGATTCACCTTTTCACTTGGAAGCTTTTTCAGATAGTGATTATGCAGGTGATAACTATGATAGAAGATCAACAACTGGAGGATGCCAATATCTTGGAAGAAGATTAGTCTCATGGCAATGCAAGAAACAGACTATTGCAGCAACATCCTCTACTATAGCAGAATATGTGGCTGCTGCAAGCTGTTGTGGACAAGTTTTGTGGATGCAGAATCAACTCTTGGACTATGGGTTCAATTTCAAGAATACTCCTATCAATATTGATAATGAGAGTACAATATGCATTGTGAAGAATACAGTTTATCACTCCAAGACCAAGCACATTCAGATTAGGCATCACTTCATCAGAGATTGTTATGAGCACAGGCTCATTAATGTTGTCAATGTTCACACAGATGATAATGTAGCTGATTTACTCACCAAAGGCTTTGATGTTTCAAGATTCAATCACTTGGTGGTAAGCATTGGCATGATTAATTACTGAGCTACATTTCAGGGGAGGACTATTTAGTGTACGTATAGTCCTATGCATTGCTTGAGGGGAGGAAATTCATATTTATTTGATGTATTTGCTATTGTAAAGAGGAGAATGGGAAAGTACTGCTTTTTGGTTTTATGAAAGTACTGCTTGGAAAGTACTGCTTTGGAAAGTACTTCACACGTGGAAAGAACTGTTTGTCTTATCAAAGTACTGTTCCAACGGTAATATTGAGGGGTAAACTACACTAACAGTAACTTTGTTATTAAGGGCTGTGATTTTTTAAATCTCACCTATAAATAACTACTCTCCGAATTTCCCTCTCATATTGATACCTAATAATCTTTTCCATATTTCTCTCTCTTTCACCCATATTATTCATCATATCATTTTCTGTGTACACATATCATCAATGGAAAATCGTAATACAGTTTGAACACACAACATGGTGGCGAATTTATAAAAGACTGAAGCTAATGTGATCTTTCATGATATCATTGATTTTCTCACTGGGTCTCCGATTAGTTATGCGCTTTTAGTGGAACGAGATATAATTGAGCCATGGATTCAACAATTTTGGGCAACTGCTAGGGTTCATATGGAGAATGATGATTCATATATTCAAGCTAAAGTTGCTGGGAGGATAGTGAAAGTTTCTGAAGCTTCAATTCGTGAGGACTTATTGTTTGTTGATGAAGAAGGGGCTGTTCGTTTTGATAAGAAACTAATTTGGGATACATTCAGAGACATTGGGTATGAAGGGTCCTTAACTGAACAAACATTCAAGAAACCCTTATTTTGTCCCCACTGGAAGTATTTAGTTCATGTCTTGCTTCATTGTATTAGTGCTAAAAGTACATCATGGGAGCAATTTAGGTCTAACATAGCATCTGCTATAGTGGGATTGGCTACAAATCGCATTTTCAACTTTTCAAGGCGAATCCTAGATGGAATGCTCTCACACATCTCACATGGATCAAGATGGTTAATGTATCCAAGGTTTATTCAAGTGTTCTTGAATAAGCAACTTACTGATGTTCCAAAGCCTACCAGTCTACTACCTGTTGTAGTGCAACCAGCCAAGATTTTCACTTTTATGGCTAGGAAAAGTGATCTATTCACTGGAAGGAACACTTCATTAACCACTTTAATGATGGAGGTTGTTCAAGCAATAAGGGATGAGGATGCAGAGAGTGATGACAGAGAAGGTACTGCATCACAAGGTACGGCTTCGCAAGGTACTGAAATTCAAGAAGATATTGCAGTTTCACCTCTACCATACCACAAGCTTCTATTCATGATTCTCAACAAGAAGAACACTCACCATCTAGAGGAGATGAAGAAGCTATGGAGTCTGAGGGTACAATTCTAAACAACTATGCTTTATCAAGAGAATTGACAAGATTGAAGAAATCTTTTGAAGATCAGGCTACACAGCTAAAGAAGTTGCAGCTTAAGTTTAGAAGACTCAAGAATTTTGTCTGGCCATTGGTTCAACATCATCGTCTATGGGTCAAGTCTCAAAGACGGCAAGGAAGGCCAGTTAGGCAATTTAAGAAGACAACCAAAGGCACAAAGGTTCAACCACAATCTTCATTCCAATTGGGGAGGAATTTGGAAGATAAGAATTTGAATGAAGAAGCTGAACCTCAAGGTACTGATGTTCAACCTCAAGGTACTGAAGAAAAAGTTAATATTGAAAGTACTGAGGAAGAAAGCACTAGATTTCAAGGTACTGATGATAAAGGTACTGAAGATCAAAGTACTGCTTTTCAAGGAACCTACAGGCAAGAGTTAATCACACCAAGGTTGTTAGATTTTGAAGAGGAAGCTGGTCCTTCAACTGTTATATATGAAGAAGAAGCTGGTCCTTCAACAGTCATACCAGAAAAGGAAGCTGATACACCCAAACCTATACACACTGCAAGTGATGATGAAACCATTACTGAGATCTTGCATGATTTATCAAAGCCAAGAAGAACAACCAAGAGCTTCTCAATCTACTATAGATCCTAAGGATAAAGGAAAAGGTAAGTTGGTAGAAACAAAGAAGAAAAAGAAACCTACTTTAGCACAGATAAGGGCTGCTCAAGTTGCTATGAATGAGGAAGCAGCTAGAAAGTTACAAGATGAATTGAATGCTGAAGTTGCTAATGAAGAGGCTAAGAATGAAGAAGCAGCTAAGAAATTGCAAGCATAATTGAATGCTGAAGCTGCTATACCATTAAAGTCTGTTGTTCCCCGTTCACTATCGTTTAAAACAGTTTAAATATATAGAACAAGTTAATAGTGAACTATGACTGAAATTAACATGAGAAAACACACCAAGTAATTTTCAACATAATATTCTTATTAGAAATGATTCAACAAAGAATACGTTACCCAAGTACTTGCGGAATAGTACTTGGGATTGAAATGACAAAGTTCGGTGACTCCTCTCTAAGCTCAGGCTAAGTCTGAGCATAACTCTTAGAGCTCACTGAGCTATCTCAGGAACTAAGTTGTATTTGGAGGAGTGAAAAGATGGCTTGCGTGTGTGTGTTTTTACAATTCACAAGCTTAACCTTTTCACTCCATCTCTTATGCTATTTATACATGTATGATATTTGACTCTTTCCTAAGTGACAAACTGACATCATGCAGAAGACAAAATACTGATGTATTTTGTCTCTGTTTACAAAGACTATTCTAGGTAAGAGACAAGACTACTTTCCTAAGTTCAGTGATGACACTGAGCCTGATCTTTTGCCATTCAGGGAAAGTTGACTTTGGTTGATAAGGACTTCGTCTTATCTGATTCAACCTTTCCCGCCTTGTCCCGCTCTTTCTTCAGTCTTTACATCCTTCAGTCTTCTACTTCAGTTTGTCTTCAGTGTAAGAAGTTGGAGAGGAATCTTAGGGATTCAGTGAGTTATTATCATCACTCACTGAATCCATCATCTTCTTCTTGACTCAGTCTTCACCCTTTAAGTTCCGCCTTACTGAGTGGAGAGACTTCTTCTTTGCCTCTTACTGAGTATCCTGAAGACGACTCACTGAGAGACTATGCGCTCAGTGACCTGTTTGTGTTAACGGATTAAACACTTGGGCTATTTTCTATTCAAATCCTAGATTAAGGGGTTTAGGTATTTACTGAACCCAACAGTCTCCCCCTATTTGGATATACAAATAGCCTAAGTGGTTGATCAGTGTAAGTGAGCAAGAGGCTTCTTCTTACACTGAATGTACTAATGAATACAATAAGGAACATTGAGTAAATGTATAAAACATACATCGTTTATTGATCAGATTACATAGTTCCTATCACTAGTACAAAAGATAAAACAAAATGATGTCAATCCAAATGGATTCCCAATGCTTCAAGCTTGACCTTTTTGGTGATGAGTGTTTCTCTGTCAGGATGGTCTCTTATCTTGGCATTCAGGTCTTGGCAGAACCTGATATTTGCTGGGGTTTAAATTTGAGAGGCCACTGGTATGTAGCTCAGCATTGCAGCCACACCAGCCTGATCAGTATCACTCCATCTTTGAAAAGCAGGGTTTCCATAGACATCAATGTGGAATAGCCCTCTTTCAGGCTTCTCAATCACTAGATAGTTCACAAATTTAACCCCTTCAGGCAGCTCCCTGTTACACTCTAGTCCAGGCACTTTAATCTCAGGTTGGAACTCAACTCTCTTCCTTTTGCCAGTGGATGATTGTGGTTGAGATCCTTGAGGTGCAGTTAAGGCGGCCTGAATTCCCTGTTGGGCTGGACAATCTCTCAGTCTTTCATATCTTTTACTGAGCATTTTCATCAGGTCCTTAACCACCGCATTCTTCTTCTTTTCAATGATTGGACCAAGCTCATCAAGTTCAGTGATCCCAAAGTCAGTGAATTTGAGGGGATCATGGACCTCGAAGTGTCTTTTATCAACCCCTCTATAGACGTTCATGGCCAGTGGTTTGGTATTGGGGATGATTCTGACATCTGTGATTTTTTCAGGAAGCCTTCGGCTTGTCATTGTCCAGTTGTACTCCTCAATTCTGCTTTGCCTGAGAGCTTCAGTTTTCTTCTTCTTTTCTTCCAGCTGCTTTTTCATTGCAGCCATCTGAGCCGCCTGAGCCTCCTTGAACTTTTGCCTTGCCTGACCCTTTTGAAGTTTGCTTGGATCTAATCCCATGTTCTCAGCTTCTTCGGCGACAACCTTTTCCAGTGCTTTTCTGTTCTTTTTCTCTTCCTCAGCTTGTTTCAACCTTTTTTCTTCTTTAGCAAGGTGTTTACTCAGCTGTTCTTGTGTGAGCAGGTATTCAGTGTCGCCGATTTTATGGGGAATCTTCTCAGGCTCAGAAGTTGCCATCTTGCCTTTTCCTTTGTCCTGGCCTGAGGAAGATGAAGTTGCTACCAGGGGTGGTGATGTTGTTGTTATTGGAGTGATTACTGTCAGTGTTGTTGTAGTTGATGTTTTTGGTGGGATTGATGAGATGGGTGTTGCTGAGACTGGTGGTGATGATGAAATTTGAGCCACTGATGCTGTTGGTGTTGGCTCCCCCTCAGTGTGAGAAGGAGTTTCTTCAGCAATATTCTCCCCCTCAACTGTTGCCGGAACTTCAGTGAGGGCAAGAGTTGGAGTTGGTGCTGAGGGGGACGGAGCTGCTTGACCCTTGAAGGCTTGATATATTTCAGTGATCATAGCCTTTATTTCAGAAGTATCTGCTTGAAGACCAGTGACCTTGGTGTCCAGGTTAGCCTGAGAAAGCTCCAAAGCAGTCATCCGGGGACTAAGATTCCAGGCCATAGAAGACGAGGCCTGAGCCATAGTAGCTACCTGGGTGTTCAATGAGTCCACTGAGGTCTGAAGAGATTGAACTGAAGATTGGAAACCCTGAACATTGGCAGATTGGAGCATTTCAATCAGTTCAGATAGTCGAGATGAATTTTTCGCATACACCTCAGTGGCTTCCAGTACTTTGGCATTGATTGCAGGGTCCTCTTTAACAGCATCCCTGATTTCATCGATAGTAACTCCACATGACTGAAGATGCTTGAGAAACTTAACCAGGTTTTCATCCAGTCTGATAAGGTGTTGGTACATGAGATCTCTGTGCTCATGAACATTTTCATTGAAGGTGAGCACATCAGAACGAAGATCAGCATAGCTGGCTGCTGCTTCAGTGTGTTGATCCCAAAATTGTTCAGTAACCCCAGTGTACAGTCTCCTTGAGGCTTTAGTGATCCACTAAACCAGCTGTCTTTCAGTGACTGGAAGAATGTTGTCAAAACGGTTAAATTCCCTTGAGCTGGATGAGGAGGAGTCTGAGTTATTTTCTTCTGGATGAAAGGGTGACTCAGTATGCTCCTTTGGATCAGGCAGAGGCTCTTTTTCAGATTGAACCTCAGCGTCCATTTCTTCTCCAGCTGATAAGATTTCATCATCAGTCTCAGCAAGCTCATCTTCAGAGAATAATATCCCAGTGACATCAACAACAGTTAACCAGGGGTTTGTGTTGGGTTCCATATCAGCGGGTGGTATGTTTCGCTCTGAGTCTTTGTCCCCCGTTGACCCCTCGGACACTGGTGGGCGTTTCCCAGTGTCTTCGCTGGAGTCAGGATTGGTTGTGGGTTCCGTATCGGCGGGTTGTTCCTTTTCCTCCGAGTCTTTGTCCCCTAGTGACCCCTGAGACACTGGTGGGCGTTTCCCAGTGCCTTTAGGAGAGTCAGTGATAGTTGTATCCCTATTAGCGGGTTGTTTGATTCCCTCTGAGTCTTTGGGAGAGATCAGTGTGCCCTCAGACAAAGGCTTGGATTTGCTAATGTCGTCACTGGGCGTTGTGGAAGGCGCTCCCCTACCAGCGGGTTGTTTGTTTCCCTCTGGATCTTGGGGAGTAGTAGGTGTGACCAAGGGCACTGACTGTGATGTATCAGTGTCCTTCGTTGTCACTGGGGTGGTTGTTGCCTGGTCAGTGGGTGTCTTTTTGGTCTCGGGCTTTTTGTGCCTCTTAGGCTGTGCTCCTGAAGCCTCAGGGCCCTGAGACTTTGGTTTAGTCTTAGTCCCAGTCTGAGACTTCCCCTTTTTCTTTTTAGGAGCAGGGTTTGGAGACACTGATCCACTTTGATTGTTTACAACAATCATGTGGGCCGTCAATTCAATGGGAGTGACGAGGGATGGGTCCTTTTGAAAATTTGAAGGGCTCAGGATGCCAGGTAAATTTCCAAATTTTTCATCCTGAGTATAATTTGAACCCAGTAACGATTGCAGAGCACAAGAGACAAACCTAGGATACGAAACGTACTTCGTCCTAGTTTTGCTCTGTAGCTTCGTTACGAGATCACTGTAAATGATCTCCCCTATGTCGACAGTGACCCCATTCATCAAGCAGTATGCCATCATCAACTGAATAGAGTTAACTTGTTCAGTGGATGAGTGGTTCCCGCCGAGGACCTGAATCACAAAAGTGAAGAGGATCCTCCAAGCCACGGGGAATGAGCTTTTAGTGACTGGGGTCTTGTCCAAAAAAGTTGGATCTAAAACGATTTGTTTTAACCCATCCTTCACTGTGGAGGGTTCAGGATGGGCGACATAAGCACCTTTGTTATAGTCTAACCCTGTTGATGTGCAAAACGTTTTGTAATCCAGGGTGTGTTGTTTCCCCCCATTTAGACTGAACATGATGAGATACTCCCTGAGAGGTCTAAGGTTATTCTCATCAGTAGAAGGTGTCGGGTCAAAGGCTCTAGCTGTAGCCCAAAACTCCCTGAGGTAGTTTGGGTACACTACTGAGGGACATTTTACAAAGGCAGTTTTGAGTGGGCAGTTGAATAAAAATTTTATAATGTCTTTATAGGTTGGGACGTTTTCAGGATATTCAAAATTTCCTATGACATTATTTGTTTTAAATTCAACATTAGTAAGATCCCCTACCCACTGAGAAGCAAACTGAAGAGATTGTGTTCTAGCCATTTCCATTAACAAATATTTTAGGGAAAAAATGTTTTGACTAGAACAATCAAAGTATTTAGATCTCTTCAAGTTTGTGATGAAAAACTTTTGTAAATGTTTACAAGAAGGGTTTTCCAAAAGAGGTTTTAAGAGTTTTTGAGCACACACAAATGTCTTTGAATTTTTTTGAAATGATTTTGACAAAGTTTTGTTGCAGAAAAGATTTGTGTGTGTTTGTTTGTGTTGGAAGAGGGTATTTATAGAGTGATAAGAGGGGTGTTTTGTGCACAAATGGGAATATTAAGAGTTGGTTTTTGAAAGACGTTTGAATTTCCACATTTAATGCTACCACTCCATTACCCGCAGTAAAATCCCGTTTTTCAAGGGAACAGTTGCAGTGCACAGTAAAAGTGCACTTTTGCAGAGATAAAATATCAATTTGATATTTTTGTGAGCGGCATTAAATGCCAAGTGGGATGACAGTAAGACAAAGAGACATATATTCCTTTATTAAATTGGCAAAGTTACCAACCTAGGACATTTAAGTAACTGATGTTTAAATCATTTAGTTACTCATTCAATGCTCTTTGTCAAGTGTCAGGGACCCTGAATGAGTGTTACTCATTCAGTGAGAGGTTGGTTTTGGATATTCAGGGAGGATGAACCATTTCAGAGAACTCACTGAGATTGGTTTTCAGATACTTGACTTTCAATGTCAAGCATTCCCAATTCAGCTTTCAGTCTCCTGAAGGTAGGTTCATCCAAGGGTTTGGTGAAGATATCAGCTAGTTGATATTCAGTAGGGATGAAATGAAGTTCAATATCTCCTTTCATTATGTGGTCCCTAATGAAGTGATATCTGATATCAATGTGTTTGGTTCTTTGGTGGAGGACATGGTTGTTGGAGATTGCAATTGCACTAGTGTTATCACAGAAGATGGGCACCATTTTGTAATGGATGTCATAGTCACTGAGTTGACTTTTCATCCATAATACATTGGCACAGCATCCTGCTGCAGCTACATATTCAGCTTCAGCTGAGGACATAGCCACTGATTGTTGCTTCTTTGCACTCCAACACACCAGTTTTCCTCCAAGAAATTGACAGGACCCTGAGGTACTTTTTCTGTCCATGTTGCAGCCAGCATAATCAGAGTCAGAGTAACCCTTGAGATCAAACCCTGAGCATATTGGATAATAGAGTCCAAGGTTTGGGGTTCCTTTCAGATACCTGAGTATTCTTTTGGCTGCAGTGAGGTGAGATTCTTTGGGATTGGACTGATATCTTGCTGTTAGACAGACTGAAAATTGTATGTCTGGTCTAGTAGCGGTTAGATACATCAGTGAGCCAACAATCCCTCTGAAATGGGTTTGATTGACTGATTTTCCAGTGAGATCAGGTCCAAGGTTGTTAGGTGGGACCATTGGTGTCTTCACTGAGGCACAGTCAGATATCTCATATTTCTTCAAGAGATTTCTGGTGTATTTCTCTTGACTGATGGATATTCCTTTATCAGTTTGCCTGATTTGTAGTCCAAGAAAGTATGTAAGTTCCCCCATCATGCTCATTTCAAACTTCTTTGTCATTAGTTTTTTAAACTGTTTGCAAAGTTTGTAGTTTGTTGAGCCAAAGATGATATCATCAACATACACTTGGACTAGTATCACATCCTGTTGGGTTCTATAGACAAACAGTGTGTTGTCTATCTTTCATCTGACAAACTTGTTTTGTATCAGGAAGGCTGAGAGAGTTTCATACCATGCCCTGGGAGCTTGTTTAAGTCCATAAAGGGCTTTGTCAAGCTTGCAGACATAGTCAGGGAATTCACTACTCTCAAAGCCTGGAGGTTGCTGAACATACACATCTTCCTTGAGATCACCATTTAAGAATGCACTTTTAACATCCATTTGGTAGACCCTGAAGTTCATGTATGTTGCATATGCAAGGAAGATCCTGATGGCTTCCATTCTTGCAACAGGAGCAAATGTCTCATCATAGTCAATGCCTTCTTGTTGACTGTAACCTTTGGCTACAAGTCTGGCTTTGTTTTTAATGACAGTGCCGTTTTCATCAGTTTTGTTTCTGAAAACCCACTTCATTCCTATGACTACCACATCCAGAGGACATTTGATCAAGGTCATGACCTTGTTTTTATCAAAATGTTGCAATTCTTCTTGCATAGCCTGAACCCAGCTTGGGTATTTTAGAGCTTCAGTGACACTTTTAGGTTCTATGTCTGATAGGTAATCAGCATATAGACATTCATTGGCTAAAGTTGCAGTTAGACTAGCAGCCATGCTTCTAGTGAGCAAGCCCTCAGTGGGTTCACCAATGATGTTTACAAGCTCAATGTCCTAAGATCTTGTCCACTTACTTTGTGGTCTGGGATCTGAGCTTGAAGATGTCACTGGGAGTTCATATGTGAGTTCAGGTGCAAGGGCCACATAATCATTTAGAACATCTGTAGAGATGTCTTGATCAGGTTGAGGATCATGAGTTACAGGTTCCTGATCATTTAGATCATTGTTACTTATCCCAGCAGGAATAGACTGATTATCAATGAAATCATTGATGGTTGGTTGGGGTAGGTTGTGAGGTAAGACATAATATGAGATGTCAGCATCAGCTTGATATGAGGAATTGAGTTTTAGTGTTGTACTCATCAGGAGGATATCTTGATGAGTTATCAATTCCTATTTCCTCCACTGAGGTGTTGGTGAACCTGATGCTTTCAGCACTTTCATCAAAGGTGACATGAAAGGTTTCCTCAACTTGTTGTCTCCTTGTGTTAAAAACCCTGAAGGATTTGGAGATCAGTGAGTAGCCTAAAAAGTATCCATCATCAGCTTTTGCATCAAACTTGCCTAGATGATCCTTGTGGTTGTGAATGAACACAGGACATCCAAACACATGAAAATAGCTGATGTCAGGAAGTCTTCCTTTGAAGATCTCATATGGGGTTTTATTATGTCTTTTGACAATGATTGACTTGTTTTGAGTGTAACAGGCAGTTTTGACTGCTTCAGTCCAGAAATGCTTTGAGAGGGCTGAGCCATTTAACATAGTTCTAGCAGCCTCAATGAGAGTTCTGTTTTTCCTTTCAGCAACCCCATTTTGTTCGGGGGTGTATGGGGATGAGAAATTTTGAGAAATTCCCTTTTCATCACAGAAACTCTCAAGCTCTTGATTTCTGAACTCAGTACCATTGTCAGTTCTGATCTGTTTAACAGTAATGTCATTCTGGTTTTCAATCTTCCTGATGAATGACATTATTGTATCAGCTGCCTGACTCTTCTTGGAAAGAAAGTATACCCAAGTGTATCTTGAGAACTCATCAACAATGACAAGTGTATACTTCTCATGCTGGATTGATCTGGGACTGACAGGTCCAAAGAGATCCATGTGCAGGAGGTGAAGGCAGCTTTTGATGGAGAAATTTTGTTTGGTTTTGAATGATGCTCTGTGGTGTTTACCCTTTTCACAGGCAGAGCATGGTTTGTCTTTTGCAAAAACCAGTGATGGTAAGCCAAGGACCTTGTTTTGTTTTGCCAAGTTGTTGAGGTTTTTGAAGTTTAAGTGTGAGAGTCTCTTATGCCACAGCCAATTGATAGTTTCAGTGGCTTTAGCAAAGAGACACGTTCCATCTTGGGAGAGTGTTGACATGTATAGTACATAAACATCATCTCTCCTAGGAGCTATCAACACAACTTCCTTGTTGGCATTGAAAATGGTACCTTGTTTATCATTGAATTGTACAATGTATTTAGCATCACATAGTTGACTGACACTGATGAGATTGTATTTGAGACCGTTGACATAGGCTATTCTAGAGAAAACTATTCCATTGCAGTTTACTGAACCATAACCTTCAGTGGGACATGATGAGTTATCACCAAATACTACCTTGGGCCCTGGTTCCTTTACATACTTGTGCAGATATTCCTTCACACCAGTCATGCTTCTTGCGCATCCACTGTCTAGATGCCAAATAGGTTCCCTGGCATGTCTCTGCACAAGTAGTAAACTGAATTAGTTTCTCATCGTGACCCACTTACTAGTGGGCTTGGATCTCAAGGTCTCTTTGAAATTTGCAATCGACTCATGGTCAGTGGTTGTGTGCATGGTGCTACCACATGTTTTGCATTTAGAGGCTGAGGATGACTCAGTGACTCTGGGTTGTTTGGAATTTCTCCTTGCATGAATGATACTGTCATGTTGGGATGTCTCATGAGCTGGATTACCGCATATATCATAGCATGTATTCATGAGACAATCATCCTGATGATGATCATTAAACCCACAATGAGGGCACGGAGGAAAAGGTTTTGCTCTATTCTTTGGAGCAGTTTTGGAGGATGAAGCATACTGATGACCAACTTTGGTATAGTTTGCTTGACTGACATACTGTAGATGATCTGTAGTCCTGTGATCATCCTTTTTGCAGATCATGCAAAAAAGGATTCTATAGCAGTTGTCAGTGGTATGGCTGGTGTAATGACACAGCTCACACTTTTGTTTGTTATTGGAGGTTGACTTAGACTTTGAGGAACTGGAGGAAGCTGACTTTGTCTCCTTGATTGGTTTAGGGACCTTTTCAATGGATTCCATTTTTTCAGTAAGCTTCCTCACAAGTTCAGTCAGTTGCTGAATTTGGTCAGCTTCAGTGGGGACAGAGGATGTTGAAGTCTCAGTAGGAGTAGACTCTTGTTGGATTAGTTTTGCTTGTCTTTGTAGGATGGTTCTACCAAGTCCAAACCTTTATTTTGGTGAATGAGGATTGAATTGTAGTGGAGTAAGCTCAGAGCTTGGAGCAGCACCCTGAAGAGGTTTCAGTGGTGGAAGCGGTGCTTGAGATTCTGCTTCAGACTCAGAGATATGATCAGTACTACTGGGTACATCAGGGAGTCCAAGCATGCTCTTTAGAGCTTGACTTTCAGGCTCTAGAATCCTTCCAGAATCGAAATTTGGAAGCTTACTCTCAGGATTAACCCGTTCAATCCAATCACTGGAATTTGGAGTTGTCAACATGTTGGTAATCATACCACCAGACACAAATGGTTTTGAACATTGGTCTTTGTTGCGAGAGTCAGGGAGATGATCTTCACCTATGACTCTCTTTTTGCTACTGGGGGCACCCACAGCATCAAAGACCCTGGGATTCTTAGCAGTCCAACTATCAAGAATATCTTGTTCCTTTTTAAGTTCATCTTGAAGAGCCTGATTTCTCTTAACTAGTTCAGTGTTTTGAATTTGCAAGGTGACAGCCTCAAGCTTGGCTTGTTTTAAAATAAGCAATTCATCTCTACACTTGTTTAATTCAAAACTTAACTTGTTGTATTTTGAAAAGAGATTTAATCTTTGCTCTTCTACGAACTTAAGGTCAACATGAAGATAATTCATATAAGACTGCCAATCAGAGTCATCATCCATAGATAGTAAGATGTTTACCTTCTTCATAGTGATGTTGACCCATTCCCCGTTTCTGGCATGATTCTTCCCAACTGCTAGCTTGTCCTCTTCTGAGAGGGCCATCAGTGCACTGACATGCACCATTTCATCATCTGATGACACTGGCTCTTCATCCCAGTCGAAGGTCTCAGCAACACGGCCTTTGTTTTTACCCTGCACAGATTGAACACTTTTTGTTGTTTCTGAGGGACTGGCCTCGAGCAATGCAAGCTTAGCTTTGACTTTCTTGTACTTAGCTTCAAAATCAACAGTTTTGTTTTGATCAGATTTGTTTTGAAAATTTTGATGAGACTGATAGATTTTTGGTTGAAATTTGCTAAAGCCTGAGGACTGATTTGACCTTGATGGTTTATAAGAGGGTTCAGAAATTGTTTTTGAAAAACAGTCTTTTGCAAAATGACCTCTTTTGTGACACTTAAAGCATTCAGTGTCCTCATTTGCTTTGGTATTCGAAAAACTTTTGTTTCTTTTTATAAACCTTCGAGAGTTAGCAAGGAGTGCCCTTTCCTGAAATTCGGTGTTTAGGTCATTTAGGTACTCCTCACTTGATCTCTCATCAAGCTCATCATCTGAATTTTCCTGAAAATCTTGAACAACATTGTTAGAATAGAAAGCAGTTGATATTGGTGATGAGGTGGTGGTCAAGGACTTCTTGACTTCCTGAGACTTCTTTAAGTCAGGGTATCGTCTGTTGATAAGATTTTCCTCATAGACAAATTTCCCATAAATTTCAGGAAGCTCAAGATTTTGGATATGATTAGCATTCCTAAGTCCCTGAGAGAAATTCAACCACTTCTCAGGGAGACTGTTGACAAAACCAACATTGATTTCATGTTTGGACAACTTAACACCATCGTTTGACAATTCATTTAAAAGAGTTTTGTACCTGGTGTAAGTTTGAGAGAGAGTTTCTGAGTCCTTAGCCCTGAAGGTGTTATACTCAAGTTTCAGGTCCATTATACTGTTTTCCTTGGTATCAGATGGTCCTTCATGACTATGAACTAGGTCATCCCAGGTTTGTTTAGCTGTACTAGAGCTTATAACAGACTCCATGATATCGTCAGGAAGACAAGATATTATGATACTTTTAAGTCTTTGGTCCTGGTTGACCACTCTCCTTTCATCCTGGGTCCACTGAGCTTCAGGTTTGGGCAACCCTTCAGCAGTCTTTGGGACAAATGGACCTTCATTTATACACTTGATATAATAAGGTTCCATCCCAATCAAATAGCAAAGCATTCGCTTTTTCCATTTGTTGAATTTGCCAACTTCAAGTCTAGGGGCAACAACTGAATAAGCTCCACCCTTTTTATCGACTAGTTGGGGTACATCAATTTCAGCCATTTAGGATCCTAATTTAAAAACTTTTAGAGAGGCCTAAAAAAACGAGTTTTATAATTAGCCTTGCTCTGATACCACTTGTTGTTCCCCGTTCACTATCGTTTAAAACAGTTTAAATATATAGAACAAGTTAATAGTGAACTATGACTGAAATTAACATGAGAAAACACACCAAGTAATTTTCAACATAATATTCTTATTAGAAATGATTCAACAAAGAATACGTTACCCAAGTACTTGCGGAATAGTACTTGGGATTGAAATGACAAAGTTGGGTGACTCCTCTCTAAGCTCAGGCTAAGTCTGAGCACAACTCTTAGAGCTCACTGAGCTATCTCAGGAACTAAGTTGTATTTGGAGGAGTGAAAAGATGGCTTGCGTGTGTGTGTTTTTACAATTCACAAGCTTAACATTTTCACTCCATCTCTTATGCTATTTATACATGTATGATATTTGACTCTTTCCTAAGTGACAAACTGACATCATGCAGAAGACAAAATAATGATGTATTTTGTCTCTGTTTACAAAGACTATTCTAGGTAAGAGACAAGACTACTTTCCTAAGTTCAGTGATGACACCGAGCCTGATCTTTTGCCATTCAGGGAAAGTTGACTTTGGTTGATAAGGACTTCGTCTTATCTGATTCAACCTTTCCCGCCTTGTCCCGTTCTTTCTTCAGTCTTTACATCCTTCAGTCTTCTACTTCAGTTTGTCTTTAGTGTAAGAAGTTGGAGAGGAATCTTAGGGATTCAGTGAGTTATTGTCATCACTCACTGAATCCATCATCTTCTTCTTGACTCAGTCTTCACCCTTTAAGTTCCGCCTTACTGAGTGGAGAGACTTCTTCTTTGCCTCTTACTGAGTATCATGAAGACGACTCACTGAGAGACTATGCGCTCAGTGACCTGTTTGTGTTAACGGATTAAACACTTGGGCTATTTTCTATTCAAATCCTAGATTAAGGGGTTTAGGTATTTACTGAACCCAACAAAGTCACCTATTCCTGTTTCTGCTCTACCAAGAAGACCAAATCTTGCTAAGGAAAGAAATGCAATGATGGCATATTTAAAAGGTCAATGGTATATTGGATTGAACAAGTTGAATTATGTTGAGATGAAACAGTTGTATGAAGCTGTTAGAGAGGCTTATCAGAAGAGTGTTGAGAGTATCAAAGATTTTAAAGATGATGATGCTCAGAAAGAAGATGATAAGAAAAGAAGCTTAAAAAGAAAAAGATCAACTGAAGTTGAAGATACACAGCCATCAAAGAAGATTGAATTAAGGTCTGATATTGATGATGAACTAAGGAATTACTTAAGAGTAGTAGAACTTGAGTATTCTAAAGATGATGCTGAAATGAAGAAGAACAAATCTCCAATAACTACTTTTGAAGTTGTAGAGTCAAAGGATGGAAGTTATCTGATGTTTCACAGAGAAGACGAAAGCTTCAGGGTGTTCAATATGCTATGGGATCTATTGCACATAATAGATAGAGTGGATTTATTTCATTTATATCATTTGGTGCGAGATTATTTTGAACACAATCCATCAGAAGGAGTTGGTTTATTCTTGCTTGGAGATCTCACAACTATTTGGGAAACTGAAGAACAAAGCAATGCTGAGATTTGGAAAAACCAAGAAGATTGGGAGATTATCAGCTGGAGATTCTTTGAAGAATCTGGAGTACATGTTCTAGAGTTAGAAGATGGGACTATGATTCACATGTTAGCAGACAGAAGATATCCGCTTACATCAGATCTTATGAGAAGAATGCTAGAGCATGGAATGGAAGTTGAAGAAGATAATGAAACTGCTCTTATGGTCATCAAATTGTTTATCAGATGGACTACTATGGCTGATGATGATGAATAACTGGTATGAATCTTAATTGAATAAATTATTTTTGAAAAATCAGTACTTTATTCAAAGTACTGCTGATCAAACAGTACTTTCATCAAAGTACTGCTTGCAGCATTAAACCAGTTAATGATTTTGAAAAACTTTTGTTAAGTAATAAATATTTTGAAACAAAGGTTAAAAGAAATAAATGGTTTTTGAGATGGTAACAATAATAGGTTATCAATCCACCATGGTTACAAAAGGATTGGCTAATCCATGAGCAAACGGCTCTGGTAAAGACATCTCAAATCCGTTTTATAGTTGACAGCTTGCTAATAAGTTGTATGGTAATCAACTCACCATATCAGTAAATGTGAAGAGTTGGCTAGCCCACAAGAAAATGGCTTGTGGTAAAGGCTGTGGAAAAACCATTATTTGGTAATTAGTTCACCTTAGATGAAAGAACTAACTAGTCCAAAATGGTACAGCTTTTGGTAAAGACAAATCAAATCTGTTGATAGCTGATGATTTGCTAAAAATCATATGATTATCAATGTACCATGGTCTTACACACCAAAACATTTGGCTACTCCAGAGTTAATGGCTTTGGTAAAGAGAAATCAAAATCCATTAAATTTTCAATGATTCACCTCTCACAGGAGTTTACACACCTGGAAGTGATGAGAATAGATTGCAACTTAAATTGAATTAATGTACAAATTGTCATATGTTGCTGTGTTGCTGAAAAGATGGAGCTTGCTGAATGATGCTGTAAAGAATTATTTCTAAAGAATACTTTGATAATGCTGATATAAGCACAGAGTCTACAAAGATACAATCTAAAGACAAAGACACAATCTTTCCTTGAAGATGGAAAAGTTAAAGATAAGTTTACAAAGGAACTTGAACTCAAGCAAGTAGAATTCAAGTTAGGGGAGGATTGTTGGGATATGAAAGTGCTGAAGAATGACAAAGTACTGCAAAAAGTCAAAGTACTGCTAAAGAAGAAGTCAAAGTACTGCTGTCGAAGTTAAAGTACTGCAAAGCTAAAGAACTGCTATATTCGTTTATGGAAAGCTTTGTTATTCTAGAATATTCTTTGCTTAGATTACTTGTCGTACAAGGTTACAAATTGTAAACCGACTAGGGTTATCCTTAAGCCTATAAAAGGACCCCTAGATTGGTATTAGATGTACGCGCATTATTAGAGTTATTAAAGAGTTCGATATTAGTGTTTTAGAGTTGTTTAAGAGTCTGCATAACAAGCAGATTTAGAGTTATTAATAAAATCGTTGAAAGTTAAAGTTATATTCTTCTTAGCTTTGTTAAGTAAATTCCGCATACTTAATAAAGTTTGATCAGTGTTTCATTGTTAATAACTTAGGATTTATCCAAGGTTATTAAACCCTTAACAAGCTATATAGTTAGTTTGGTTAGAGTACATCGAATAAAGCTCAAGAACCCGAATACACATATACCCATTCAAAGAATAACTGATAGCACCTCCCAATGTACATATTTATCTTTCCTGTTGATTGTGTATGAAGCTCAAGAACCCGAAGTACCCAAATGCCCCCACACTTGTGTACCTCTTTTATCATCAGAAACTAGCTCTTCCATCTCTTCCCACACATAGTTAGAATAAGAACACTAAATGCCACTATATACACTGAGTTTCTCTGCGGTCATGACATTTGTCTTCCCGGAATATCTTCAATCACTTAGAAGTATTAATTTCATCATGTGTACTCGTTGTGCTTTTAGATGTGTGTCTCCTTCCCCCTTGCTGGTTTTGATACTTCAGAATCAGCAACGCATGTAAGCCCACATACTAGAAATCTTTTGAGAAGAACACATGAAATCTTGTGAGAATCAACTTGCTGATGAACAGTGTGAGCAAATCTAATTAGGGATTAAATCTGATGTTTCACTCTCCCCCAATTAGTGCTCTCCCCTAAACTGACAATCTTTATGATGAATGCTCGGAATAAGAAGAAGTATTTAGATAGTTAAATGCAACTCGTGTTTAGTCTTCTAACATGCAACAGAAAATGTAGAACATACTGTAGACTCGACCTTCTTCAAGATTTTCCATTTGGGGAACAGAGTGTTAACATCTTCATCTCACCAAATGCATTCCAATTGATTTATTACAAATCCCCTTAACTAATATCCCTCCCAATCAAACAAGAATAGAAAGATGTTCATCAAGGAGTTTAACAATCAGCACACAATGAACACATGAAATGGTAACACCAAACTAACAAGTTGGAACACTGATAATCTTCAATTTGCTGCCCGAGATAGTTGAAAGTGGATAAGGTAGAAGTACGGAGAAAAAGACACAAAGAGATACAGAATCAACCCATCTTCGACACAAATCACTTCATAAGTCATTAAGCCCAATCAGGTAAACTTGTTGTGAGTCATTGGTGTACACATTCTCTGTCGCCTAATGATTCTGATTGATCGGAATCATCATGATGACGTTTACGTGAAGCATTAACTGGAAGCACTTCATTATTAATCATATCAGCATGTGAGAAGATGTAAACCACCGGCTCTTAGAAGAAACTCCATGTGAAGATGACCCGATAAGAAGAAGCTCGGTTCTTATATGAGTTTGGAGCCGTATGACCATTTATTCTCATATGTTAATCAACATGCATAATTATCATGCTTCTTCTCCCCCTCAAGAATTGCATACGGAGATGCCATTCTTAATTAAACAAGTGAATATATTCAAAATGTATTCTATTCACACTTCTCCCCTGCAAAAACTGCATATGATGTCGCCATCGTCATTATAGATGAGCAAGTGGAATAAGAGTACTAGCAACGGTAAATCAGTTCACTTGATAATTGAGCGCGCATGGAAAAAGCATGAAGCATGTTGATGAGAATGGTCATAAACGAGAAGATTTCTCTTTTTCTGAAGATAAAGCTCACTGAAGCGTACACTTTTCTTTTTTTTAGGGAACGAGGTTTGAACTGTTGTATTCAAACGTCATAAGAAGATTTCTCTTCTTTTAAAGTTAAAGCGCACTGAAGAGTACACTTTTCTTTTCTTTGAGGAACGAGGCTTGAACTGAAGTATTCAAGCGTCATTATCTCTCTCTTTTCTACTACTGTTGGCTTACTTGTTACCAAACCCATTATCATTCAGTAGGCTCTTTGTCGTGACAGCTGATGGAGAAAACCCAATATGATGAATTTGACCCTGAAGTAAAATAACCCGAACTCATGACTTAAACTTGTACACATGTAACAAAGAGTGGTGCCGAGACTTTATGCAACTTTGAATCTCTAAGTACTCTATACTCTTCATCCAACCAACCATCAAGTATAAGATGTACATCATCTCTTGAGAATCCACAATTTAATGTGACACTGAGCACTACAACGTAACTCCTTAAAGTGATAGTTATTTTGTGGTGGTAAAAAGAAAAAGAAAAATGACCCAAAAATAACTAGATTTCCAAGTCTTCGTCTTTAAAAATGTAAAAAGCTCGAACAAGGATCTTGAAGAATCTTCATCCAACCATCCCCGATACCTTCAGATACTAAGTACACTCGCCCGTGACATTTCGCTTCAACCTCAAAAAAATAATAATAATGAATTAACGCCGTTGTCACATCTTGTGGTTAAAAGCCCAGATCTAGCCTCCTTTGACGTTTTAAATGAAATTTGATAATGGTTTCATCCCGACCTTAGTTAAATGAGCATAACCCCATAAAACTTTATTATAACCAAACTGCCATGAAAAAAATCCAAACAAACATCCAAGACATGAAGTACACACTTTATCCCTTCTTCGAAGTAGAAACCGTCGCACCAGCATCAGATAAGATCCAGGCATACACTTTCCTTTCTCTAGGATGGTTCCATCATCACGGGATTTCACAATTCTATGGTTTAAATCGAGAAATAGTTTCTTTCGCATGATTTTACAAAACCAAGAATAAGCCGAGAGATAGAGCCGGAAATGCACTTTACATTCACCAGGATGTTTCCATTGTTACGAGATTTTACAAATGTATGATTTAAACCGAAAAATTTATTCTTTCGCGATTTTACAAAATCAAGACTAAACCGTAAACAATGTCAGCTTGAATGTGTTATGACAACTTTGGTTTCGGTGAACATATGTTTTAGGGGAACATGCACAGGTTCATCAACAATTCTTCTCCATCATTAACCATTCTTTTCCCATATGTAGAATACTTCACAAACCATACTGAGTAAAGTAGTATATATTACTTCCTCCAGGGGTTGACCTTATAACATCAAAGTACACATTTCTCCCCATGATGGTTTCGAACTTTCGGAAGCATCATTAACGTGTACGACCATTTACACGAAAAGTTCTTGTCATAAGCAAACATCTTGAGGAATCATGAATGACATTGAAGATTCTTGAAAGATTTTGCGTAGACTGTGAAGCATCATTGACATTCTGTGGCGTCGAATAATCCATGAGAATTGCTGATCACATCTCATCCTTTGAACACTTTGGCCAACATATAATTCACGTATTCTGTCGGCTATTTCTGTGACCACTTGGTGAAGTAAACCCGATATACCAAACTTGAACATGAAGTAGAATTCCCCAGATTTGCTACTTAAGCTTGTACTAATCCTTGTGAAAAAGAAACGGTGTACCCAATGTACAATACCTCTTGACGAATCCTCAACAGCGTGAGACACCGAAGTGATAGCTACGTTGTGGGTTAAGCGAGAAAGAATCATAAAAGTAACTAGATAGCCAAGTCTTTATCACACTCAATAAACACCCAAACAAGTCATCTTCGCGGAAGGGTAGAAAGAAAGAAGATGAAATAAGTAAACGCGCCTGGAAAACCTCACTTCAAAGCCAAATAAGAAATACCGTACAAAAAACCCCGTTGTCAACTTTGATCAATCATCAATTCAAGCCACAACATAATATCCTTCGTGAAAATGTAGAAACCAAAGTACTAAACCGCATAACACAACAAATCTCATCATCAAATCTCATAACACATCTCATATTGTCCAAATCTCATAAAATTCAAATCTTGAGAAGCCCATTCGACCCAATCATGTTTACGGCCCAAACTTGGTTACTTGTAATAATCGAGGCCCGATCCATGAAAATCAATCCAATCATCTGAGTCCAACGTCCAAATCCAATTATACAAGTGAACCAATTCACGTTAAATCAATTTTGTATAAAAGTCCAGTATCCAAAATCCAAATTTCAAGCACGGTCCGAATATGATTTTTCTCACCCAAAACTTATAATAACCAAAACTCAAATCCAGTAATCAAATATAACAACTGGTCCATCAGATCCGAATCTCATAAACTCATGAACTCAATATCCACACTCCTTTCACAATCAAATAACACACCAAATAAGTTAAGCCAAATAAGTCTTGCCATCATCAAGTCGTGAATATAGGAGCCTCGAGAAGATTTCGTTCATTATTCAATAGCAGCAACACATTATATACAGCCCAAAAACTGTCAAGCCCAAGTTTTAACATCCAACATCCAAGTCTGGTCCAATTGATTAAACACACGAGGCCCAAATATAGTCCAATCCAAATCTATTAACCCTAATTTTTCGGGTAATATAAAAGGCTCATATATCTCATCTCGTTACCTTAATAACACTCACATAGTCAAACCCTATTCTCTCAGCCAAACCGTGATATCTCTCAACCATCTAACCCTAAAATATCTCATACTTCTCAACAAATCCACCTCACTCATCTCAGAGTCTAAAAACAAAATGCATCAAATGTTTCTGTACAAATCTCAATTATGAGAACCACAATCCAATACAAACCAAGCTTAACATCTTAGTCATTCAAAATGACCTCGCCACAAGGATGGCAAGAGGTTTTGAAACCGCTTTAAGATCTGGTAGGTATATACGAATTATGACTTTTTCTAATTGATATTGACTTTGTTTAGATTAATTAACGAATCCTAAGAATAAGAGAGTAACAAAATGGTTATATCTCTATTCTTTATTTTTCGAAAATCAATTGAAGTGAAACTTCAACAATTTGATCAATGATGATATTGTTCATTCACACAAGGTCTTTATAGAACCTTACATTCGAACACATCTGAGACTGTGTTACCTTTTTTCGTTTTTCCCTTTTTGATTTTCAGTAATGAATCGAGGGACAAAGAAACAAATTATTTCTGTTCTTTTTGTTCGAAGTTAAATACTTAGGTAGGTTTTAATTAGGTAATGAATCTGAGATTGTGCTTTAATACCTTTGAACCAATGAACGAAAGAAATAGATCTTAACAGATTTGTTATGGTTTCTTTTCATTTGGATTTCAGATATTATCAGAAGTTTAGATCAGTGATGATATCTTTTGGGTAGTTTGGTTCTGAAAGGAATCATAGAGAAATATTTAAACCACAAACAAGGAATCTGAGATCTTGCATAGTATTTTCTGTTTTGATTAAGTCCTAATCTTGTCTGTGAACGGGGGTTAAGGTTGTTTGAGGCTCACAGGGTTAGGATTAAGATGTAGATTGGAACGAGACAGTGATGGTTGATTATGTTTTGATGTAGTTTGATTTTTGTAATATTGGAGAGATTGATTATTGTGAGTTTTGAATGATGAGATTGTTTATTGTGGTAGATTCTTGTAGAAGTTTGATGAGGTTGATTTTTGTTTCTGTCGTATGTGGTAGATTGATTCATGTTTGATGAAATGTTGTATGAGTTAGTTGTATGAATCTGTTTGATGATGATCTTTGTAGAATGACGAGGATGTTTGAGTATGAATCTGTTGTTTGACATTTCTTTCTGTTTAACCATTCAAACCGCACATCATGATTTTAGTACCAAACCGCATTCAATTTATGTCAAAACACATCTTAAGCTTAAACCGCATAATACTGTCAAACCGCATAACCATTTTGACTTAAAAACGCATTGATTTGGGTCAAAACGCACCATATTCATCAAACTGCATGCTTACTTCAGTCATCAAACCGCATTAATGCCAAACCGCTTTGGTACCAAACCTCATGGAACAAATCGCATCGACCAAACTGCAACCAGTCATTGTCAAACCGTTGTATACTTATCAAACCGCATGTTGATCAAACCGCCTCCGAAACAACGAATCTGGACAGTTTTCCATCAAACCTGTTGGAATCACTCCTAAACTAGAATTTAAGTGTTAGTAATTAATATGTAATAGTTAGCTTAATTATGGCTTTTATTTTAGTAATCAAGGCTAGGCTCATGTAGAAAGCCCATGAGCCTATGCCAAAGCCCATTATGGGAAAGGAAGGAAACTTGCATGTTGCCCTAGTTCCTTCATATAAATACCCATGTAAACCTTCATTTGAAGGTTGGTTGTTCACTTGTATTCAATATCTACGCATATCCTTTCACATACTCCTACGCATATTGTGTCTTGTGTTCAACCGATCACTTCTCCTATCTCACTTATTATATTGATGCTTGTGTTACTAATATGGGAACCTAACAGTGGTATCATTCGCCAAATAGTTGGGTGAAACGATTTTGTTTTTGACGTTATTGTGTTTTACGCGTAAGTCTCGGTATACGATCTTCATACGTTCAAAAGCTTGCATTTTTACACTTTAAAATCCAAGATTCTTGTACTTTAAAGGTTATTTAGTGTTGAAGTTTAAGTTTTTGGCAAAACGTTTGCAACTTTACGTGTATTTCATAGTTTTTAAGCTTGGTTTTAATCGTGTGGATATTTCTACGCGTAAGGTGTATAAACGTTTTGGATCATCAAGTTTCACACTTTTTTGTTATTTTGGTGATTTTGAAGCAGTTTCATCCTAAAAATCTGGTTTAGAAACACTTTGGGCAGAATACTCAGTTTTGGATAATCCTACGCATAAGAAAACCCTAATCTTATGCGTAAGTTATCCTTGGTTTGATCTTCAGTTTTCTTGGTTTACTCAGTGTTTTCTTGCTTGGATAAGCCTGAAAACACTTCGACTTTGGACCTCTTTTACACTGGGATAAGTGTAAAATATTTGGGCAAAACCCTAGTTTTACGCCTAAGCTAACACTTACGCGTAGAATCTTTACGCCTAAGCATTTCCTTACGCCTAAGCCTTATCTTACGCATAAGAAAATCTTACGCATAAGCATTCTACTCCTAAGCTCTTAGTCTACGCATAAGTTAAGGTTTCCTTAACCCTACGCGTAAGCTAATCCTACGCGTAAGCTTACATCTTACGCGTAAGTTGGTGTTTTTACGCCTAAGGTTTTCTTTGCCTAAACTTGGTTTCTACGCATAAGGTTACTTCATCAACAAAGTTTCATTCGACTACCAAGATCCATTTTACAACACAAGTTTCAAGATGTCTCAACCACCATACTCTAACTACTTCCCTCATGTGTATCCTCAACAAGTACAACAACAAATCAATCAACAACAACAACTCTATCAACTACAACATCAATTCCCTCAAGGAGAAATTCAACCACAAATGATTCAACCACCACCTAGTCTTCAAGTACAACCTTACACAAACATTCACAATCAGCATCCGTCCAGGAATACTATAAAGGAACCGTCTTGGTTTGCAAAGATGTGTGAAGCTTTAAGTAGCCAACAATCCATTCATGAGGCTGGATCACTTGATAGACCTCCAATGCTCACTCCCGGAAACTATGATCAATGGGTGATTAGGTTCTTTAGGTTTTGTGATCTAAAGAAGCCACATGGAAAGTTCTTAAAGAAGGTCATCCTGAAAGGTCCGTTTCAGATTCCTACTGTCGTTACACCCGGAGATCTAAATGCCACTCCACCAAGAGGTGATGTCACCAACATTGCAAGTCTTACTGACCTCACTGCTGATTAACTTCTACATTTTGAAGCCGATGAGCTAGCAATGCAATACATCCTTTTGGGATTACCCAATCCGATCCTTCGACGTGTTGATGCTCAAAAGACTGCTAAAGCAATGTGGGAACATATTCATCTTCTCATGGAAGGCACTGAACTCAATCAAGAGGACATGGAATCCAAAATCTACTTGGCTTATGAACATTTCATGATTGAACCAGGAGAGACATTAGAGTCTTATCATCATCGATTCTCAAACATCATCAATGACTTGGAAAAACATAACATCATTATGCCAAGAATTGCAGTCAACACTAAGTGCCTAAGTAGCCTTGGTCCTGATTGGGAAAAGTATGTCATTGTTATCCGTCAAGCAAAAAATCTTCATCATGCTACATACGGATTGTTGTACGACTATCTGAAGCCCCACCAAAAAGAAGTTGACAAAGAAAGGGTTATCCGTGGACTCCCCGTCACACCTTCACTTCCGGATAATCAACAACTAGCTTTATGGGCTCAAGCTTGTTATCCTCAATTCCCGACCTTACAAACTGTATTCACAAATCCTCCACAAACCGCTGCTCAACCAACAGCAAAAATTACACCATATGATCAGTCACAGCACCAATCTCCAGAAACTCAATTGGTTCCATACAACAACAACACTGATCAAGCACTTTACAGTGAATCTAATGAGGATACTGAAGCTTTCGATGCATTGCAACAAGGGTTTGTCATAATTGCTAGAGCCTTCGGCCGATATTCAAACAAATCCAACAATCGCATACGTACCTCATCAAACACACAAAATCAGGCTGTTTTTAACAATGGACGTGTTGAAGTTCAGAATCGTGGTAATGTTCGTCAGATTGGCGGTGGTCAAGGATTTAATCCAATGGGAAGGAATAACATGGGTGCTCCACAACAAAAAAGAGCTCAAGTGGTTGAACAGGGTAATGCTCAGAATGGGATTAATGGTCTTCGTAGCTATAACTGTAATGAGAAGGGTCATCTGGCTAATGCATGCCCATAGCCAAGGATAAGAGGCAACGCTTATCACAAAGAAGCTTTACTCTTGGCTCTTAAGGATGAAGCTGGTGGAACTCTTACCAACAAGGAACAGAGCTTCATGGCAAATGCAGATTCTGATGATGATATGGAGGAATTGCAGGCTAATGCAGCAGTTATGTTGTTGGCAAACATGCACGAACTACACATGAGTGACACAGGCCCAGTGTATGACACTGACGGCTTGTCTCAGGTACCGGATCAAACCATATTCATCACTGATCTAATATCTCAGCCAATATCTGAATTCGACGAGGCTCAGAATGTTCAACATGAGCCATCCACATCTCATTCTGATGATACTCAACTAGATCCAGTAGTTACATTTGACGATCAAGATGACCTCCTGGTTACCATTGATAATCAAATTGACTCCGTGGTTATACTTGAGGATCTGAAAAATGATCATGTTGAGACTCACGTTGAACACGCTGAACCATTTCCTAATCCAGATAATGACCTCTTACTTAATGACCAACGATCCCGGATGGAACAATGTTGTGAACTCAATCAGCAATTAAAAAATAAAAATGCACTGTTAACCAGGGATATTGAATGCTTAAAAAGGCAACTCAACGTTTTTAAAACTCAAGAAAAACGTGAACACGGTTTTGAAGTCGCTTTTGCTAAATCTTACCAAAACGAAAAATCATTAGAACGACATATACGTGATCTAGTCGCATCCAAGAATGCCTTGTTGTCTCAAATAGAACAACTGAAATATGATCATAAACAACAACTTAACGCTCTTACTTTGGAAACTCAAAAAGCCAAGTCTGAGTTGTTAACTTGTCAAAAACAGTTCTCTGAGTACAAAAAGCATTCAACAAAACGAATAGATGACTATCTTGAGGACATTGTTGACTTACAAAACAAAATAAAAGAGTTTCGAACTGTTGTTTATAAACATGGTGAATCAATCACAACGATTCAAAAGTTTACTTTCAAACCAAATCCAAATGGATATGGACCGAATCTTGCTGATTACAAACCTAAGTTTTCAAATAGATCATTCAAACCAAATCCTGAAGTTTATAGTTCCGAACATAGAATTGATGATTCCATTATAAGTGTTGTTGAATATAATCGTCAAGAGGAATTAGATGCAGATGATGAGAGTCGGTCAAAAATGGAAAATGTCGTTTATAGCAAACCATTTAACTATTCTAAAGCCGTAACTTTTGTCACACAACAGGATACTTCTAACAAACCTTTGGTTATCACACCAGTTACTGAGTCTTCTAATGTTAATCCCCAACACAATGGTGCACAAATAAATGGTCTTTTACCTTCACTCAGTGAAATTAAAACAATACCCGAAAGTCGTCAAATTCTTAGATATTTTGACACTTTCTTATCTGACATCAAACTTTTAGAACGTGAGATTGAATTTCATTCTGAAATAAAAGTTGAACATTTTCAATCGCCTCAGGCGCGAGGCAAAAGAGATATTTTTCAGAAAAGAATTTTACCCCATATTCATAATTTGAAAAATTGTGCACTATATTGGGAAAGGGAATTTCATAAGGAACTTGGACTGATGAAAATAGTTTTCGAGAAAACAAAAACATCTATTACAAATACTAAACGTAAAAATAAAATTTTACGAAAAGATGTTGATCGACTCTTGGAAGATGTTATCTATGCTGATATCCATAATGTTGTATTATTACATTCTGTTGCATATGCATTTGATTATATCTCTGCTGATTCTGTTGAAAATGTTGAGAATACCGATACTGTGTCACAAATCAAGTCTTTAAAAGTTGAAAATGAACGATTGTTAAACGAGCTTTCAAATGCAAAACGTCGTCTTTAATGGTGTCAAAAAGATTGTTAAAATCGAGATCTCGCTTTGCAAAACAAAATCAACCAGTTGCATACAAAAACTCTTAATCCAAAACTTGAGCAACAGGATGATCAAAACGCGTCTTTGAAGTGTCAAATTTCAAAATATGAACAAGAAATTTTGAAATTTAAAAAGGAATATGGTGTCATATTTGATTTACTAAAAAAGACTCGTGATGAAGCATCAAACGAACTTGATCATCATCTTGCACACACTAAAGAAGTCATAAATGTTTATGGAAATCTTCGTTCTGAAAATCAAGATTTGTTACACACTATCATTGAGTTAAAAGAGAAGTTAGGAAAGTATGAACAAGTTAAGCTTAGTAACATTAAGGTACTTGCACCTGTAACACTTAGAAAAAGTGACACTAGCATGCCTAATGACAAATCACAAGAAACTAATGTGCTTCCCTCTACTGAAACAGGAATAGTTGCCTCTTTTCCCAACACCCGCTCTTCATAGCCTAGGAGCAATACAAGGAAGAATAGGAAGTTGCGACGTAAGAAAAGAACAATAAAGAATGCTGAAGTAGAAGAACACCCTAGGACTTTGAATAAAACTGAAGTTGCACCCACTTTAGATATTGCGTCTGACAAATGTAGTAAACAAAGTGATGTAACGAATGCTGAATATTTAAGTACTCCTAATGTTTTGTTTGAAGCCTCTTGTGTTGGTTGTCATAAAAGCATGTTTTCTGGTAGTCATGATAAATGTGTTGCTAAGACTATCTTGAATCGTAAGCGGAATAATAGAAAATGGAATACCTCTAGGCCCACTAATGCTTCTAAGTCTGTGCTAGGTAAACCACCCTCTAGTGTTCCAACTAAGATCATTGATGTACTCATTGAACCTCCTTCACCTCCTAGGAAGAACTTATCACCTAGTCATTCACCAAGACCAAAGCTAAGACTAGTTGGAGATGGCAGAAATGGTTACATAATACACTTGGATTTAAATGGATACCTAAAATCATTGATATGTGTGTTTCTACTATAACTGCTTCGGAACCCTCTAACTCTTCGGGTTCCACATCTACTTCTATTCCATCTGTGTCGTCTGTATGTAATGCAGGTGTTGGAATCACTCCTAATTTATATTTCAAGTGTTAGTGATTCATATGTAATAGTTAGCTTAATATGGCCTTTATGTTTGTTATTAAGCTAAGGCTTATGTAGAAGGCCCATAAGCCTTGGCCAAAGTCCAATAAGGAAAGGAAGGGACTAGGAGTGTTGCCCTAGCTCCCTCTCCTATAAATACCTTTGTAATACCCTCACTTGAGGGTTGGTTGTTCAATTCACACTTTCACTCCTACGCATAACTATTCTCATATTATCATACGTGTGTTTGTGTGTGTGTTGTTCATCCAATCTCTTATCTATCTCTTCTATTGATGCTTGTGTTACTAATATGGTGACCTAACAGTGGTATCATTCGCCAAATAGTTGGGTGAACATCTTTTATTTTTGAAGTTAACTTTGTGGTCTTACGCGTAAAAGAGTTTATCACTTTGTCACGCTTAAAAACTTATTTTTTACACTTTTCAATCCAATATTCTTGTACTCTCAACGTTTATAGGTGTTAAAATATCTGTTTTTGGCAAAAAGTTTCAAACTTTACGTGTGGATCATTGTTTTTTAAACTTGGTTTTATACGTGGTAGTTGTTCTACGCATAACCTGTTTTAAAGATTTGGATCATCAAGTTTCACACTTTTGGGATATTTTGGTGATATTGAAGCTATTTCATCACAAAAATCTGGTTTGGAAACATCAGTTGGCAGAAATCACTTTTGGCTATCTTTTACGCGTAAGAAAACCCTAATCTTACGCGTAACTTTTCCTTGGTTTGATCTTCAGTTTCGTGGATTACTCAGTGTTTTTCTTGCTTGGATAAGCCTGAAAACACTTTGACTTTGGATATCTTTTGCACTGTGATAGTGTAAAAGATCTTTTGGGTAAAACCCTAAATTTACGCAGAATCTTAAACTTACGCGTAGAACTCATTACGCATAAGATTGTTCTTACGCCTAAGCTCTGTCTTACGCATAAGGTAATCCTACGCCTAAGTTTTCTACGCTTAACTTTCTGTTTACGCATAACTTTAGTGTTTTCTCACTTCTTACGCGTAAGCTAATCCTACGAATAACTATTGCTGTTACGCGTATCTTTGGTGTTTTTACGCATAAGTGGTACTTTGCTTTTCTGTGATTTCTACGCCTAATGACACTTCATCAACAACGGTTCATTCGACTACAAAGATCCATTTAACAACACAAGTTTTCAACATGTCACAACCACCATACTCTAACTATTTTCCTTACACTTATCATCAACAACACCAACAACAACTAAGTCCACAACATCAACAATGTAATCATCAACAACAAATTTTTCAACAACAATTTAATCAACAATATACTCCACAACTTGGAGCAATTCCACCACCACAAATGGTTCAACCACCACCTAGTCTTCAAGTACAACCTTACACAAACTTCTACAATCAACATCCATCCAGGAGTACTATGAAGGAACCAATATGGTTTGGCAAGATGTGTGAAGCCTTAAGTAGCCAACAATCAATCCATGAAGCTGGCTTACTTGATAGACCTCCAATGCTCACTCCCGGTAATTATGATCAATGGGTGATAAGGTTCTTTAGGTTTTGTGATCTAAAGAAGCCACATGCAAAGTTCTTAAAGAAGGTCATTATGGAAGGTCCATTTCAGATGCCTACTGTTATTACACCCGCAGATCCAGATGCCAATCCACCAAGAGATGCTGTCACCAACATTGCAACTATCTCAGACCTCACCGGTGATGAACTTCTACACTTTGAAGCCGATGAAATAGCAATGCAATACATCCTTTTGGGACTACCAAATCCGATTCTTCGAAGTGTTGATGCTCAAAAGACAGCTAAAGCAATGTGGGAACATATTCATCTTCTAATGGAAGGCACAACACTCAATCAGGAAGACATGGAATCCAAAATCTACTTGGCTTATGAACACTTCATGATTGAACCAGGAGAGACGTTAGAGTCATATCATCATCGCTTTTCAGATATCATTAATGATTTGGACAAACACAACATCATCATGCCTCGAATTGCTGTCAACACTAAGTTCCTAAGTAGTCTTGGTCCAGAATAGGAGAAGTATGTCATTTTTCTCCGTCAAGCTAAGAATCTTCATCATGCTACATACGGATTGTTGTACGACTATTTGAAGCCTCACCAAAAAGAAGTTGACAAAGAAAGGACTATCCGTGGACTCCCAACTTCACAGTCAATTCCTGATAATCAACAACTTGCTTTGTGGGCTCAAACTAATCTTCCTCCTCAAACAGCTCCTCAACCCGCTCCTTAACCAACTGCAACCATTACGCCATATGATCAGTCACAACAACAACCTCAACAAACTCAATTGGTTCCATACAACAACAACAATGCTCAAGCACTTTACAGTGAAGCTGATGAGGACTCTGCTGCTTTCGATGAATTGCAACAAGGATTTGTTATGATTGCTAAAGCCTTCGGTCGGTATACAATCGTTCCTCATCCAACACAAGGAATCAAGCTGTTGTCAACAATGGACGCGTTGAAGTTCAAAACCGTGGTTATGGTCTTCAGATGGGAGGTGGTCAAGGGTTTAATGCTATTGGAAGGAATAACATGGGTGCTCCGCAACAACAAAGGGGTCAAGTGGTTGAACAAGGGAATGCTCAGAATGGGGTTAATGGTCTTCGCTGTTATAACGGCAATGAGAAGGGTCACCTGGCTAATGCATGTCCTAAGCCGAGGACAAGAGGCAGTGCTTATCACAAAGAGGCGTTGCTCTTGGCTCTTAAGGATGAAGCTGGTAGAACTCTTACCAACAAGGAACAGAGCTTTATGGCAGATGCAGATTCTGATGATGATATGGAGGACTTGCAGGCTAATGCAACAGTAATGTTGATGGCACAAATGCTAGCTCTACACATGAGTGACACAGGTCCAGTGTATGACACTGATGGCTTGTCTCAGGTACCGGAACAAAATATACTCATCCCTGATCTGATATCTCCGCCAATTTCTCCATTCGACAAGGATCAGAGTGTTCAACATGAGCCATCCACATCTAATTCCGATGATTATCAAATAGATCCCGTAGTTATATTTGACGATCAAGATAAACTTTTGGTTAATATTGATAATCAAGTTGACTCCGTGGTTATATTTGAGGATCTAAATAATGATCATGATGAGACTCACGTTGAACAAGATGAGCTTTTGTCTAATAGAGAATTGAGCTCCTGACCTTAATTAAAGACCAACAATCTCGTTTGGAAATTTGCACGAAATTAAAAGACAAAAATGCACTGTTAATTAGGGATAATGAATGCTTAATTCGACAACTCAATTTTTTCAAAACTCAAGAAAAACGTGAAAAAGGTTTTGAAGTTGCTTTTGCTAAATCTCATCAAAACAAAAAATCATTAGAACGACAAATACGTGATCTAGCCGCATCCAAGAATGCTTTGTTGTCTCAAATAGAACAACTGAAACATAAACATAGACAACAACTTAATGCTCTTACTTTGGAAACTCAAAAAGCCAAGGCTGAGTTGTTAACTTGTCAAAAACAGTTGTCTGAGTACAAACAGCATTCCACGAAACGAATAGATAACTATCTTGAAGAAATTATCGACTTACAACACAAAATCAAAGAGTTTCGAAATGTTGTTTATAAACATGGTGAGTCAATCACAACTATTCAAAAGTTTACTTTTAAACCAAATCCAAATGGATATGGACCAATACTTGCTGATTACAAACCTAAGTTTTCAAACAGAGCATTCAAACCAAATCCTGAAGTTTACAGTGCAGAACATAGAATTGATGATTCAATTATGACTGTTGTTGAATATAATCGTATGGAGGAATTAGATGCAGATGTCGAGAGTCGGTCAAATATGGAAAATGTCGTTTATAACAAACCATTTAACTATTCAAAAGTCGTAACTTTTGTCACACAACAAGATACTTCTAACAAACCTTTTGTTATCACACCAGTTAATGAAGTTTGTCCCAAACACAATGGTGCACAAACTAATGGTCCTTTACCTTCACTTAGTGAAGTTAAAACAAAAGCCAAAAGTTGTCGCGTTATAAAATACTTTGACACTTTCTTACCTGACCTCAAAATTTTGGAACGTGAGATTGAATTTCATTCTGAAATAAAAGTTGAACATTTTCAATCGCCAATGGCGCGAGAACAAAGAGACATTCTTCATAAAAGACTTTTACCCCATGTCAAAAATTTGAAAACGTGTGCACTATATTGGGAAAGGGATTTTCACAAGGAACTCGGTCTCATGAAAACAGTTTTCGAGAAAACAGAAACATCGATTTCAAACAATAAACGGAAAAAAAAATTGTTGAGAAAAGATGTTGATCGACTCTTGGAAGATGTTCTCTGTGCTGATATCAATAATCTTGTTGTATTACAATCTGTGGCATATGCATCTGATCATATCTCTACTGATTCTGTTGATTCTGTTGATATTGTTGAGAATATTGATAATGTGCATCAAATCGAGTCTTTAAAAGCTGAAAATGAACGATTGTTACATGAACTTTCAAATTCAAAACGCCGTCTTCAATGGTGTCAAAAAGATTGTCAAAATCGTGAACTTGCTTTGCAAAACAAAATTCACCAGTCGAAATCAACAACGTTTAATCCTAAAATTGAGCAACTGGATGATCAAAACGTGTTTTTGAAAAGTCAAATCTCAAAATATGAACAAGAACTTGCAAAAGTTAAACAAGAATATGGTGTCATATTTGATTTACTCAAACAGACTCGAAATGAAGCATCAAACGAACTTGATCATTATCTTGTACACACTAAAGAAGTCATGAATTTTTCTGGAAATCTTCGTTCTGAAAATCAAGATTTGGTGCACACTATCATTAAGTTAAGGGAAATGTTAGGAAAGTATGAACAAGTTCAGCCTAGCATCATTAAGAAAATTGCACCTGTAACACTTCGCAAACGTAAACCCAGATTGTCTACTGACAAAACACAAGATACTAATGTGCTTCCCTCTACTGAAACAGGAATAGTTGCCTCTTTTCCAAACGTCTGCACTTCACAGCCTAGGAGCAATACAAGGAAGAATAGGAAGTTGCGACCTAAGAAAAGAACAATACAGAATGCTGAAGTAGAAGAACACCCTAGGACTTTGAATAAGACTCAAGTTGCACCCACTTTAGATATTGCGTCTGACAAATGTAATAAAAAAGTGTTGTAACGAATGCTAAACCTTTAAGTACTTTTGATATTCAGTCTGATGCTTCTTGTGTTATTTGTCGTAAAAGTATGCTTTTTGATTGTCATGACAAATGTGTTGCTAGAGCTATCTTGTCTCGTTTAAGGAATCCTAAGAATCGGAATACCTCTAGGCCCACTAATGCTTCTAAGTCTGTGCTTGGTAAACCGCCCTCCTTAGATTCTAAGAAACGCATTGATGTCCTTGTAGTTCCAGTATCACCTCCAAGGAATGTAGTACCAGCCAGTGCATTCACTAAGACTAAAGCTAAGACTAGTTGGAGATGGCAGAAATGGATACATAATACACTAGGATTTAAATGGATGCCTAAAGTCATTGATGTGTGTATTTCTTCTATAACTGCTTCGGAACCCTCTAACACTTCGGGTTCCACATCTACTTCTATTCCTGTAGGATATTAGTATTCACATACACATCAAACCATAACAACAAGGTGGCGTATAAGTGGAATTCTAGAGAGAGAAAGTTAGAGGTTTAGGGAACTTAGTGAGAGAAAGTGAAAGATATTATTATGAGCTCCAACTCTCTACCTTGGAAGGTAGAGAGTATTTATAGTCTTACATAAATCGCCACACATCGGGCTGTGGATCAGGCATACAGTGGGTAAAGACCCGTCCGTCCTCCACGGTGTTACTTAACTAAATACTACTTAACTTAAAAGAACTACGACTACGAGCTTTCTAACGATTACATATACTTGAGGTGACCGACTCTTTAATACAGGGAATTTCTAATTCCTAACAATCTCCCCCTAAGGGAGGTCACCTCAATCATGTACAAAAAATACATTGAATACAACCAGATAATACATTAACAATTGATCTGGCATCCTTTATGTAGTCCTTTGCTCCTAAGCTCGTAGTCATTGATTCTTCACATTGCATGTTTGGTTATTCCAAGTGGAGGTCTTTTACTGATCCACGTGATAATAAGTTTGAGCCAGCATTTGAGATCATCAGTTATCAACAATCTCTGACACATCCTTTGTGGAGTTGGTATTATGTGATGTTGTGACATTAGGACCGACATGCTCACATTCTGGATCATGATATCTTCTCATCAGAGTAGCGGAAGCATTTGTTGAATCAGGATATTAGCAACAGCGTAGCAGAAGCTTGGAGTGAGAATATCAGAGTCATTAATACACTAATCATGATTTCTTTGAGTTGAATGTGTTAAGTGAGCATGCGGCTGTGGATTGACCGCTTCATTCTGATCAGCTGCAAACGTCGGGTGTACCTGCATACAACAGTTAGCAATAAATCGCACGAAAGTGTCTTTGATCACTTTCGTTGAATTGAGGTACACGGCCCACGGTTCCCCGTTGATCAGTACATGTACTGCCTGTGATCAGGTATAATTCTGAAGAATTTCCTTGACAGGGTTTCGCAGCTGCTCTAGCTGTTCTCAAACCGGAACATCTCAAAGAAGACAACACGGAGTGAGTGAACCAGCGAATTTTAAGTCCACTGATTGATGAAAAGAGATTTGAAAAACAATCGTGTATTGCTCAATAGAAAATTGTTTTTGCAATACAACGAAGGTTTTATTGAAAATCAATTATCAATCATAAAAACACCTTTTGGTTTGAAAAATCAGTACACGGTCGATGTACTGAATAAAAGAGTAGTTAAGCACAAAGACCAGTTTTTCAAAGGTATCCGTCAATCCATAACCTGAACCAGGATTGATTCAAGAGATTGAATCGCCCCATTGTTTCTGTTCAGTTGTCACATGGTTGATCTATATAATAGATCTCACATGCCACCTACCAGGAGCTTGTTTGATGTTGGCTCCAGAAGGCTTTCCATCTTCATTGTGAATATGTATACACATCACTCAGATGTTCTGGCAATACCACAAGGATAATGCGTAGGACTCAAGATATAATCTCTCTTTCCACATTGTGTGAAACAGAGAGTCTTCATTGAAAGTGTCCTAATGAGATTTATTGATGATCTCGTGGCTCTAGACTCAATTTTGTGAATATTTGGATCCTGTGCCGGAGACTAGGGAGAGGGTCTCCTTCTTCAATATCAACAATCTCTAAGAGAGAGTCGATAGATAATGTCGGTTCCCCGTGAGAATGAAACAAGCCCTTTTAAGAGAAACTTGAGTGGTTTGGAAAGTTGAAGTGCAGTGCGTCACTGGGTCCATGACGTCTTGTCTTCAATACCGATGTTACCATCAGTAGCATATGAAGTGAACCCGGTTTCTGCCCTAAGGTTGAATAAATGGAGGGCTATTTGTTTTCACCCTTTCCTCATTCAATTCTTTTTAATTCTTCAACCCCTTCAGTGCTTACCGAGACTTCATAGCTAGAACCTTGTTGGGTTTATTCCAGTACTAGCTCAGTCTTAGTCCGCACTCTTCCCATATCTCATTTTTTTTTCTCCTTTTATCATCATACCTAAGGACTTCTACACTAACTAGTGGATTGTCCCTGGGTAGATCCCTCTGGTTCTGGCGGATCATGGGAACACATACCTAACCTTATCATCCTTATATCAACTTGGTATTGTTCATCTGCCATTGGATCCAATTGAAAACCATTTGACAAACAATTCAGATACTTGTGATATTTTATCAAAGCATTTTGTACCTGAATTGTTTTTGATATTTTTAGAACGAGAACTCCCCCTCAACATGTGCATCAAGTATTTGAAAATGTTTTGCACACGGAGGCAAGAGAAAGAGTTAACTTCTTTGATTACCATTTTCTAAAAGATATCAACATCACTTCCCACATCAAATCAAGTAGATATAGCATTTCCGGGAAGGATGAGGTTTCCATAAATATGCTCCCCCTCAATATGTGCCTCGAGGTTTGAAAAAAGTTTTGCACATACTAGAGGGAACTTGCACATTGAGATAAGTTGATCACATTTCAAATCATAGGTTTTAAGATAGATGCTCCCCCTCAACATGTGCATGGAAAATTTGAAATCGTTTGTCACATGTGCGCAGGATAGCATGTACATCCTTATAAAACCATTTACCTAATTATCAGTTTAAATCCAATTTAAATCACACATTCTCCCCCGATCACAATTATCAAATCATGTGAGATTTGTGATCTCTTATAGATTTAAATTGATTTTGAAAGCTTTTAAGGAGAATTGTGACTTGATTATGAAAGCGTTTTAACTGATAAGGATCGGATTTTAAGACTTTAAACTCCATTGATAAGACATGCATGTATATCTTTTGAAAACAATTTAATGCCAAATAAATTTTTAATTTAATTGAAATCATTCTCCCCCTCAATCAATGACATAGGTTGTTGATTGAGAGATAGAGATTTTGACAAATAAGTCCTGATGATTATCAAAAATAGAGACCGAGTTATTTTTCAAAGCATTTAGTTTTCAGCAGATAAATGTTTATAGAATCAGAGCATGGAATTTGAAAACATGGTGAGACATGGCTCTGTTCTTTCTTTTAAAACCGGGTTATTGCCTGAAAATGACAATAAACCATTTCTCTTTCGAACAACATCTAAAGTCCCGTGTCATTCTTTGAATGACAGCACAAAGACCGTAGATATTATCGAACCGAGAAAAAAAAACATGACAAAATGACAATATTTTTTTAAAGATTTTTCGAATTTTTCAAATTTTTATGGATTTTGAAAGTTTTATAATTTTGTATTTTGTTTTTCAAATAAATATATATACAAGAGATAGATGAAGATAGACCTTTACTCCTCGTCTTCCTCCTGAAGACGTTTGAGAGTTTCTGGTTGAAGGCTTTTCAAACCAAGTCGTGGAAGAATAAACTCAAAACGTTCTCTTGGAAGAGCTTTGGTGAAGATGTCTGCTAACTGATATTCAGACCTCACAAAATATAGTTCCACCACACCTTTTTCCACTTGTTCCCTGATGAAATGATGTCGAATGTCGATATGCTTTGCTCTTGAGTGTTGAACGTTGTTGCATGAGAGAGCAATAGCACTTTTATTATCACAGTACAGAGGGATTTTGTTGAATACAAAGCCATAGTCAGATAATTGAGATCTCATCCATAAGATTTCAGCACAACAAGATGACATGGCTATGTATTCAGCCTCTGTAGAGGAAATAGAAGTACTCATTTGCTTCTTTGAAGACCAGCTCACAAGCTTATCACCCAAAAACTGAGCACCTCCTGACGTACTTCGACGAGTATCTTGACACCCTGCATGATCTGCATCTGCATATGCTGTTAGTGACATACCGGTGTCTTTTGGGTACCAAAGTCCCATATTGATGGTTCCTTGGAGATACCGAAAGACCCGTTTAACCGCTTCAAGGTGCCTTTTAGTAGGCTTAGCCTGGTATCTAGCACACATGCAAACAGCGAACAAGATGTCTGGTCTACTAGCTGTGAGGTACATCAGGGATCCAATCATACTACGATATTTTGTTTGGTCAATCATGATCCCTGAGAGGTCCTCATCTAGTTTGGTTCGGTCAATCATGGGGGTGTCAACAGGGTCACTTGAATCAAATCCAAATTTCTTTAAAATCTCTGTTGCATATTTAGATTGATTTATGAAAATGCCTCCGGGACTTTGTGAAATTTGTAATCCCAAGAAAAATGACATTTGTCCCATCATTGACATTTGAAACTTTGAACTCATTTCATTTGAAAAACGATCACATTCCATTGGGTCTGTCGAGGCAAAAATAATATCATCAACATAAATTTGAACATGAATTAAATGTTTTCCTGACTTCCTGGTGAACAATGTAGGATCAACTGCTCCTTTGATGAATCCGGTTGATAGAAGAAACTTTGACAGTGTATCATACCATGCCCTTGGAGCTTGCTTTAAACCGTAAAGAGCCTTCTTCAAACGATAAACGTGAGTAGGATGCTCTTGATTCACAAATCCTTCAGGTTGGCTGACGTAGACGACTTCTTTAAGATCTCCGTTCAGAAATGCCGTCTTTACATCCATCTGATATACTACCATGTTCTTACTAGCAGCATTAGCCAGAAAGATTCTGATTGCCTCGATTCGAGCAACTGGAGCAAAAGATTCTTCAAAGTCTATACCCTCCTCTTGACGATATCCTTTAGCAACTAATCGAGCCTTGTTCTTCAACACATCACCATGCTCATCAAGTTTTACTTTGAAGATCCATTTGAGAGCTATAATCATAGCACAGTCTGGAGCAGGTACTAACTCCCATACATCAAGACGATCAAACTCATGAATTTCATCTTGCATGGCATTGAACCAGCTATCTTCATTCATGGCAGTTTTAACATCTTTTGGTTCGATCTTAGATAGTACTGAGTTGAAGAAGCACCATAAGGCATCGGTTGCGAGTTGTTTCCGGGTTGATACAGGACGAGAGGGATTTCCAATGATGTTGTTTATGGGGTGATCGTGAGTCCATTTTCTGAGGTGTTCATGTGGCAGTTGTTGAGGAACTGAGGTAGCTGAGTCGATGTCTCCTGAAGAAGATGGTACTGATGATGATTCAGGAGTAGCAAATATATTTTCAAATGGAGCATCTTCAGGAGTCGCAAAGGGATTAACTTCATCATTGATGCCAGAAACATTTCCATGATGTACATTTGAAGAATGATGATTTGTTGATGAGACTGAAGGATCAGCAGCAGGTGCTTCTTGACTTAAAGATATTGAGACTGAGGGATTGACTTCATTCACTGGAATATGAGCATCCTCTGTTGTAGGGATCAGCACCTCATTAGTAATTGAATCATACAGTTCATCAAACATAGGATCAAACAATTTCTTTACATCATCTTCAGATGGAGGTACATATGGAGTTTCTTGAGAGGAGTTTGGAACAAGGGATGAACCAATGGGACTGTTTTGAAGTGCGGGTCCTGAGCTGGAGTGTCCAGGAGCCATTTGACCGGTCAGCTCATCAAACGTAACGTGAATTGTTTCCATGATATTTCGGGTTCTTTTGTTGTAGATTCGGTATCCCTTTTTGTTTGATGCATATCCTACAAATACTCCAATGTCAGCTTTGGCCCTAAGTTTGCCTAAGTCTTGACCCTCATTAGTTGGATATCACAATGCACCAAACACACGAAGGAAAGATAGATTAGGTTTTCTGTTGTGGACAAGTTCATATGGAGTTTTTCCATGAACAGTGTGAATCAGGGAACGATTTTGTGTGTAGCATGCAGTGGCAATTGCTTCAGCCCAGAGAAACATTAGAACCTTTGAGTAGATCAGCATTGTTCTAGCGGCTTCAACAAGAGTACGATTTCGTCTTTCAACTACACCGTTCTGTTGAGGGGTTCGTGGAACACTTCTTTGATGGCTGATTCCAACGCTTTCATAGAATTCACTAAGTTGTTTGTTGACAAACTCTGTTCCATTGTCTGTTCTGATAATTCTGACAGTTTTGTTTAGTCGAACCTGCAGCTGTTTGATGAGTTTGATGATGATATCAGGAGTTTCATCCTTTGTCCTTAAGAACTTGACTCAGGTGAATCTAGAGTAATCATCAACCACAACTAACACATATTTCTTCCCAAAGATATTCTGCACCCTCATTGGTCCACATAAATCCATATGAATCATATGAAGAACTTCTGTGACAGAGTTAGTAGGTTTGGGTTTATGGGCATACTTCTTGCTTTTTCCCAATTGACATGCTGAACAAAGATGATCCTTTTCATACTTTAGTCTAGGTAAACCTACAACTAAGTCCTTTCTGGAAAGATCGTTGATGGTGCCGAAGTTCAAGTGATTGAGACGACGATGCCATAACCATGACTTTGTTTTTGAAGCCTTTGATAACAAGCAGATTGGAGAGGCCCTCATCATGTCATCGATAGAGATGGTGTAAAGATTTGAGCCACGAGTTCCTTTTAACAGTTCCTTACCATTAAGATCTCTAACAAAGCAGGTATGTTTTCTGAAGGCTACTTCTAGATCAGAATCACAGAATTGACCAACAGAGAACAGATTATGACCTAAACCTTCAACATAGTAAACTCTAGAGATGACACTATCACCAACAACATAATCTCCATAACCCATAATAGCACCGAAATGATCATTACCAAATCTAACAGTCCCGATGAATTTGCTCACGAAGTTCATGAGCCGCGACCGGTCTCCAGTCATATGCTTGGAACAGCCTGAGTCCAGGTACCACAGAACGATTTGAACGATCTGCAGTTGAACACAGACAAGAATGGATAACTGGATAATAGGGATCCCCATGCAAGAATGGGTTCCATTTGGTTAGTTACAATGGTTGTAACACCCACATCAGAAATAGAAGCATTCATATCAGAAAGTGAGGCAATGGAATCATTGTGAATAGATGCAGTACTAGTGTCTGTATTAGTCCTGTTCACAGTGTGATCACTTCTTAAAGGAATAGTTCTACCAGTAGGCATCCATTTTCTAGTGGGCATTATCTGATTAGTCTTATGACCAACAGGTATCCAATAGAAGCCTATTTTATTGAATGTTCTTCCTGTGGGTTTCCACTGTTTTCTAACTTTCTTTCGTTTTTGCCTTTTAGCCTTCTTAGCATGAATTTTAGCATTAACAATATTAACTGGACAATTAACATCATTAGGCAGAACATTAACACCACATTCATGATTAGAAACAGAATTCAAGCAAACATCAGTACAAGGTTTGCAAATAGTATCAGAATTCGAATTAATTACAGTACGCCTATGGCTAATACTAGAATCAACACGATTCGTTTTATTCGATTCAAACTTAAAGTTCCTAAATTGTTCTTCTACTCTTTTCCAGTGCACATTCTTAGCTTGCGAGGTCCTATCATTCCTTGTACTGTCTTGAGACTTTGACCTGCTCCCTTTAATGTCACTGATTACTCCTGTAGAGGGAATGGGAACATTAGTTGGTTTAACTACTCTTTGCATCACCTGTTTAGATGTGCTGGGATCTGAACTACATGCAGGTGCACTACGGTTCACATTCTTAAAACTAGAGGTACTGAGATTTGTACTCCTAGAAGGCACACTTGAGTTCTCTTTCTTAGCATTGACAGATCTAGAATCTGAACCCCTTAAAGGCACACTACGGTTCACATTCAAAACATTGGGAATCGAGTGCATATCATACTTGGCATTAGGCATCGAGCATGGAATCAAAGGATTAACTCTCTCACCTAATGACTTTGGGCATATTGTGATCAAGCATTCTAAGATTTCTTGAGATCGTTTGCAATATAAGCATGCATGTCCAATTGCATTATCATGAGGTTTCTCTAACTTATCCTCTTCAACAATCTCACGCAGACATTCTAGGCAATCCTTAAGGGATGAGAAGTATGTTTGAATAGCAAGTTTGTTGTTCCTTAGATGAGGAGGGACATAAGTCACAGACAAAGTATATTTATTACAAGAGTGAACCTTTGATCCACCATTCTCAGACTTCTCAGTCCATTTTCCCTTTTACGGTTACTGGTTACCCCTCTTACCACCTAGTTTCCAAGTGAGAACATTATTTATATGAAACAGACACTGAATACAGGGAGGAGTAGATTCCTTGTTGTTTGAACGATAAGTTTGTATGAAGAGTAGGGAATTCCTAACGGATCTTACAGACGCACTCTAACAACTTCTCCTATTCAATCTCTTTGGAGTACTATTACGTTAACCTGTACGTACGAATATAACGTTTGCTAGAGTTCTTTAGAATCTTACGAACTAGTGTTATACGGGTTTCAGTAATCCACTCTCTCAATTAGGAAACTAAGGTACGAGCTACGGATTACGGTTCATACTATACGTGAGCTAAGGGTTACAAAACTTACACTTGGCATCACACGGAAATTCCCCAAGTCTAAGATCTAGACAGTTACGATTCTTTCTCTTGAGTTCACACGGAAGATCCTCATGTTTAGAGTCATGGAGATCAAAATTCTTA